>CM042474.1:82231935-82526935 GCA_023621385.1 Quercus gilva
TTAATTTTATGTAGATCTTATCATTGTCTCATGTCTACTAGATTATGCTATCAAATTCATTGGATTAATACTTATTTGAAGGGTAAAGTTGGTATATATTGTAAGATTCATAATCTAATACAAATTTTATATATTTTATTGTTCTTTATTCTTTATAGGAAATTTCATTGAAAAACGTTGAAAAGATAAATAAAACGCATGACAAACATTCTCATAGATGAGGAGCAAAGTCACTTGTAGTTAGTGTAGATGAGGAGGTGTGTGATATTTCAATTTTTCAAAGCTTAATATACTACTTGTACTTAATTAACAATATATCTAACAACGGAAAGTAAATTAATCAAAGACATAAAAGTGAAGGTCATATTCCTAAAGTGGCAAAAATCTACCGTGATACCCACTTCAATTCAAAGACAAATACTTTCTCAAAAAAAAAATTCAAGGACAAATAAGTGGGTACACCTTGATTGCGAAAATACATATGTACGTATATCACTACGTGCATATTATGTTTTTAAAACTAGAACATATGTATTTATATTCTAATTGATTGTTTCTGTTCTTTGATGTTAAGAGTACGGATGAGCATTGTAGCATTCTTAATATAGAGCATTTGACCAAAAATGAGATATCTATAATGGTTCTTAAGCCGAGATCTAGCTACGTAAAGTGACTTGGCATGAGGCCTTCCTCATCTCTAAAGGCTATTGCCTCATCTTCTTCCTCAACTCAATATATCCAATAACTCGAGGGTTAGATAGACGAGCTCAAAGATACAAACATAAGGCAAAAGGAGAAGATAGATCAACTCAAGGATGCAAACTTAAGGTAGGATAAGAAGATAGACTTGCAAAATATTCAAATAGTTGGTATCATACAATTTTTGAGGAGCAAGGGATTTAATTACACTTTTGGGAGTGGGGGGAGTGCTCATATACTAGTTAGAAGATGTCTTGGTTAGTGTTTTTTCCCCCCTAATAAATAGTGTTTACCCAACTCTCATTGTCTTGGATATTTGTGTCTAATTAGTAATAAATATTATCCATAGTAATGCAACACCATCTTATGACTGATGTCTTATTAGGAAATCCAATATGTAAGGTCACATGAGCATGAAAATTTACCTTGCTTTGGTTATAACAAGTGTGCTGCACTTTTGATTTTGTAAAAATTGGCTAAACCATTTTAATAAGTTTTATTGCTCTTTCAAAATCTATAATTACTGAATTTGATCCAACATGGGTTCTTGTAAGGCAAATATTTTGTAAAAGTTTTATGATGCAGATAAAGAAATATGTGAAGAATGTAAGTTCCTTTCTTGTTTGTGCTACAATTTTCTCAAACTGATTAGCATGATAATGCCAGAGTTTGATGTTTCCTAGACTTTAATTTTTTTTGGATGCCTTTAGTGCATCAAATTGTTGGAGCATGATTGAAATCTTTGAAGGTATTAATGATGACTTTTGATGAGAAAGTTTCATTATTATGATGTGTAACATATATTAATGAAACTTTCTATAACACTTATCAAATATATATGAAGCCTGTGAACTTATTGAAGCAATTCATAATATTAGACCATGCAAAGTTAGCTTATTTTTTCTCGCGGGGAGGGGGTTGGAATGTGACTTTGGTCTCTAGGGGCCACATGTGAGCTACACAAACACCACCCTTAGGTCCAATAACACCAATAGGACTTACGTTAGAGAGTTAGACATAAGCCTGGTTAGTAATTATGTGTATAGTACACATACGTATGTAATATTTAAAAAAAACTTCCGTCTTCCGAAGTTTCAATCTATGGCGTTTGCTCTTGATGATAGCTTTTTATTATTAGACCAAGACACCAGTAAGTTTTTTGGTATCAGTTGAGCTAACTGGAATCTACGTATCTTTTATTTTTATTTTTATTTTTTTTTAATTGAATACAATTTGTTAGTATCACTAGTAGTGACTATCTTACAAATTTCAGAATTTATAAATTTAAGAGAAATAGTACCATATGTATAATATTTTTATAACAAACTTTACAATAGTTGATGTGGGGCCCTATTGCACTAACCACGCTGGCCCACTACATGCGGCCCAAGGCCCGCGCCGAGGATGATGCAAAAGCCGAGGACAGTGGGAAAGAGCCCAGGACATCCAAGGCCTGAGCCGAGGATGACCTGTCCTCGGCACACCGACATCACTAAAGGGAAAATATCCCTCATCCATTGAAAATATCCCACCAACATTCTGACCGCTTTAATGGTGATGTGACCAACGAACCCAGTTGCCTCGATTACTCCGACTAATAGAAAGCCTGCAAAGACGGTTGAGAACTAACGTAAAGCCTACAAAATCAGATGATGGGACAAACTCTTATCCACAGTGACCGAATAACCGACAGATGGACGACTGAGATTAACTAAAGCAATACTATATAACCAAGAGGATTCCCACCAAAAAGGGAGGAGGATGGACCAACTCTAAGAAAAATAGATCCTCGGCTTGGTCCGAGGACAAGCAGGCATTATAAACACATAGCCAAAGTGATGGTCATTCCCTACAAAAATACTTACCCAAATTTGTTTGATGAGATTCCTATGAATTTCATGTCATCTATTATTTATCATAAACACCAAATTAACTGTTGTTTACTTCGGTGATGCCAAATTCTTATACCCACATCTCTACAAATTTTATTGTTAAGGGTTCATCACAAATCGAGTCCTTACAGTTGATATGATCAACTGTGAGTGGTGAAAAAAAGGGTAAATTTAAGTGTCAATTGTGTCTACGACCGGGAACCAATTCAACAATTGTAAATTTATTATGAAAAAATTGTGTCTATAACATTATTGATTAAAGAAATAAATAGTAATTAGTTCAACTAGAGAATAATTAAAAAAATACTAGCAAAAAATTTTATAATATTATTTTATCTAATGACTATCTTATTATAAACTTATTTGTATTTAATTCTAATAACGTAATTTTCTTTATATATTTATTATAAAGAAAATAAATATGGTTGGAAAGTAAGATCACTTTGGGGAGTATGTTGGATTATTGTATTTATCTCCATAAAAATATATGATGAATATTTCCGTATTTTTGTTACAAAAATTTTAAATATAAACGTTTTATACATGTACTATACATGTACTGTTATTTTTTCGTTTTCATATTTTTTTTGCTGAATATTTAAATGTAAATTTCTTAAATATGCCGAATTATATCCATCCGTATACTTACCGTATTGTACACATATCATATTTTACTATGGACGTAAATGTGCATTATATAATATTTGAAAATATATCTTTGTTTTATACAACTTAGCTTTTTTTGAGCTGTGGTGACTTAAATGCAATGGTGACGTAATATTTTTAACGTATTGCTAAAAATGTTTCTTATATTACTAATGTGGGGCCCAAAGATTTGGCTACCACGGCCCACTCCATATCAGGTCTAAGGCTCATGCCGAGGAGAGTACAGAATCTGAGAGTAAGTGAGAGAGGCCCAAGTTATCAGGGAACTACGCCGAGGATGACCACGTCCTCAGTGGGCTGACATTAAAGAAAGGGAGCTGTCATCCCCCCATTAAATGTACGCAACTAACACTCTGGTCGCATTAATGGTGAATTGACCAGCGAACAAGTGGACGGCCGAGATCGACTAAACAAGACTATATAATGGAGTGAACCCCCAATGGTTTAGAGGCGGTTGGGGGGGAGGTTGGGAGGTTAAGGGGTTTTTTCAGGGTATCTAAGAACAACCCACGTATTCATCAGTTCTAAGGGAAGGGCTCCTCAGACTGGGTCGAGGACGAACTTTCTCTTAGAATACTTAGCCAAATCTCAGTTATTGATCCTGTAAACCCGCGCCGACCGTTGTATCTTTCGTTAATTCCTAGTCTTTCTACCTACTCTCTACAAATCTATTGTATCAGGGCGCTTCACTCGCCGACGTGGGATTAAGGTGTCAAGCATTACACTACAAGGCAAGCCCTTGGTGGGGTGAAAATCCTGAACCCTCGCGTCGCGTGGGAAAAAGGCCGGTCCCTACAATTGGCGCCGTCTGTGGGAAGAACTTGAAAATTAAAAAGTACAGCGGTTGGTGTACAACACTTCTTTGAAGTTCAAAAAAAAAAAAAAAAAACAGTACAAACAGTGGCAACATACTCATTCAGAAAGCAATGATCACAAAGAAATGAAAAGTGCAAGAAGTAAAAGAAATGAAATGTGGCTATTTCTTTATTAATCAAAGAAAAGTTACATTGTACAAAGGTAAATGCTTAGGCAGGCTTGTTCTAAAGGTAATTACAAAGGTAAATGCCTAGGCAGGCTTGTGCTGAAGCTAAAAAGAGAAAAAAAGAAGAAAAGGGCCTAGGCAGGCTTATTTTAAAGCCAAGCCATGCATGGAGGGAGAAGTGGAGACAGACCTATGCTAAGGCCGTCTACAGCTCCCCAACTAACATGGACGGCGATTTGAAGGAGAAGAAAGAAGAGGCCGCGGCGCCTAACAGTCCAACCCCAAGATTTCTCCTGGTTTCCCTCCCAGTCCCACGATGACCGGGAGCCGGCGAATCACTACCAGCTTGGAGGGCCGGTGGATCTGCACGCGGAGGAGAAACGTTACGTTCCTTTCGGATCCCCCTCCAAACTATAAGGGGAGTCCCATCTCTGGCTAGGTTGAAAAGAATGAGGACCTTCGGCCTCTGCCTATCCCACCTCCATTGTGTCGTCCAAGATTGGAGTGGCATCCTCGACTCCTAAAGAGGGCTCGGCTTCCTCGTCACCGCCCCTTCCTAAGGCCACTTCATCTCCTTACGCATAAGATATTGTTCTGGCAAGACCCTTGAAATGCCCAGAAAACGGTGTGTTTGTGAGATTTTAACCCAAGTGTTTGTAAAGTTTGAAGAAAAGACTACCCCAGAATACCTTATATAGAAGGCAAGAGCTGGTGAAAGCCAGACCGCACAGAATCCTAAGGAGGAATTACTGGAGATATTAACTCCGCCCAATTTTCAAAAAGCTCACCAATCGCCTGGTCCTCGTAAATCCACGAGGATATTAATGAGGACGCGCCTCGCGCACCGAAGCGTCAAGCGCGTTACTCGAGTAGCCCAAAAGACACCTCGTAATCAGAAGAGGCGCGCTGGACGAAGGAGCTAGACCGAATAAGGGTCCCCCCATCGACGGAGCAAGCTCAAGGCCGCTATTACTCTAAGGGCAGACTCCCTAACGTTGAAGTTGAGTTTCCTAGCTCCAAGCTACTTTAGAACAACCAAGTGTTGGACAGAACTAAGGCCTTGCATGATCCTCAGACTCAAGCCTATGGGAAAACCAATTACTTCAAGAACTAGGTACTAGACAGAATCAGGGTATTGCATGGTCCTTGGACTCAAACCTATGGGGAAACTAGCTACTTCAGAAGAACCAAGTGTTGGACAGAACGAAGGCCTTGCATGGTCCTCGGACTCAAGCCTATGGGGAAACCAATTACTTCAAGAACTAGGTACTAGACAGAACCAGGGTATTGCATGGTCCTCGGACTCAAACCTATGGGGAAACTAGCTACTTCAAAAGAACCAAGTGTTGGACAAAACCAAGGCCTTGCATGGCCCTTAGACTTAAGCTTATGGGGAAACCAATTACTTCAAGAACTAGGTACTAAACAGAACCAAGGTATTGCAAGGTCCTCGGACTCAAACCTATGGGGAAACTAGCTACTTCAGAAGAACCAAGTGTTGGACAGAACCAAGGCCTTGCATGGTCCTCGGACTTAAGCCTATGGGGAAACCAATTACTTCAAGAACTAGGTACTAGATAGAACCAGGGTATTGCATGGTCCTCGGACTCAAACCTATGGGGAAACTAGCTACTTCAGAAGAACCAAGTGTTGGACAGAACCAAGGCCTTGCATGGTCCTCGGACTCAAGCCTATGGGGAAACCAATTACTTCAAGAACTAGGTACTAGACAGAACCAGGGTATTGCATGATCCTCGAACTCAAACCTATGGGGAAACTAGCTACTTCAGAAGAACCAAGTGCTAGGCAGAACCAAGGACTTGCATGGTTCTCGGACCTAAACTTATGGGGAAACTAGTCACTCAAGAAGATAAGTGTGTGACCGGTCAGAGCGCAATTAAAGATAGGATTGTGCGAGTAAAAAAAAAAAAATATAATAATACAAACAGAACAAGTAAGAGAAAACAAAATATACACTTTATTGAATCTTTAAAAAAGTTATATAAGGCAAAAGTGCCACTACAATACTAAGGGGGCGCAGCAAAAGATCATTCCTTCGGCTCTATCTTAACTCCTCCTTCAAAAGGCTGGGCAGAAGAAGTCTTTGGGTCCTGGTAACCCTCGCTTGGAACTGCAACCTGGGGAGGGTCAGCCAGATGTGGTATCTCCCCAACAAGAGGGGCTTGGACATCAGTTAAAGGGTTCGCAGCCTCCAAAGGCGCATCAGCAATGGAACCCTTGCTCGTCTTAATAGCACCAAGAGGATCGACTTCCTTAGTGGGCTCGCCCGAAGTAATAGCAGCTGGGAGGCCTTCCCTAAGAACAACCCCCACTCCCTTGGCAACCACCTCGGCCTCAGAACTTAAAGGGGCAGCCTCGCGGATGGCAGGGGGATAATATACATTCTCCACCTTCCACAGGTCGGACGAAGCCTCAACCCCAGCTTGTTTAAGGGCCTCACTCCAAACTTGGGAGCAGTAAAGTCTGCACACCCCAGGCACTTGGGCTTTAAGGATGTCTTATGTTTCAGCTACCCTTGCCTCATAGGCCTCTTGCGCGGCCTTGCCTTTGGAAGCCTCAGCTTCAGCCCTGGCAGACTCGACCTCTTCCTTGGCTTTCAAAGCCTTGTCCCTGGCAAATTCCGCAGCACCTCTAATCCCCTCTGCCTCAAGCACCCTCTTCTCCAGAGTCGCGATCCCATCTTTGGCGACCCTCAGCTGATCCTCCGCCTTAAGCAGACCCTCAATTTGGTCTAGGGCCAACCTTTCAACGGCAACAAGGGCCGACTCGGCGGTGTCTCGAGCCCTTTTCATCTCCTCTAGCTGGTCCATCACCTTTAAAAGATTAGCCTTGGCGGCGCTGAGGGTCCGCACAGCGTCCAACAGCTTGGTATGCTCCAAGCCTACAGCCTTGCTTTGGCTACTGGCCATGTCCTTCAACCTAAAGGCAGCCTGGATAGCTTGCCAATTGAAACCAATGCACAACAAATAAGGAGCCAAAAAAAAAAAAAAAAAAAACCAGGAAGTAAAGAGAATTACAAGCGATCAGAAAACTTACCATGCCCAAGTATTGTTTAAGGCCGAGAAAGACCTCCTTGCTCCTCAGAGCCTCCAACTGGGCCATGTCTGCAAGGAGTGGTAAGGACCTCCCCAATGCATCAGCCACGAGCGCACCCACGCCCCCTTGAGGGTCCCTGAGAGAGGCGTCGTCCGTCAAAGGCTTCCCATGGAGCATGGGGGCAGGAAACCAAGCCTGGGCCTCGAGTTAGATGGCGGCTTGTTTTTCTTGACCTCGGCGCCCTATCCTCAACTGTTTTGATGGCTGCCGAGCGTCGCCATCACCTCAGGAAGGATCAAACTCCTCGCCCCCCCTAGGCCTCTTACCTTTGTCCTTCTTCTGCAGGAGGCTGGTGGGCTTGGACCCAGATGGTGAACTCTATTGGGGCGGGAGAGGAGGAAGCTTGGGAGGAGACTTTACCGGCATATCCTTCCCCAGCTGCCCCTCAATCAAGGCCAGCAGGCTTGTTTGGGTTGTTTCCTGAAACTTGTCTTTGACCTAGAAGAGGCTTCTTCGGATAAAAGGTTCGCTTCAGTTAAACTGGGGTCACCTAAATCGCCAGGTGGGTCCTCAGGCAAATAGAGTTGGTAGAACACGTCAAACTCGTCCTCGGACGGACCTAAGTCAGCAACTTCCTCTTCTCATGGCTCTCCTCCTTCAGCCTCGACAACTTGAGACGATGAAGAGGTACCCACCAACGGAATGCCCTCCAGAATAGGGGATCCTTTGGGGATCAAAAACCCGCGCTCGACTACCGTTATCTTTTGCAGCCGAGGATCTTTAGCTCAAATCACGTACTTCGGAGCCGAGAACGAAGTTTGAATCGGATCGTATCCCAGAATCTTGTGAGCAACCCTGACCTGGTCGTCGGCCTCGTTCACAAAAATCTCTGACCTCAATACGGTCTGCAAATCCTCCTTGTTAATCAAGCCAAAGTCACGCTTAAAAGCGCGCAGATCTGCATAAAAGAAAACAAATTCCTGTTAACAGTCAAGCAAAATAGAAAGCAAAGGCACAAGAAATTAAACCCTCTCCTAGTCTGAATGTCCCACCTGGTGTGCCCTCCACCATTGGACAAAGAAGGCCCTCGGGCCACTCTTCGGACACAATAAAAAAGTCTTTGTTCAAACCCTTACTGGACTCAAGGAGGCATTAAATGAGCCGGACCCTATTGTCCCTCGTCTTCATGTAATAAGACTTCCCCTTATAGCATTGGAGATTGTAGCACCAGTTTACATCGTGGTGGGTTAACCCCAGCCCCATCTTCTCATTCAAGGCATCCACACAGCCTAAGATCTTAAATACATTAATCGCACACTGGGTGGGAGATAAGCCGAAGTGCCTAAAGTAATCCCTCATCACCGACCCCATAAGGATCCTCATACCATCTTCCATAAAGGCGATTATAGGAATCGCCACCTCACCCTCTTTTCTCTTAGTGCTCCACTCCTTTTCTCCACAGTACCTCAAACCCACTGTATCGAGGATCTTGTAGTCAGCAACGAATTTGTCCATTGCCTTCTCAGACTCGACTAACTTCTTAAACCTACCCATCCTAAAGAGCTAACAAGGGGCTCAGGGAAAATGAAGGAAAGAGAAAGAAGAATGAAAGGACAAGGAATTCGGGCAGAAAAGTATGAACTAGAGAGAGAAGAAAACTTACAGAAATGAGGAAATGCTCCTCGGACAGGCCTTTTATGTTGAAAGAAGGCACACAGACGATTGGAGACTTGATCAAGTTCAGCGTATGTGCGTAAGGGCTCTTGAATGCAAAAGTGAAGGGACAAATTAGTTCGATTGGGTATATATACCCCCAATTAAAAGTAACCGCACAGGCTTTCCCGCTCAATGAGTCAGAAGCATCCCTACCGTCCATTCATCGTCACACCATTGAACGTGGAGGACACAGAGCCGCCGAAATTTAATGAAGGCGTACCCCAAATACCGAAACGCCAGGAACATTTCTTGGGCAGTTGAAAAGATTTTGACACTGACAGAAAGACAAGGTTCGCCAAGTCAGGGCAAGGACCCGAAGACATCAAAATCCTCCTCCCTGCCTAAGGAGCAGGGCAGTAAAATTTTGAGGGACTATTGTAGGGCCCAAAGATTTGGCTACCAAGGTCCACTCCATATCGGGCCCAAGGCCCATGTCGAGGAGAGTACAGAATCTAAGGATAAATGGGAGAGGCCCAAGTCATCAGGGGACTACGCCGAGGATGACCACGTCCTTGGTGGGCCGACATTAAAGAAAGGGAGCTGTCATCCCTCCATTAAATGTACGCAATTAACACTCTGGCCGCATTAATGGTGAATTGACCAGCGAACAGTGATGCCTTGGTTACTTCAACTAGCAGAAAGCTTGTAAAAGCGGCTGATGGGACAAGCCCTCAAACACAAGTTCAGATGACCGACAAGTGGACGGCCGAGATCGACTAAACAAGACTATATAATAGAGTGAACCCCCAAGGGTTTAGAGGCAGCTGGGGGGGAGGTTGGGAGGTTAAGGGGTTTTTTCGGGGTGTCTAAGGACAACCCACGTATTCATCAGTTCTAAGGGAAGGGCTCCTTGAACTGGGCTGAGGACAAACTTTCCCTTAGAATACTTAGCCAAATCTCAGTTATTGATCCTGTAAACCCGCATCGACCGTTGTATCTTTCATTAATTCCTAGTCCTTCTACTCACTCTCTACAAATCTATTGTATTGGGGCGCTTCACTCGCCGACGTGGGATTAAGGTGTCAAGCCTTACACTACAAGGCAAGCCCTTGGTGAGGTGAAAATCCTGAACCCCCGCATCGCGTGGGAAAAAGGCCGGTCCTTACAACTAACATAATTAATGTTTTTTCTTGATGGTATTGATATATTTTTCTTTATACTTGTGCAGATACGAGATTAGTGATAAAAAGACATTTTTTTATGGCGCTACTTGAACTCAATTATATTTTTGTAATGTATGAAAGACATCTTTCATCTATATATTGTTGTAATTACTTTGTGAACAACTTACTTCAATGGTTTTAATAGTATAATGGTTTTTCATTTACTTTTTAGATTGTATGGATGATTTGTTTATAGATGTGTTTGAAAATGAATTGATGATTTGTTTATGGATGTGGTTGGAAATGAACAAGTTAGTGTAATGTAATGGCAAGTTAATGAAAAGAACATTAATAAATTAAAAAAATGGTGATGAAAATTTCTGTCACCAATAGGTTGAATTAACAATTAAAAAAAAATAGTGACAACCTATCGCGTCACCAAAATGTTAAATAGAAAAAAAAGAAAAAAAGAAACTGGTGATGAAACGTTTTGTCACCAATAGGTTGAACTCCAAATAAAAGCAGAAATTAGTAACAAAATAATTCGTCGCCTAATCTATTGGAATTAGAAAATTTTTTAAAAAAGTAAAATCATTGATGAAATATATCGTCGCCTAATATGGTCAAATAAAAAATTACAAATTAAAAATTATTGGTAATGAATTTATTTCGTCTCTAAATATAATGTTTAGCTACGAAAATAATGGGTGACGAAAAAATTTCTTCACCTATGTTTTATTTTAATTAAAAAAATTAGATATATTAGTAATAGAAAATTTTCGTCACCAAGATATTCGGTGACCGAGATTATGCAACGAATGATGTTTTGTCACCATATGTCTTAGGTGACAAAATAAGGACATTTTGTGATGAAAATTTTCATCACTATAGGTCTTATTTGTTGTAGTGGTGATTTTTGTGAGGAAGATGGTTGTTTGGTTTATGAGAAAGTGATGTAATCAAAGAGAGAGATGGATAATAAAATAGCACATGAAAAAAGAACAATTGATGTGAAGTGTATTGTCAAATACTATATTAAAGTATAAAAATTAATTTTTCGTGTGTTAAAATAAGAATGAGATACAACATTGCTCTAATAAGGATTGTAATGCCTTTATAAATGTTGTCCCCAAAAAAAAAAAAATTGCCTTTATAAAGGTCAAGATTTAAGGCATGCAACTGTCTATTCTCAATGGGGGTAAAGAGTTCATGGAATATCCAAATATGTTGTGCTCAATCCTGTACATGTGGTCTATTTCATTGCTCTATTGTTGTGTTGTTCCATATGGAGGTCAAGGGTCATGATGCCAGTCTCTTTAACAGCCTTTAAAGTCATCTTCATCTATAATGCGGCACGTTAAGATGATATTTTCCTTACCATTTATATATATGTATGCAGTGAAGGAGCAAAGTTTATTAGAGACACACGCACGCATATGTTAATATTTAAGACCAATTTGAATAAATAAAAACCATTCATGTAAATAGTAAACAATATTTTAATACAAAGAAAATCCAAAAAAAAAGACATATTTGTTATATATTGTGTATCTATCATTTTATGAATTTTTAAAGTCAAATTGAACTCATGATGAAAGGATTTTAGTAGATAGACAAACCTTGATTATAGCTCATGTAAATTTTGATTTGGTTAATTATATAGGCCAATAAAAAATATATATAAACTCAAAAAATGATCAGATTATAACATTTAAAAAAAAAAAACTAAATTATGAACATTTACATACTTGAATTATAAGAGTTAACTTTAAAATAATATTTAATTTTAGAGTATATCATGTAATCATTATTATATTTTTATTACTTATAGAAATTTACATAAAAAAATAAATTATAACATCAAGAAATTGAGCTTCTTGATCATTTTAATTACTTTTGAAAGGTAATAATAATTTTTTTTTTTAGATCAAATCTCTTGCCTTTCAGAATGGTAGAACTAGGAAATTTTATTCGGGAGGGCTGCAGTTAAACCTTAATCTTACACACACACAAGAAGGTGTATGTATGTATTAAAATTCAATCTAATTACTTTATATCTAAAAATAATAAATATCACAAAACTACAATTTTAAGAAAAAATTATGTCCTTATCATTTATATGTAGAATAATTTGAAGAATTCTTTTTATATTTTATGTTTTTATATTTTGAATTTTTATGCAACAGAATATTATATAAAGGGTGTGTGTGTTCTCAAATCACATGTCATGTGCTCAATAATTGATTACGCCATATGATAATTATATGAAACACTTTCTTTTAATAATTTGGTAATAATATATGAGTAGGGTTGTCCACCCGATCACTTCGGTAGGGAGGCAATTTAAACCCGCACCCGCAGATACCCGCCTCACCCACTCTTAATGGACAAGTTTTACTCGCCCTGCATAACAAATGGGGCAGGGATGGGGGTTAACATTTTTTTTCCCCGCACTTGCCTTACACCCACCCCGTTTATATTTTAATAATTAAAAAAAAAAATTCTTATAGGTTTTTATAAGACATATATATGTGTGTGTGTGTGTGTGTTTAGCCTTCTAACTTTAAATTTATGACTTTTTTTTTTATATTGTATTATTGAATTTATACTTTTATGTTTTAATATTTACGTTGTTTATATTTTTTAATTGTTGTATTGCTATGTTTGAATTATTTTTGTATTTCTTATTACTTGAATTGTTGTATTGTTATGCTTTGAGAAGGTTTTGAAATGTTAGAACTAGTTTTTTTTTTTTAATGTTTTATGTGTTTTAATTTAATGCGTTCAAAATAAACTTTTAATAAGTTATATATATATATATATACAATTTGAGTGTGGCCCGCGGGGTGGGAAAAAAAAAAACCCACCCCGAAGCAAAAGTGGGGTGGGGTGGGGTGGGGAATAGGAAACCTGCCCCATACTCGCCCTATTACCATTCCTACATTTTTGGTCTTCTATACCTGGACCCACTACTGATCGGTAATAGGAGTCGATTTAGGTGGTCAAACTTCCTCAGGTACTGGTCAGTCCTTGGTCGGAGTTGGGCTATGAAAAACTCTGTCGGTTTAGCCAAAAGCTGCCAAATTTGGCAAGATATAGTTGGATCTCGAAGAGATCTCAGCGGATCTTGAAGAGATTAGGGCAAATCTCGACGAGATCAGGCTGAATCTTGACGAGATTTCGCCAAGTCTTGACAGTTCGAATAGAAAATATTGCCGAATCACTATTATTGGTGGAGGATGGTGACTTTCTGATGTGTAGATGGTCAAGTCAGTTGAAAATCGGCTTCTCATGCTTAGACCCACCAACCAACCCGCTGCCACCGTCATTGGCATCGAGTCGATCAATTCTCGATTTGGATCGAACAGGATGGTTTGGTGGATTGGGTCACGAGTTTGGTTGGACACCCCTATATATAAGACTAAAATTGTGATTAAATTAATTATAAATCATAAATACATGAAAACAAATGAAAATTAAATGGCATGATTAAAAAAAAAAGAAAAAGAATCAAGGGTAGAGAAATATTATTACATTTTACACAAAACCTATTTATGTTAAATTTATAACCTATTATACATACATATATATATATATATATATGTGTGTGGGGCCAAGGAATTAGGCAACCCCGGCCCACTTCGTACCGAGCCCAAGGCTCATGCCGAGGAGGAAGAAACTACCGAGGAAAACGTGAAAAAGTCCGGATTACCTAGGAGGACCACCGAAGACAACTATGTCCTCGGCCGACCCCGACCAGAGAAGGGAGAGTCAATGCCCCATCAAAGACAGCCTCCCAAAGCACCCCAAGAGAAAGAACAAGTATAATATGCCGATCGTGGGAGGACGGTGGAGGAGAAAATCCAAGACAAACTGTCACCTCCACATTAAATTCCCACCGCTGGCGTTCTAGCCGCATTAATGAGGAAATGACCCCTGAACACTGCGGCTTGGTAGCTGCAACTCACAAAAGAATGGAAAAACGGCTGATGGGACAAGCACTCGAGTAGTGACCTGCTTGGTCGACAAATATAGGGCTAGGATCAACTGAAAAGAGATATATAATATAAGAAACTCTTCTGAAAAGGGGGCTTTTTCCAAAAAGAAAAAGAGGAGGCTAACTGGTCCTCCTCCCTGGAAAAGAGCTCACCAAATTGAGCCAAGAATAAACCTTCTTCATTAAACCCAGTTCATTTTATTTTGGTTGCCATGAATGCCATACCAACCGCTGTCCATTTGCTAAAACTCGGCCCCTTTTAACCTGCTCTCTACAAATTCATTGTATCGAGCTAGCTGGGCTTGAGTCCACTTCCTCCAAGGAAAAGCGCTCAAACTCGGTCCCTACAATTGGCGCCATTTGTGGGGAGGACCTGTGTGGTAGCAAGTGCAGCGGTTAGTTAAGGTGGGCCTAAACCCCCATCGGCAAGGGTCCCTGGAGAGGGCCACTTTGATGGTTGTGCAGGCTGCGTGAAAGCACCACCATTATTTCTAGGAGCATACACGGTCTTTGTCATAACTCAGCGCTCACTCAAGTCAACACTTCAAAGTGCTGATTACATGGGGTGGCTTGCTATATGGGACACAACCCTAGAGGCTTCTGGCATCAACCGTATGCTCCATACCTCCATTATGAGGCTGGTCCCCGAGAGAAAACTAAGTCCTAGACAGAACCAAGGTATTGCATGGTCCTCGGACTCAAACCTGTGGGGAAACTAGGTACTTCAGAAAAGAAAACTAAGTCCTAGACAGAACCAAGGTATTGCATGGTCCTCGGACTCAAACCTGTGGGGATACTAGGTACTTCAGAAGAACTAAGTCCTAGACAGAACCAAGGTATTGCATGGTCCTCGGACTTGGTCCTCGGACTTAAACCTGTGGGGAAACTAGATACTTCAGAAAAAAAAAACCTAAGTCCTAGACAGAACCAAAGTATTGCATAGTCCTCGGACTCAAACTTATGGGAAAATGATCTTCGGATCAGACACTTGGGGGGAAAACGACGTAGCGGCGTCACTATGAACGCCGAACGGAGCCTTGGTACACAGTGGTTCCCCCTCGAATCGCTTGTTTAAATCCAACATGCTCGGCTAGTCGCACATTCCACGGGGCAGAGCACTCGATTATTTTCTTGGTTATTCCTATATTGTTAACTTAGTCAGAGATAGCTACCAAAGGCTATCGTTGGCTTTGTCGAAATTAGGGTGACAATTCTTCGTTACTACTAACGGCATCAATTCTAAGTCCCATTGAAAAATATATATATATATATATATAAATGTTAGGTTCTAAGGTCTTAGGATTTTGTGTATTTAGAACTCTAATTTGTAATGTTGGCAAACCATGATCAAAACAATGTATTTAGTCTAGTTTAGGCTTGCTCAAAGTTGGTTAAATATTGTAAAGTTGGAATCGAGTGACTGCAGAAGCATTGGGGCTTCTCGGCCTGGCTTGATCGATCGAAGGTAATTCTCGATCGATCGAAAATCGGCCCAGATGCGATTCTGCAGAAATTCCAGCTCAGCCCAAACTCTTTTAAACGTTTAGGGTTTTATGTTTTTGCCCTAGGTATATAAGGCAAAACTCTAGCCACGTTTTTAGAGTTGCACAAGTTGTATTGTTGCTCATACATTGCGGTTTTGTGTAAATCTCTTGTGAGATCTAGAGGAGCTTTCCTTTACACAAAGCTTAGGGTTTTCAAGGTTGAGATTCTTCTACATCTTGATGATCAACTTGGTTGCTGCCATTAAAGCTTAAAGATAAACAAGCGGGGAGCTTGTAGCTGTTTGAAGGAATACAAAGAAAGAAGTAGTCCGTGGACTCGGAGCCTGCGCGTGGTCGTGTCAGGAAGTTTTACTGGTGGGTAGCATTAAGAAGTCAAGCGAGGAGCTTGTAAGTCCTTTTGTAAGAACTTCAATTCTTTCTTAGTGGATTCCGTTTTGCCTTGAGGATCGGTGGGTAAAATCCTCCCCAGGTTTTTCTGTGTGGTTTCCTAGGTGATCATATCTTGTATTTTTTATTATTCCGCTACTTTATATGTTTTACATGCATGATATGATTATTTGATTGTTTTAACCTAGAATTGTTAATTTGACTAAGTAACAAGTTGGCTAATTAATCTAGGCTACGCAATCTAATTGTGGTTTAAGGGGTCTAAAACCCTTCAAGTGGTATCAGAGCAGGTTGCTCTTCTATTTGAGATTCTATCTCTGAGCTGATCCTTGACCCCTGTTGTCATGGATTCTTGGAAAATCTTTTTGCTTGTTAGTCAACTTATCTACTTATTGTCTTTGCCATTTGTTGTCTTAGTTAAATCTTTCCTTAAGTATCTTGGCATAATCACTTGTGATAAGAATTATGTTTGTTATACTGCTTTAACCGCCTTAAAGGCACGTGATTCTTGTCTTTGGTATTTGGATAGTGGTTGTTCCAGGCACATGACAGGAAATAAAGATTTATTCAAAACACTTTTTGAAGGAAAGATTGGGACAGTCACCTTTGGAGATGGAAGTAAATCTGTGATCAGAGGCATTGGTACTGTGGATATTCCAGGATTGCCAGTGTTTGAAGATGTTTGGTATGTTGATGGATTGAAGGCCAATTTACTCAGCATTAGTCAGATTTGCGACAATGGTTTAAATGTTCTTTTCACCAAGTATGAATGTGAGATATTTGATGGAAGAGGTGACTGTATGTGTGTTGGAGTAAGGACAGCTGACAACTGTTATGGGATAACACCAAGTGTAAACAACAAGTGCTTTAGTGCAAAGATAGATCAAGTTGATTTGTGGTATCAACGGTTGGGCCATGCCAGTCATAAGCAGTTAGAAAAGATTTCCAAGTGTGAGGCAGTTATCGGTTTACCTAGATTTGAGAAGATAGATAAATGTATTTGTGGACCATGTCAGATAGGTAAACAAGTAAAATCCAAGCATCCATCTGTGACTAGTGTTCAAACTTCAAGACCTTTAGAGTTACTACACATTGATCTAATGGGTCCTGCCAAAGTTCAAAGTCTGGGTGGAAAGAAGTATATTCTAGTTGTTGTGGATGACTTTACTAGATATACTTGGGTTGTACTTTTGAAGGATAAAGCTGAAGCTCCTGAGAAGATGATACATCTGTGCAAGAAATTACAGGTTGAGAAAGATATTGTGATAGCTAGAATCAGAAGTGATCATGGAAGAGAGTTTGAGAATACCAAGCTGGCTACTTTCTGCAATGAGCAAGGCACTCGCCAAGAGTTCTCATCTCCCAAGACTCCTCAACAGAATGGGATTGTGGAAAGGAAAAATAGGGTTGTTCAGGAGATGGCACGAGTCATGCTATACAACAAAAATTTGCCAAAGTCTTTCTGGGGAGAAGCAGTCAACACTGCTTGCCATACACTCAACCGGATGTATTTTAGACCTGACTCCAAGAAGACTCCCTATGAACTCTGGAGAGGGAAGAAACCTGTTGTCAAATATTTCAGGATATTTGGCAGTGACTGTTACATCCTTCGTGATAGAGAGAACCTAGAAAAATTTAATGCAAAGAGCGACAAAGGATATTTTCTAGGATACTTTTCCACCAGCAGAGCCTATAGAGTGTACAATCTGAGAACCAAAACAGTCATGGAGTCCTCAAATGTTGTGATAAATGATGAAGTGTGTTCAGAAACATCTTCAGAAAGTACTGTTCCTGCTCAAGATAAGTCATTAGAAGTAAATGACTCTCCTCTTACTGAGGATGTTGTGAAACATAGTGAGGAAGAGCTGTTGGTGTTAAATGATACAGTCTCAGTACCTTCAAGTTCAGAACCATCCACTCCAGTTCGTGACACTCGACAGGCACAAAGTCAACTCAGTCCCTCATCTGCACAGAAAGGTACTTCCACTTCATTGGTCAAAGGTCCATCCTCTAGAGTAAGACTGAACCATCCCTCCACAAATATATTGGGTAGTCTGAATGACAACATGAGGTTAAGATCAAAAGCATTGAATGTGATCACTCACTCATGCTATCTGTCCCAATTTGAACCGAAGAAGGTGGATGAAGCACTTCAAGATGCTGATTGGGTAAATTCCATGCATGAAGAACTTCATCAATTTGTTTGGAATGATGTGTGGGAACTAGTTCCTAGACCAAAGAATGTAAATGTGATTGGAACTAAGTGGATCTTTAAGAACAAGTCAGATGAACATGGTACTGTGATCAGAAACAAATCAAGACTTGTTGCACAAGGGTTCACACAGGTGGAGGGAATTGACTTTGATGAGACATTTGCACCAGTAGCAAGGTTAGAATCCATCCGGATATTGTTGGCCATAGCAAGTCACCTAAACTTCAAGCTATATCAGATGGATGTCAAGAGTGCTTTCTTGAATGGAATGATACAAGAAGAAGTTTATGTTGAACAACCTAAGGGCTTTGTAGATCCTCACAGACCGGATGACGTCTACAAATTGAAGAGAGCTCTCTATGGGTTGAAGCAAGCTCCTCGGGCTTGGTATGACAGACTGACTGCATATCTCACTGAGCATGGATTCAAAAGGGGATCTGCAGATACAACACTCTTCATAAGAAAGGATAAGACTGGTTTTGTTGTAGCTCAAATTTATGTTGATGACATTGTTTTTGGTGCAACTAATGATTCTCTTGCTCATTCTTTTGCAGATGAAATGAAGGCAATGTTTGAAATGAGCATGGTTGGAGAACTAACTTACTTTTTGGGATTGCAGGTAAAGCAAACAGAGGCAGGAATCTACATCAATCAAGCTAAATATGCAAGGAATTTAGTTAAAAGATTTGGATTGGATAAGGCTGCTCATGCTAGAACGCCGATGGCGGCTAATGCAAAATTGACAATTGATCCATCAGGTGAGTCTATTGATGTTACTTTATATAGAAGCATGATAGGTTGTCTTTTGTATCTGACTGCTAGTCGTCCTGATATATCTTTTAGTGTTGGTGTTTGCTCTAGATTCCAGTCTAATCCTAAGGTTTCTCATTTAAACGTTGTTAAGAGGATTATAAAATATGTGAGTGGAACCTGTGATTATGGTTTATTTTATAGCAAGGAGTCAAATTTGTCTCTTGCTGGTTTTTCTGATGCTGATTGGGCTGGGAATGCTGATGACAGAAAAAGCACCACTGAAGGGTGTTTTTATGTAGGAGCCAATCTTGTGGCTTGGATGAGTAAAAAGCAAAATTCTGTTTCTCTATCCACTGCTGAGGCAGAATATATTGCTGCTGGAAGTTGTTGTTCTCAGCTCCTTTAGATGAAGAAACTTTTGGGTGATTATGGGATTTCTCAAGATACCATGGTTGTCTATTGCGATAACTCTAGTGCTATAGATATATCTAAGAATCCGGTTCAGCATTCTAAGACCAAGCACATTGAGCTTAGGTATCATTTCATTAGGGATTTGGTTGAAAAGAAAATAGTTGCTCTTGAATATATCCCTACTGATCGTCAAAACGCTAACATCTTTACCAAACCGCTTGATGGAAGTAAGTTTGAGACACTTCATCAAGTGATTGGTGTGCTTTATTGTCCCTAATTGTTTTGACTTTCATGGTCCTTGTGCTTCATTGCTCTATCTTTAGTGACCATTGTTCTTTGGTTTTTTGTGTCTTTTTGTTCTAGGACTTGCATTGCATTACATTCATGCATTTCATTCTAGGATTTATTTGTTTTCTCTTTTAATATATATATAAAAAAAAAAAAAAAAAAAAAAAAGGAGAAAGCAAAAATTATGTTTGACACTATTTTTTCTTGATTTCTGAAAACAAGGTTGGTCAATCTTTTTACACATGTCATGTCCTGTGTACCTTGTTTAACTTGGATGAGCTTATTTACTGCACTTTACTAGTTGAAACTTTATAGTGCATGTTGTGTGGGAAAGATATGTATGGTTTTTAATCACTTTGCCTTAATCATGAAGTCACATGTTCTTTGACTGTCGGACTTGATCTTTTTGAGAAAGGTATAAATAACCATCTCACCACTGTTCACTAGCCAATCATGAACACCTTAGTACATATTATAAGATTTTGTGCTCGAGAAAGTGTAGCACATGCACAAGAAGAACATAAGGTGTAGCCTCATTTAAAATTAAAACTGGTGTGTACTATTAGGCTTGATGCCAATTCACTTAATTCAAACTGGTGTGTACTATTAGGCTGAATGCCATTTCACATAAATAAAAGGCAAAAATGTAAGAAACTTACATGATTGCAAGCTTTTGTTCTAGGAGATGTGGGAGTTATAGGATGTAACTCTTTAGGTGATAGTCTCTTTTAAATTCTATGTGATGAAATTGTGTAGACTTTGTGTTTGATTGCCATTCATATATCACCTCACATGTATCTCAAGTTTTTGCTAGTATCACACACTTCACAAGTTACTCTTTGTTAAACATTGTACATGCTAGTGTGTGTGCTTTTGGTCTGACCAACCAAGTTTGATAATATCTTGAGATTTGTGCACAACATATTTTGTTGCTTGAGAAAATTGAATGGAGGATAATTGGAACTTGTTTTTGATAAAATTGGGTTTGAAAATTTGGGTTTTTGAAAAAGCATATCATTTCATACTCATGCATTTTGTTTTCATTGATCAAATGCTTTGAGGAGTTGTTTTAAAATTGGATTTGCATTTTTCAAAACTGCGTTTTTTCCCAAAATTTTTGTGAGTTTCTGCCCATTTCGATCGATTGAATGTATTTTTCGATCAATCGAAAAAGTGGCCTAGATTGTTCTAAAATGACTGGAACATTCGATCGATCGAAGATCGTGGAGAAGCTTTTTAAAAAAGGAAGAAATCTGACTTTTTCAAACTACTTTTTCAAACTTTTTCAAATCTCTTTTCTCTCTCCGACGAGGCAAGCTCAATTGTTCCATTTTTTTGTCGTTTTCCTCCGGATTTTTTGCAAAGAATCTCTTTCCTCAAGCCGGTAAGTCTGTTTTGCCCTTCCTTTTCAATTTATTTTCACATTTACATGCATTTTTTCATGCATTGAAAGGAGATTTTTGGACTTTTCTATATGGGATTTTTGATTGATTCAAGACTTATTTTATGCAATTGATCAATGAGTTTTGATGGGGACACGTCATATACTAGTTTTCTGATGATTAATTTGATCAATTTTGAGTTTGATGAAAAATTGAAAATTCTAGGGTTCCTATTTGATCCGAATTGGGGCTTTTTGTGAAATTGAGTTTAATTGATGAAATTGGCTTGTGTAATTGATGCAATTAGTTATTATCTTCTGTTTTCAACGTTGTGTAATGATTAATTCATCAATTTGTTGCAAAATTTATCAAGTGGTTTTCAAATTTTTAGGGTTTTTGTTAAGAAACTCTATGTTCAAGCCAATTTTGTGTAATTGAACTTAATTCGAATTGTGTTTACTGCATTAGTACATGCATCATGGCATTGCATTTGTTCATGCATCATATAGATTGTTATTCTATTTGTTTTTGTGCTAACTTGCAGTGTGCCCTTGGTTTTGTTGTTTTTGTTCTTTTGGTTTTATCCTTGTGTCCTTGTCCTTTCCTTAGCACCATGCCTAGGAAGACTAGAGCTCGTAGGGCCATTCCCTATCGTTCTCCTTCCCCCCTTTTCTTTGACCGTGAGAGGTTTCTGAGCGAGAAAAACCAAGAGACCTATGAGAAGCTCAATCTTCAGAGGAAGATTTGGGCTGAGCGATCTGTCATTCTAGATGAGTTAGATCCTACCATTAGGGCAAATTTTGAGTGTCGAGGATGGTTACCTCTGTTAGATGTGTCTGACCCTCCTCCTCCGGCTACCTTGATTAGAAAGTTCTACTCGAACATCTCTATCCGCGTCTATGATTCCAACACTCTTGTTAGGAGTTGGATACAAGGCGTAGAGTACTCCATTACTCTTCAGGTAGTGGCTAATGCTCTAGGGGTACCATTGGTTTGTGAGCCTGTCTATCCTTATTCTGAGTCTCCCGAGTTGAGCGATGTTTTGTCTTACATCACTAGGACTACTGTCCAGTGGGATTCTAATCCTAGGATCACTTCTGCTGAGCTCTCCGGGTTACATTATCTTTTCTTTAGGATAGCCTGTCATTCCCTCTGGCCCATCTCTCATGTTCACACCATTCCTCTTGAGAGGTGTGTATTTTTGTATGCCTTAGTCACAGATGCTCCTATTAGTTTTCCTCATCTTTTTCTTCGTTCTTTGAACGAAGTTTATAGGAGTTCATCTACTGCTCATGCCCTTGTTCATCCTATTTTCATTCATAGGATTTTGCTGTATCTTGCTCTTAGTGACTTCCCCTCATCTGAGCCTGTTCATGTTATAGGTCCTATAGGTGCGTCTTTTCTTAGATAGAGGGCCGCTCATCTTCGAGCTGGTTCTAAACACCCTAGGTCTAAGCCTTCTTCTAGCGCTCCTCCTCCTCCTTCATCTTCTACAGGTCCTGCTGGTGAGGATATTCCTGATCCAGTTGGTGATGATGCTGATGCTGCTGCTGCTACTGTTCCTCCACCTCCTTTGGCCGACTTCGATGTTCATCGTATTTTGGAGACTGTCATGATCGTTCAGGCGGCTCATGGTCAGATTTTGATGGATTTGTTCGATGAGATTCGAGCTTTGCGGGCAGATTTGGCGCGACTTTATTCACCTTCACCACCACCTTTTGATGGCGACTCTTGAGTGCCCTTTGGCATTCCGTCACAAAAAGGGGGAGTGGATATTTTTGACTTGTAGAGGAGTTTTTGACTCTTTGAGGAGATTTTTGTAGTTAGGGGGAGATATTTTTTTTTAGCATGAGATTTTGTTTTGTGGAGTTTATTAGATTGTATCTAGGTGCTTCACTTTGTATATCATTTTTTGGGGATATTCATGTTAGGGGGAGTAACATTGATATATTGATATACATGTTTAGTTGATTCTTGTTGTCTCATGATTCACTGCTTATTGATTTATATTTATGAGTTGATTCATTGATATATATCTTTATTGTGTGTTGTGTGAATCTTACAAGAATATTATACCTGTTTATATACTATTTTCTGCCACACATGCGTTTATGTGTTTGTTGAGTATTTCAGGAATATACAGGTTGATTCAACAAAGCTGCTGTCTACACTTGCAACCGATGGATAGTAGTTAGGGTTGAATTTGAGTTTATGAGCATTATTTATGTAAAAGGGCTTTTCAATTGTAAACTTTGAGCTTTTATTTTGTGTTTTGTCACGGATTGTCAAAGGGGGAGTTTGTTAGGTTCTAAGGTCTTAGGATTTTGTGTATTTAGAACTCTAATTTGTAATGTTGGCAAACCATGATCAAAACAATGTATTTAGTCTAGTTTAGGCTTGCTCAAAGTTGGTTAAATATTGTAAAGTTGAAATCGAGTGACTGCAGAAGCATTGGGGCTTCTCGGCCTAACTCGATCGATCGAAGGTAATTCTCGATCGATCGAAAATCGGCCCAGATGCGATTCTGCAGAAATTCCAGCTCAGCCCAAACTCTTTTAAACGTTTAGGGTTTTATGTTTTTGCCCTAGGTATATAAGGCAAAACCCTAGCCACGTTTTTAGAGTTGCACAAGTTGTATTGTTGCTCATACATTGCGGTTTTGTGTAAATCTCTTGTGAGATCTAGAGGAGCTTTCCTTTACACAAAACTTAGGGTTTTCAAGGTTGAAATTCTTCTACATCTTGATGATCAACTTGGTTGCTGCCATTGAAGCTTAAAGATAAACAAGCGGGGAGCTTGTAGCTGTTTGAAGGAATACAAAGAAAGAAGTAGTCCGTGGACTCGGAGCCTGCGCGTGGTCGTGTCAAGAAGTTTTACTGGTGGGTAGCATTAGGAAGTCAAGCGGGGAGCTTGTAAGTCCTTTTGTAAGAACTTCAATTCTTTCTTAGTGGATTCCGTTTTGCCTTGAGGATCGGTGGGTAAAATCCTCCTCAGGTTTTTCCGTGTGGTTTCCTGAGTGATCATATCTTGTGTTTTTTATTATTCCGCTGCTTTATATGTTTTACATGCATGATATGATTATTTGATTGTTTTAACCTAGAATTGTTAATTTGACTAAGTAACAACTTGGCTAATTAATCTAGGCTACGCAGTCTAATTGTGGTTTAAGGGGTCTAAAACCCTTCATATAACACACACATTCAATAATTATTGCAGAGAAAATAAAAGATCCATAAAGTAAGAAGAACAACACTTTTTTATTAAACAAAAGAAAGATACATCATACATCAAATGGCTATGGCAGACCTGTTTTAAAGCTAACTACAATAGAAGAGGATATGGCAGGCATGTTTTAAAGCTAACTATAATAGGAGAGGCTGAGGTAGGCTTGTTTTAAGGCTAACTCTAAAAAGAGAAAGCCCATGGGAATGGTAGATTCACAGCCTCGTCCCAGTAGCAATCGAGCCCATGGGGATGGCACCGACAATGAGAAAGAAGAAGAGGCGGAAGTGCCTGATGGCCTCATCCTAGGATGTTCCCTTGATTCTCTCCCAATTTCATGATAACTAAGCATTGGAGAGGGCAACACTCGGGCGTCAACCGTTCAGCAATCTCGCAAACCTCCATTGGGGTCCCATAATCAATGCGAGACCCAAACTTTGGCGTGCCGAAAATCTGATGCAACCTACGCTTGCTTTGATTCTTGGCTGAAGGAGGAAGGCCTTCTTTCTTGCTCGGTTGAAGGGAAGGAACATCTTTGTCTTTTGCTTCCTTGCCCTTGCCCTTATCTAGGGCCATCTCATTCTCTAAGCCTGGATCACGACCTTGGTAAAGTCCTTGGAAATGCCTAAAGTGTTGAAGGCTTGAAGTTTCTGATGAACATGGGGATTTGTAAATGGGAAAGAACAATTCCCATAGAGAGCCTTATATAGAAGGCGAAATCTAGTAGAAATTAATTCGCATGAAATTCGAGGAGAGAGATACGGCGAAGCAAATCCCGCCCAATTTCCAAAGAAATTCCCAACCGTTGGATCTGCGCCACTTCATGAGGACATTAATGAGAGCACGCCTCGTACATCGAAACGTCAGGAGCGTACCTTGGACAGGTGAAAAGACTGGCGCTAATGGAGGACAATACTTGATAAGCCATGGCAAAGGCCCTAGGACATCAAAATCCTCTTCTCCGCCCAAGGAGCCTGACAACAGGATTTTAAGGGGCTATTGTGGGGCCAAGGAATTAGGCAACCCCGGCCCACTTCGTATCGAGCCCAAGGCCCATGCCGAGGAGGAAGAAACTTCCGAGGACAACGTGAAAATGTCTGGATCACCCAGGAGGACCACTAACGACAACTATGTCCTCGACAGACGTCGACCAAAGAAGGGAGAGTCAACGCCCCATCAAAGGCAGCCTCCTAGAGCACCCTAAGAGAAAGAACAAGTATAATGTGCCGATTATAGAAGGACGGTGGAGGAACAAATCCAAGACAAATTGTCACCTCCACATTAAATGCCTACCGCTGGCGTTCTGGCCGTATTAATGAGGAAATGACCCTTGAACACTGCAGCCTTGGTAGCTGTAACTCACAGAAGAATGGAAAAACGGCTGATGGGACAAGCACTCAAGTAGTGACCTGTCTGGTCGACAAATGTAGGGTTAGGATCAATTGAAAAGAGATATATAATGTAAGAAACTCTTCTAAAAATGGGGCTTTTTTCGAAAAGAAAAAGAGGAGGCTAACGGGTCCTCCTCCCTGGAAAAGAGCTCACCAAATTGAGCCAAGAATAAACCTTCTTCATTAAACCTGGTTCATTTTAGTTTGGTTGCTATGAACGTCATACCAACCGCTGTTCATTCGCTAAAACTCGGCCCTTTTTAACCTGCTCTCTACGAATTCATTGTATCGGGCTAGCTGGACTTGAGTCCACTTCCTCCAAGGAAAAGCGCTCAAACTTGGTCCTTACAATATATATATATATATATATATAATTGTCACTGGACATATATATATATATATTTTGGTTGGCTCTCGTTAGTCTACAAGTGGCTCCGCCATTGCTTCTTAATTTATACAAACCCAGAACCAAACACAAACTCAAATTTAAAAACACAAAAAACATAACAACAAAAAAACAAAAGAATTCAAAATCCCAAAATGGCAGAACACAGGAGCACAGACCCAAAAAATTCATACATTCTCAAACCTTCCTCTCTCTCTCTCTCTTCCAAACCCAGCTCAAACACAAACCCAGAACCAACCCTTCCAAAACATTCTCAAACCTTCCTTTCTCTCTCTCTCTTCCAAAACTCTCACAAATATCTTTCAAACTTCATGGCTAGCCTCCTTCACTCATCACTGCTGGCACCACCACAATCGATGGTGGTTTTTTCTTTTCTTTCTCTGACCGATCCTCTTTAATGCTTGGCTTGTCTGAATCCGGAACCACCGATGACGAAAAAGAAGACGAACAACAAGCCCCTGTAATCCGAATTTGATTTTTTTTTTTTTCTGGTTTCATTTTCTGGGTTTGGGTATTTGATTTTCGGGTTTGATTTTCTGGGTTTGATTTTTTCGATAAGCAGATCTGGGTTTGATTTTTTCGGTATTTGTTCTGGGTTTGATTTTTTCGATAAGCAGATCTGGGTTTGATTTTTTGGTATTTGTTCTGGGTTTGATTTTCGGGTTTGATTTTCTGGATTTGGGTATTTGTTTTTTCCGTCACTCCTCTCGATCTCGTCAAGTGCCATATGCAGGTCCGATTCTTCTAGATCCCTCGCTCTCTTCCGTTTTCAGCTTCCGTGTCAAAGCTTTTCTCCATGGGTCTTCGGCCATGAGAGGAGAGAGAGCTCGGGTATGAGCCATGAGAGAAAAGAGAGTTTGAGATGGAAGAGAGAGTTTGAGATGAGAGAGTAGTGTATGGCTATGTATTTTGAGTTTGAGATAAGAGAATAGAGTTTGAGTTTGAGATGAAAATGTGTGGCCGGTTTGAGTTTGATGTGCTCAGGTTTGGATCTTGTTTTTGTGTTCTTTGTGTTATTCTTGTTTTTAATTCTAGGTTGCGGGGCTGAGTTCTTGGGTTTAATTTGATTCAATGGGTTTAATTTTGAATTTGTGTTCTTGGTTTGATTTTCTGATGTATTTTTATGTTTTAAATTTTGTTTTTATGTTTTTTAATTTTGTTAAAATTAATAAATTAATTTTTGAAATTTATATGTTGATGTGTCAGGGTGATGTGACATTTTTTATAATATTTTAATTTTTCCGGCTACCACAGCAGCAATTTCCGTCGGTTGACTGATGGAAATGACTAAAATGAAATGTGTTAATTGGTTTAGGGACTAAAAGTGGAAAAAATAAAATGTAAGGACTAAAATAGAAAAAAGTCTAAACGTAGGGACTAAAAGTGCATTTACGCCTTTTATATATATAACCTTTTATAGGCTATTGATAAAATATAAAAAATTTCCTTTTTAATTTCAAATGAAGTTTAACACGTAAAAGAAATACTAATAGAGTACGAACTTTGATATGGTTTAGAATTTTTGGCCAGACCAGGTGCGCAATTCCCCTTCCTTTGCATCTATGCATGCATGTTAAGTGTAGTAAAAAACTTTATTGTTTGGATTTTGGTTCCCAAAAACCAATAGCTATTCCCGAACACACCAAATCCATTAAATAAATTGATTCTCTCTAAATTGCTCAGCCATCAAACACACTTTATTCTCACCAAATCCTGAATTTGTGTGTGACAAATTCTAACTTTCACCGCAATTAAATTACTTATGGGATAGAATATAGATATATGGTTAGAACTAATCTTGACCCAACAAGTAATCTGCCCCATAGTGCAAAGGCATTAAAGGTGTAAAATATTGGTTGGATGTGATAATCAAAAAGGTTTCAGAAACCTTAATCGGAAATTGTCAAGTTTCAAATCTCGATTGTCGGATGGAATAATAATAATTAATAAAGGTTAAAGCTAGTTGGTCAGTCATCATCGTCAAAATGGGTGATGCTATATTGATCTTTTTCTCTCTTTTGTAAATGAAAATGACGAGTGCAGAGTTTTCACGTAAATGTCAAAACTGCAACTGTCTTTTGCGCTAGGGTTACACTATTAAAGTATTTATTAATTGGTCCTTAATCATATGTGATGTTTTTGGAACCAATAAAGCAGTCACTATGACGAAATGAGATAAGACAACACAATGATTCGGCGGCTTTAAATTCGATTTCATTCTCATTGGCACAGTGCAGTGAGAGGCAAGCTTTAAGATTTGTTAGTTGTTTCGTAAAGACTTCTCTGCATATATTGTGCGGTAAAGAGCGGTTGTACTTTCTATATATAGATAAATTTCACCTTCATTCACCCTCGTAGTTTACACAAGTAAATTTCACAAAGAAAACGTATCTATACTCGATTACCTGTAATCAAAAAGTCTCTTTTGCTTCACACGATGGAAAACGTAAAAACTTAAATCTAAATGACATATAGGTTCTTCTCAAAAAAAAAAAAAAAAAAAGAAGAAGAAAGACATATAGGTAAATTTAATAAAACATTTATTTTATCTTGAATATGCATAATTTAAAAAGTTTAAAATTGTTCCCTTCCAAAAAAAAAAAAAGTTTAAAATTGTTTTCCCTTTCATATAATTTTATTTTATTTTCTTGGAAACGTTACAAAGTGTTGGAGCATTTTAATATTTAATAAATAAAATGAATAAATGTAATAACATAAATGATAAGATATGGGAGTGAATATGGAAGATGAGGAGTTAGTGAAAATGTTTAATCCCACATTAAAAAGGAGAGAGACTTTTTTATTCCTTTTAATTGTGGTGATTAATGGGCTAAAATGTATTGACTCAGATATTGGGCTAGATACGTACGCAAGGGGGAGGTGAAGAGTGGAGGTATCAAAATTAGAAATGAATCAGCCTCTTGGATCCTCCTACTTGACAGCCCATTCAGACTCATTCAGACTCAATTGGAGATCTTAACAAGCCCTTTCGCTTTAAGGGAGCCCACTTCAAGAGATGGAAAGGCAAGGTCCTCTTCTACTTGAGCCTTCTCAAAGTCTCCTACATCTTCACTGAGAAGAACCCATCCAAAGTTCCTACCGATGAGATAAGTGATGAAGAATATATTCTTCATCAAGAAAAAATAGATAAGTATACAAAAGATGAGTATAACTGTCGCTCTTATCTATTGAATTGTCTTGCCGATCATTTCTATGATTATTATGATACAACTTACAATTCTGCTAAGAAAATTTGGAAAGTTTTACAAAGCAAGTATGATACCAAGGAAGCAGGTGCAAAAAAGTATGTTGCTAGCAGATTTTTCCGTTATCAAATGGTGGATGGAAAATCGGTGGTTGATCAAGCACAAGACTTCCAAATGATCGTGGCAGAATTGAGATCCGAAGGCGTAAAGATTGGAGACAATTTGGTGGTAGCTGGCATAATTGATAAACTACCACAATCTTGGAGGGAGTTCCAAAAGACTTTGCGGCACAAACAAAAGGAGACATCCTTGGAGACTTTGATCACACACATCCGTGTGGAGGAGGAGGCTAGAAGACAAGATGCACTCATGACACAAGAGAGCAATGGTAATTCCACCACAAAGGTAAACCTTATTTCAGCCAATAATAATGTGCCCAAAAATCATTTTCCTAGAAATGGTCAATTGAAGCCTAAAAAGAGAGCCTTTAAAAATAATAATAGACCTCAAGGAAGGGGAAACCCAAATAAAAATTACAATAAGAACTAAGGACCCCCTTCACAAGATCAATTTAATAGATCCTGTTTTGTCTGTGGCAAAAGTGGGCATATTGCTCGATTTTGCAAATTTCAGAAATGTGAATCTGTCCCGCAGGCTAACATAACCGAAGAGCCTTTAGTGGCTATGATTACAGACATCAATATGGTGCAATATGTTGAAAGGTGGTGGGCAAATTTTGGTGCTAATAGGCACGTCTGCTATGACAAAAATTGGTTCAAATTGTACACTTCTTTTGAAGAAGAAAAAACTGTTATGCTTGGTGATTCTAGCAAAACCAAGGTTCTTGGGAGTGGTGAGGTTGAATTGAAATTCACTTCTGGACGCGTGCTAACATTGAAAGATGTTCTTTACACTTCGTCCATGAGGAAGAATTTGATGTCAAGTTTTTTGCTTAACAAGGCTGGCTTCAAACAAACTATAGAATCTGATAATTATGTAATCACTAAAAAGAGATTATTTGTGGGCAAGGGTTATGCTTGTGATGGAATGTTTAAATTGAATGTTGAGAATAATAAAGCATCTACCAGTTCAGTTTATATGCTTTCTTCTATTAATTTTTGGCATGCTCGTTTGTGTCATATAAATAGTAGATATGTGGGAATCATGAGTAGTTTAGGATTAATTCCAAGACTATCAAAAGATTTTGAAAAATGTGAAACTTGTAGTCAAGCTAAGATTACAAAAAGGCCTCATAAAAGTGTTGTAAGAAATACCGAATTGCTTGAGTTAATTCACTCCGATTTATGTGAATTTGAGAGAATTTTAACTCGTGGAGGAAATAGATATATTATCACTTTTATTGATGATTTCTCTAAATATACAACTATTTATTTGTTGAAAAATAAAAGTAATGCTTTTGAAAAATTTCAAGATTTTTTAAAAGAAGTTGAAAATCAATTCGGTAGAAAAATAAAAAGAATAAGAAGTGATAGAGGCCGTGAGTATGAATCAAGTGCATTCAACTCATTTGTTCAGTCTTTGGGAATTATCCATGAAACTACTGCACCATATTCACCTGCTTCTAATGGTGTGGCTGAAACAAATGCCATGTTAATTGAATCTGGTGCACCTTTACATTTTTGGGGTGAAGCTATTTTAACTGCATGTCATGTTTTGAATAGGATGCCACATAAAAAGTCACACACCACGCCTTTTGAGATGTGGAAAGGACATAAGCCAAATTTGGGATATTTGAGAGTATGGGGTTGTCTTGCTTATGTAAGACTTACTGACCCTAAAATGCCTAAATTGGGAATTAGAGCTACTACCTGTGCTTTTCTTGGTTATGCAATTAATAGTACAGCCTATAAATTTTTTTATCTTGAAAACAAAATAATTTTTGAATCTAGTGATGCAATTTTTCATGAAGAAAAATTTCCTTTTAAATTAAAAAATAGTGGGGGTGAAGAAAATATTTTGTCACAACCTAGTTCTTCTATTTCACATTTACAAAATCAATAAAATTTTGAAATGGAACCTAGAAGGAGTAAAAGAGCTAGAGTTGAAAATGATTTCGGTCCTGATTATTATGTTTTTAACATTGAGGAAAATCCCCAAAATTTAAAAGAGGCTTTAACATCACCTGATTCTATATTTTGGAAAGAGGTTGTAAATGATGAGATGGAATCTCTAATTTCTAATAGAACTTGGAAATTAGTAGATCTTCCACCGGGTTGTAAGACCATAGGTTGTAAATGGGTCCTTAGGAAAAAGTTGAAACCAGATGGATCAATAGATAAGTTTAAAGCTAGACTTGTTGCAAAAGGCTTTAAACAAAAAGCTGATCTTGATTTCTTTGATACTTTTTCTCCGGTAACAAGAATTACATCTATTAGATTGTTAATTGCTATTGCTGCAATTTTTGATTTGAAAATTCATCAAATGGATGTAAAAACTGCTTTTCTAAATGGGGACCTAGAGGAAGAAATTTACATGGATCAACCCGAAGGCTTTGTAGAGCCTGGACAAGAAAGCAAGGTATGTAAGCTAACTAAATCCCTATATGGCTTAAAACAAGCACCAAAACAGTGGCATGAAAAGTTTGATTCCTGCATGATTGAGAATGGTTATAAATCAAATGAATATGATAAATGTATTTATTCTAAATCATGGAATAATTTACATGTTATTATTAGCCTCTATGTGGATGATATGTTAATTTTTGACTCAAATATGCGTGTTATAAATGAGACAAAAAATATGCTTAAAGACCATTTTGATATGAAAGATCTTTGTGAGGCTAATTTTATTTTGGGCATGAAAATTACAAAAACATGTGATGGAATATATCTTGATCAATCACATTATGTTGAGAAAATATTGAGAAAATATAATTTTCATGATTACAAAAGTGTAGCTACTCCTTTTGATTCTAGTGTTCATTTATTTCCTGTGAATAATGATGATGAGATTTTTAATCAAAAGGATTATGCTAGTATCATTGGTAGTTTGCGTTATGCTACTGATTGTACTAGACCTGACATTGCATATGCAATAGGAGTGCTTAGTAGATTTACTAGCAAGCCTAGTAAAGATCATTGGCTAGCTATTGAGCGAGTCATGAGATATTTAATTGGTACCAAAAACTATGGCTTATTTTATAAAAAGTACCCTGCTGTGATTGAAGGTTTTAGTGATGTCGATTGGAATACTTTGTCAGGTGATTCTCTCTCTACCACTGGTTATATTTTTACCTTAGGTAGTGGTGCTATTTGTTGGAAATCTAAAAAGCAAACAATAATTGCTAATTCAACGATGGAAGCTGAATTAATAGCATTAGCTTCAACTAGTGAAGAGGCAAATTGGCTTAGAGATTTGTTATATGAAATTCCACTGTGGGAAAAGCCAATTCCACCTATATTAATTCATTGTGATAGCACTGCTGCAATTGGTAGAGTTAAAAACCGTTACTATAATGGTAAATCCAGACCTATAAGAAGAAAGCACAGTACCGTGCGATCTTATTTGAGTGGTGGCATCATAACTGTAGATTATATTAAATCTAATGATAATCTTGCAGATCCATTTACCAAGGCCTTGGCAAAAGATAGAGTCTGGAATACATCGAGGGGGATGGGACTAAAGTCCATAGAATCATGAGCCATGTATGAGGATACCCAACCCAAAGACCAGAGATCTTGAGAATTGGGTTCAATGGGAAAAACGAATCATATGATGGTCGTAAGAAATGCACAATTTATTTAATGTTAATTATTTATTTTGTAAATAATTTTTTAATTGCTCATCCCTATGATATAAGTGCATTTATCCTGTAATGTGGAGAGGTTGAGTAAAAAACTCTTAATGAAATTTGTAGCTCGTATGAGTGGGGTGTTAGAATTACAGGAGCACCCTTGACAAATTTCACCTATGTGAGTGTGGGGGTGGGGCCGCTCCCTATGAGATTTGGACTTAATCTCAAATACACTCATGAAACCGGGATCAACACATGGCCGTAAAGTGCTAGTTATAAAAGCTCACGTCAACACCTGGGTTGTTATGTGTAAGCAGTGACACTTAATTTCCCTAAAGCAGTCCTAGTTCAAGTCGGAGACCACTACGACTCTGGAGTTGAGATCGCTGTTTTACTAAGTGAAGGTTCAATGCAGAGCACACCTTCATGATGCATAATGACCCATCTTTGCCTGGTAATCTCTCTTTAACTAAAATTTAATATTAAAATGAGTGGGGGATTGTTGGAGCATTTTAATATTAAATAAATAAAATGAATAAATGTAATAACATAAATGATAAGATATGAGAGTGAATATGGAAGATGAGGAGTTAGTGAAAATGTTTAATCCCACATTGAAAAGGAGAGAGACTTTTTTATTCCTTTTAATTGTGATGATTAATGGGCTAAAATGTATTGACTCAGATATTGGGCTAGATACGTGCGCAAGGGGGAGGTGAAGAGTGGAAGTATCAAAATTGGAAATGAATCAGCCTCTTGGATCCTCCTACTTGACAGCTCATTCAGAATAATTACCATATCCGTTGGTGAGTAAATGACCCGAATTAATACTTCATTTTTACTATGGAAAATAAAGAGCCATTAACCCACTTAATGGACTATCCGTTTGGGCCTTTTCATTCTTCAGAAACTCCTTATCAGACCATTAATTGTATAACTCCAGCCCATCAGATTAATATCCAGCAATTAATCTTGTAACACCCACTAAATCAGAATAATGGACCTAATTAATCTGAATAAATTGGGTAGTAATTTCGTGAGGCCCATTGAGCCTATAAATAGACTCATTCAGACTCAATCCAAATTACTACAATACTCACAAAAAAAAAATACACTAAAAGATAAAGAGGTTCTTGGCAAGGAAGGGTGTTCTTTCTGGTGGAGCTTTGGGTTTGAACACTTTGTGCAGAGGTTGTTCTAGCCATACGACACTTGTTGGGCTGTTGTATCCTGGGGGAGACAAGTCAGAGAAGGTCTGCACCGGTTACAAAGTTTAGCCAACCAAGGGCTTGAATCTCCTTAAAGAGAGTGGGTGCCGCGCCTCAGTCCAAATAGTGTTGTGTAATTTCTCTCCTTAGAGTAATAAAATTCAATAGTATTATTCAGTTTCTCTTTGTATTATTTCCATTATCTTTGTATTTGCACCAACACAAAGTGTTTTGTATGAGTAGAGGTAGTAGGCTCTGTGGCTCTGATACTACTTTGTTCGGCCAAACTATTGTCAGTGTGTGTGAATTAATTAAGTTAAATAATCCTAAGTACACAATATATAAAATAAAAGGCATGCAAGACAGAAAAAACCAACCACACATAAACAAACCAAATATATGGGAAAAATTCTTCAATATAAGGCAGGGACGGACCTAAGACCTAGGACTTAGGATTTTCAACTAGCGGGGGCCGGGAAAAAAAAAACTCCAAATAGGCATTCATATATTATTAAAAATTTATAAATACATAAAATCTTTATTTCTAAATACATTAAGATGCAATCATCTACTACCAAAGACAAAAACAAAAACAAAATAATGTTTTTTTTTTTTTTAATATTAGGCTGGCTTGGATTTTTTTTTTTTGGTTGAAATTAGAGCATTCATAGTGGTGGTACTAAAAATTTTAGTTTTTAACACCTCAAAAAACTACTTTATCTATTTTATTATCTCACTTTACAATACACTCAATATCAAATGTTCTATTTTTTTTTAATCATTTCATTTAGAATAATATAAATAACTCATTAAAATAATAAAGGAAGAGAGAGAAAGAAAGAGACATAATCTTAATAAAATATTGTATTTTATTTTTAACAATTTGCTACAATCAACTAGTATGTATATCAGTTTACTGTAGTTGTAAAAAATTTAGTTTTAGCTTCTCTTATAACACATGATTTTTTGGTGGTAAAATAGTTTTTTTGCTAAAATGCAATCACCATTGTGAATGTTTTTATTGTTTTTATTAAGTTTTTGAGTTGGATAGTTACTATTTGGGTTGGATAGTTGCTATTTGGGTTAGACTAGCTAGGCTGATTGGGGAAAAGGGGGGTCTAAAGTTTTGGAAGGGGGGCCCAATTACAAAAATAAAATATATAATAACTATATATATGTAATTGGACCCGGGGGGGCCTAGGCCCCCACCTATGTCGATCCTTAATATAAAGGGAAAATACTCATCACAAATCTTATCAATATACTATAATAAAATAGAGATTATAATCTCAAGTTTATGCTCAAAACTTAAGTTCACAATAAATTGAGAAAAAATACAAAATTATTAAATTTATAAGGTATAATACATTCTCACTAGGAAAAAAAAAATCAAAATCAAAATCAAAATTTGGTGAAACCAACAATGAATTAAGATAAATGATATCCAATCATATTAATACTTTATCTCTTTGTGATTGTAGCACCTAAATTTTCTTCCTAGAGAAAATACCCAAATTTGTCTTCCTAGTGAGACATGAATTTTTATTTTTCCCCTCTTGCCATGCGTAGTATGTTGGTTACATGAAACTGTTTACTCTCACTGTAATGGTCATGAACGGTCTTAATTAGACAACTTTCTGATAAGAGCAGAGCATTTATATTAGGCTCAATTAAGTAGGGGTGGCAATTCGTGTTTGTGGGTTGGGTTCGTGTCGTGTCAAGCCATAAGCACTCTGTTATATGAGTTGACTCGAACCCGACTTGTTTAGTAAACATGTCAAAAATCCTTAACCCTAACCCGACTTGTTTATTAAACAGGTTGACCTAACACGACACGTTTAATCCGTTTAATTAATAAGTAATGTAAAAGTCAATACAAATAACCTGTTTAATAACCTGTTTGATTAATAGGGCATACATGACCTAAATAATCTATTATCGATTTCCATATATTTAAAATTAAAATACAATTACAACTATAAATATAGTAATAAACATATAATTACAACAAAAAATTAAGCAATAATAACAAAATTTAATACCTTTATTATCTAAACGAGTTAGATGGGTTCACATGTTGAACACAAACATGACCCGTTTATTAAACGAGTCAGCTGTGTCGACTCAAATATGACCCAAACCCATTTAGTTTCAACCTATGACTTGTTTATAAACGGGTTAATCATGTCAAGTTCACGAATCGTGTCAAATTTTGCCACCCCTACAATTAAGTTTTGGCCAAAATTTAGCTAAAGCCCTTAACTTTTCTATTTTTGCTAAGCTATTATACCCATGCAGATGCATCAAACTTTTCTTTCAAAGAAATTGTCACGTGGCTTAAGAAAGCAAATTCATATTATTTTAATCCAATGATCTCCATGAAAATGCCCTAGAAAACCCGTTGTTTAAATACAAGAACTTCAAGTCAGAAACTCTTCCAAAGGGGTGATTAATTGAGGGATGTTTAGCAATAAATGTAAAAGTAGTTGACTTGGCTAATAATAACTCTAAATTAATGATATAGGAAGCAGTAATTTATCACGGCTAGATTTAATGAGAACTTACCATCTAAAAAGAGTGTAATTCTTATCAAGCTACAGTATGTATAACTTTTTTTTTTTTTTTTTAGAAACTCATTATGTATAACTTGAATCCATTTTTTTGTCGCCCGTTTGGATATCACTTATTTTGCTGAAAATTGAAAACTGAAAATATTGTAGCAAAATAATTTTTAAATGTATGAATAGTGCCGTAAAACCTATTTTTAATGAAAAAATTGTTGAAAAAAGAGGTTTGTGTGTCCTTTTTTTTTTTACAAACTCAGTATGTATAACTTGAATCCATTTTTTTGTTGCCCGTTTGAATACCACTTATTTTGCTGAAAACTGAAAATATTGTAGCAAAATAATTTTTAAATGTGTGAATAGTGCCGTGTGACCTATTTTTAATGAAAAAATTGTTAAAAAAAGAGGTTTGTGGGTCCCGTGAACAGTGCACAAGACCTACTAAACAGTGTCATTCCAGTGCAAATTTAGTTGTCAACGAGGTGGTGGGTCCTGTGCACTATGCACGGGACCCACTGGCAGGTCTGTGTTCACGTGCTTCTCAATTAAAAAAAGAAAAAAGAAAAAAAAAGGCGTAAAACTCCAGAAACCCAGACGCTGGGTAGAATAATTTCTACCCAAACGTATACTAAATATTATTATTATTTTTAAGTACAAAGTTTGGCTACAAACTTAATTGTAGCCTAAAACTACAACTCCTACTAAAAAAATTAACAATGCTACATATTTTGAAAATAATTGTTGGATTATTATTATTTTTTTATATTCTTAACATATATGTCAAATTTTATACCAATAATGTTATTTACTATTGATCCATAATCTTATTTTTTATGCATAATTTTATACTACAAAAATTTTGAAATTTAAACATTTTCTTAATGAAATAGTTATTGCTAGAACTATGTTTATTACCAAACTTTCTCATAATATTTTTAATTATCACCTGTTCTGTAATTGTAATCAAGACATTCTCTTGCCCCATCGCTCAACCAACCCAAAGGTCATCAAAGACTTTCCTGATGGCGAATAAAGTCCATCCCATAACCCAAGTAACAGACAGCGAAGAAAACCCAACATCATGTTTATGGGGTTTTGCCGTTTTGGTTGGCAACGACGTAAGTTTTCAAGGCGTATGGTGTAAGAAAGCTGATAGTCGTCAAAGATTGGTGGGCTTTAAATACATTCCTATGGCGGTGTATTTTAGGTGGTGGTTGTTGTTGTTGTTGTTTTTTTTTTTTTTTTTTTTTTTAACTTTTTTTTTGGGGGGGGGGGGGGGGGTGTTAATTGAAACTTTTGGGTTGATTTGGTTTATGTTATAATTGTGAAGAGGATTAGCCAGTAGCCAAGGATCAATGAAGATTGGTAAATATGGAATAATTTTTTTAAATGAATGCAATTCATATAGTTTTCACAATTTTTGGCTAGCTACATGGGGTGTTTTTGGATTGGGATAATTATATGGTTAAGAAGACAAGTAAAGTTTTCATATTTCGGCCAAGAACCTTGTGGCATGACTACTATCCTTTATTAGAAAAATCATTGCTTAAATCCCTATTTACCCACTTATAAGTTGGGCGTCTAACAACTGATTATAAGTTACTTATTTGCTTAAATTATTTACAGTTTATGGGTCTTATATTGTTTTTTTCTCTGTTTTATTTTAAATAATATAAGTTTTTTTAAAAAATATATTAGTTTTTTATTTTTTATCTTATATTATATAAATAAATTATCGAAAATAAACCATTCTTAAATAAACAAGCGTATACATGGAGAAAGTATAGAATTCTTTGGTGGACCACATCACTTGTCCACCATTTGTCCACCATTCCATTAAAAAATTTTTACTTGTTTAAAATTGCTGAGTTAGTAATTAATTTATATTTTTAAAAAAAAATTTAACTAACAATTTTAAACAAGTGGTAATTTTTTAGTGGAATAGTGTACCATATCACTTATCTATCATGTGAATCTTATAATTTCTCGTATACGTGGGCTTTCCGTGAACGCGCAAATGTTCAAATATTAATTACTTGATTTTGTTTTTAGTTGAAATGCTATAACTCGACCAATGTGGCAATTGACGATTTATCCGTAGTACAACTGTTGACTTGAGCAATCAGAATTCAGAAGTCGTCTATAATACTAGGTAAAATGAAAAAAGAAAGAAGGGCCAAAAAAAAAACTCCACATTAGGTAGGAGTAGGTTTTAGTTGAAATCTTGAAGATATGAAACAAGTCCAATTTTCTCTAGATAGTTGAGGACTTGACTTATTCAATTACTATAGAAAAAAAGGATACTGCATTGAATTTGAGTCTATTCAAGATGAATGACAAAGCCGGAAGAACTTTTATTATAAGTTTAAATGTTTTGCATTAAACCTTTTAAATGTTTAGACCTTAACATTGGGACAAAATTGCTAAATGTCCTTTTTGGGCAAACTAAGCAGTATTTTGCCCTATTTTTCAAACTAATTAGGGAAATGCTCCTATTTTGAAAATCGATTTTCTCAAAATTAAGTTATAAAAAAAAAAAAATTCTAGCGCCCTATAGCGGCGTTTTTAAGGACCTACAATGACATTTTTAGGACCTATAGTGACATTTTGTAACTCAACTTTCATTAAATCAAGTTATAGGCAATTTTTAAAATTTTTTTTACCTATAACTTGATTCCATATAAATCGAGTTACAAAACGCCACTATAGGTCCTGAAAACGTCACTATAGGCTCCTTAAAAACTCCGCTATAGGGCCTAACTCGATTTTAAGAAAATCGATTTTCAAAAGAGGGATACTTTCCTAATTAGTTTGAAAAATAGGGTAAAACGCTGCTTAGTTTGCTCAAAAAGAGCATTTGGCAATTTTTTCTCTTAACATTGTATTATACTTCAAACAAATTTTAGGTACGTATAACTTCTCAAGAAAAGTGCTAGTGCCATCAAAAAAATCATAATTTTTGTCATAATTCGCTAAGTGGCGAGTTGTGAGTAGTAAAGAAAAAAATAGTGGGTTCACATCTCCACCCCTCACAATTTACCAAGTAATGTAACAAAAATTGTGATATTTTTTGTGGCACTAGCATTTTTCAATTTCTTAGGCATTGTATCTTTAGTTCCACAATTAAAATTCCTTTAAAAAAAAACTCAATTAAACTCAATCACATAGATTTAACTAATGAACCACGAAGTTGCATTTAATTGTCCATAAGGGAACAAAACACATATTATGCTCCTTAATCAATACAATCATATAATTAAATATAATAAAGAAAAAGGTAAAATATCTAAGAAATTATACTTAAATATTTTCCTTATACTTTTTATCATTCTTTCGTGCTTATTATTTTTCTTTTATATATTTTAATAATTACTCGTCAAGATTAAAATTATTTTTTCAATATATAGTAAACAACTCTTTTATCCCTACAATTCCTAAACCCATGGTAATTATAAAAGTCATTAGCCAATTAAAATTTTTGATTGAGTAAATTATATTTTAAAGCCTATAATATATTGATGGTTTTAATTTAAATTCCACACTTTTAGAAAATTTCAATGTATGTTTGAAAATTCGAATGGGAAAGTTTTCAAAAATTTATGGCGTAATTTGAAAATTTTGAAGAATGATTTACTTTCAAACCATCCATATTATGTAATTAAATTTTTTTTTTCAGTAAATTGATATTTCTTGGATTCATTGTTTTTTTAATATTAAAAATTAGAACTTTGGATTCTTATTAAGACTTAAGAAGTTAATATCTCAAAAATGACCATATTATGTAATTAATTTTTTTTCTTCAGTAAAATGATATTTCTTTGATTCATTGTTTTTTTTAATATTAAAAATTAGAACTTTGGATTCTTATTAAGACTTAAGAAGTTAATATCTCAAAAATGACCAAACACTTATATTTGTAGAGTAACTATCATACTAAAGATGTTCGGTAGTACCTCATAGGTAATTCTAAATGTATAAACTTCAAATTTCTGTTATCCCAATTATCCAATTGTCCCAAAAAAAAAAAAAAAAAAACTCCAAAATTGATTACTATGTGAAAACAATCATTACACCGATTTTGTATATCCTGCACCCACCATATATGCCAGGTACCTCACAAAGATGTGGGCCCCACAGTGTGTGGGTCCTACCTCCTTGTGGGGTACCCAACATATATACCGCCTCCATTGCACCACCCCCCTCTCCCTCTTTGATGTTAAAGTTAGAAAGTTAACTTTTACTTTCTATTGTGAAATAACATCCGAGAGTAAAAAGTAAAAACTACTTAAGTTACAATTTTATAATGGGTAAGGACACACATTAGCTATTTAGTTGAAAATTTTTTTTATAAAAAGTTAGAAAGGCTGTCAAAACAATAAATTATTTTTTCGTTTTTTCAAATTTTTTTTTATTAAAATAGGTTATTAATATAAGCCCGAAGAGCACAGTACTAAATTCCTTTTAAAATTACTTAATCAAGTAAAACAGTTAAAAAAATAAAATTTTTTTGAAGCCGTTCCAATTCAAATACCGCCGTAAATTCCACCCACACTCGCCCACTCCAGTCGAATTAAACTCACATGCTCGCAAGTCTCACCTAACTAATCTAAACGACCAGAAATACCCTTTTTCAACACGTGATACACCCGCTAAAGCGAGTGACTAAACTAACTCAAACGAGCGCGAGTACGCATTCGCCACACACCCGCCACACTTGTCTTTTCCCGCGGCCATTAAATGAGCCCTTATGGCTTTTGCATCCAAACCGTATCACCCTTTGGACAGACATCTCACACCACAACATTCAAAGAGAGAGAAAGAAAGAGATCGAGAGCTCAACAACGAAACAAGCGCACAGACTTAAATTCGGAGAAAGAGGCATTAATGCTATAGCTCAACTAACAATGTGCTCCACTGCTACTAGAAAGTAGTAGTACTGATATTTCTCCTATTTCGTACTCACCACGCTCAAGTCTCAACTGCCAATCTTTTCACACATTTTCAAACCCTACTTACTTACTATATTAGCATTGTTTAAAAAACCTCTTTAGTGTTCATTTTTTAGAAAAAGTTTGTGTGTGAGAGAGAGAGAGAGAGAGAGAGAGAGGTTGATTTGGATCTGGATGTGGAACTCGGCGGAGAATGCGTTTGCGAGGACGGCGTCGTTTAGGGAGGATGGAGTGGACGAGGAGGAGCTCCGGTGGGCCGCGCTGGAGAGGCTGCCTACCTACACTCGCGTCCGGAGAGGGATCTTCAAGAACATGGTTGGAGATCACATGGAGATTGAGGTCACTGAGCTCCAAGCTCAAGAGCAGAAGCTCGTGCTTGATCGACTCGTTACCTCCGCCGATGACGACCCCGAGCGATTCTTCCATCGCATGAGAAGCCGATTTGACGCGTAAATTTTTTTATTTATTTTTTTTTCTCTCTATCTCTTAAGAAATTTCGTGTAATGGCTGTGTTTGGTTGTTGAGGAAGTGTAGGAAAGGAAAAGAAAAGTTTGGAGTTGTGTGTGGTGTGGCTCTGTTTAGTTAACTGAGTGTAGTTGAACAATTTGTGAGGATTATGACCGGTTGAGTTTCTGATCTTTTGGAAGCTGAATTTGACGTTTTAGTTTCTCTGTTTTACTTGCTGTCTGTGTGTGAGAAATTATATAGTACTAATTGGCTCTGTTTGGTTGCTGAGAAAATATAGGGAAGGAAAAAGAAAGTTTGAAGTTGCATGGCTCTGTTTAGTTAACTGAGCGTCATTGAACAAAATGTGTGGATTATGCTTGGTCAAGTTTCTGATCTTTTGGAAACTGAAATTCTCTGTTTCTCAGCAACGAACAGAGGATTGGTATTGATGGCTTGGTTATTCTTTTATTTTATTTTTTTATTTGTATTTTTTTTTTCTTGCGTTTGATCTGAATTATTTGGCCTTTTACCATTTCTCAATTCTGATTTCACTTCCATCCTGCATTTTTTCAAAATTTGGATCAGTAATTTTTTTCTCTCTCTGTTGTCGATGTGCCATTGCTTTTCTTAGTGCATTTCCTGTGAGTATGTATTATCTTTAAGCTGAAGTTTCTTTTAAACTGCACATTTTATTGTGGTTGATACTTAATAGTTTTTGGTTTTTATTCTTCTCTCCCAAATTTGGTGTTACAGGGTAGATTTGGAGTTTCCAAAGATTGAGGTTCGATTTCAGAATTTTACAGTTGAATCATTCGTCCACGTTGGAAGCAGAGCACTGCCAACAATTCCCAATTATGTTACTAACATGGCTGAGGTAGAATTTTACTTGATGAATAATCATTTTATGAGGACCCAAGTTTTTCCCACTTTCTGATTGTGTTTCAATTTCATTTTGTTAAAAATGTCAATTTAGGCATTTTTAAGGCAGTTGCGTATATACCGGGGAGAAAGAAGCAAGTTGACAATTTTAGATGGTATTAGTGGGTTAATTAGACCATCAAGGTGAATTTTGGAGATTCGATCAGAACCCAGTTGTTCAATGTTTGTTCAGTTTGTCTGTGTTTAATAAGGAGCTGTGTTATCTTGTAGATTGACATTGCTATTGGGTCCTCCAAGCTCCGGAAAGACAACTCTAATGTTGGCTCTTGCGGGTCGCCTTGGAACTGATTTGCAGGTACCGAAATGTGTTCAACTTTCATGACCCTAAATCTGATGTGTATGTGCCTTACTTCTTGGTAATCACGCCTTTTGGTTCTAGTGTAAAAAGATTAGCAGTGTCATGTTAACACTGACCCTCTGCAGTAAAGATCTATTAGGTTTCTCAATTTTGAGGACTAATTTAATTGCCATAAGCTGTTGTGTTTTATGCATTTCCTATCTGTACTTTTTATCTGTTTTACCATAGTGAATAGTAATAATAGTAGAATGACGGTGAATGAAATGGATAAAAAAAGGATATTCATAAAAGAATATATAGTAAGATGCATTGATTTGTCCAATGTTGTGGGTTTGGTTCACATCACTCATCTTTGTTCATTAGGATTTGACAAATCACAGTATTATGAGAAATTTAAAAGATGTATTTATTCTAATTTAAGTGATCGCATTTGATCGCTTTGCTGATTAAATGGAAATTTTTTGCTACTAATCTCCCTGTTGGATTCTTCATCTCCTCTTTGCCACTGATACTTTGATCATCTCTGAAGACGTCAGGTAGAATCACATATAATGGACATGGCCTGAATGAATTTGTTCCTCAGAGGACAGCTGCTTATGTTAGCGAACAGGATTGGCATGTGGCCGAAATGACTGTTAGGGAAACTCTTGAGTTTGCAGGACGCTGTCAAGGTGTTGGGTTCAAATATGGTAAGCTTTGGTTACCATTTGTGTGTATGAATTGCGCTTATTTAGATGCTGACTTCTGTTTACTTCTGCTCAGATATGCTAACTGAACTTGCAAGAAGAGAAAAGAATGCTGGCATAAAACCTGATGAAGATCTTGATATATTCATGAAGGTACTTTGTACTTGTTAGATGTTTGTCTGTTGTGGCATCCTTTATTTTTTTTTTTTGGCAGATAGTTTATATCTGCTAAGAATCTTTGTTGACATAATTTCTTTCTCTAGTCGTTAGCTCTTGGGGGACAGGAGACCAGCCTTGTAGTGGAGTACATTATAAAGGTATTCTCTTGATGCTGGACCATTGGATGCATATAACTGATGTCATTACGACATCAGAATTTAAGAAACTCATTTGATTTATTTTCACTTCATGAAGGACCAATTAATAATTTAATGGATTAAGTGTTGCTTAAGTCTAGAGCTAACAATTAAATGGATACGGCCATAGAAAGGAAAAAAAAAAGAAAAAAAAAAAAAGAGAAGTATATCACCTCAATCCAAAACAATAAAAGAACACAAGAATTTGGTGATGAGTGGAAAGTCTTTGAAGAAATCTTCAAAAGAAAAACTACTCCAGGGTAATCTACCAACAAGAAATTTTTTAATTTTTTGGTGAACTACCAACAAGAAATTTCACTATAGAAAAACTGTTGCAATAGCCTAAACTTAAAAAACCTTGGTAAATAGACTCTCTATGCAACTTCCACAAATGACCTGTTCCCTTCCCACTACAGTTGCCCCAGAACTTTGGAAATCCTGTGTGAAATTTCTTCCAAACAAGCCCATCTGCAACCATTGGAACTCGAGTACTCCAAAGAACTCTTAAAATGGATACACTAATGAACTCATTGATAAAGGGTATGCAACTATGTTATTTGAATTAGAAACTCTCCAGGAGAACCTCTAGAAGGAACTCACAAGAACACTCAAGGGAAAGGGTTTTCTGAAGGTTTAGCTCAGCAGAGTTAGGTTCTCATATGATGGTCTTTCTCCTCAGGAATTTGTATAAAAAGGGTTTGTTTTATATAGACAAAAAGTAAGTCAAAATGTGGTATGAACCAAGTAGTTTTATTGATTATTGCAATCTCAAGTTTCAGATGAGAAATGAAGTTGTTCGAGCATGTCTTTTGAAACTTGATTTCTCCAAATTGCTTCTTCACTTGACTTAATACAACCGAAATAGTTGAATACAACTAAGAACTTGTTTTGACACAATAAGTAGCTAGCATATCTCTCCCTTTGTCAATTCTGTGACAAAACCATACTTTAGCTGAATGAATTTATACCACCCTCAAAGAAACCCTTACCCAATACAATCCCAATATACCCTAAGGCCTCTAAACTGGAGATCAGTGTCACTTTCTCATTCAGAATTTGAGATAATATCTCCACCAAGCTTAAATCCTCCCTCCCCCTTATGAATACACGAATTCTGATTTCAAAAACACTATCTCCCCGAACTGAAAGCCCAGTCTAATTTCGAAACACCTGTAGAACAACATTGTTATGGAAAATAAATAAAAAATTCCTTGAAAGGCATGAGAGTTTACATGGAATAATAATATTCTCTCTTTTATTTCACATGTTAACGTGTCTTGTGAAATAAAATCAATCTTAAAAGTAGAAAAAATTATGAAATCAAACATTATTAAAAATTATAAGGTTTTCAAATCAACCATTTTTATTTTATCTTAATTAGGTTCCACTTTGTTTTTCATTTTCCTTCTCTCTCTCTCTCTCTCTCTCTCTCTCTCTCTCTCTATATATATATATATATATATCCTTTTATGTTTCTGTTTCATAAGATTTTTCTTGGCCACCCTATTCTCCACATTCACTTTTTTTACTTCAAATACCGGCTTTGCTTTCACACTATTGAAATAGGCATCTCTCTATGATCCATATATCATAGTGGCTTTGCACTGAATCAGAGGTAATTATTTCCACTATCTTTTTAAAAAAAAAGCTTATGTGAACAAAAACAATAATTTCATCATTCATATCATGCTTGACTAAAAAACTCATGGTTTTCAAAGAATGTTTAACTCATCACTTAACCCACTAGTGAGTTTAACTAAGAGTGAACACGTGTTCATGTGATAAAATAGAACTTTAGGGCATACATGACTTTTACACATTAATAATATAAATTTTCATTATTCTTAAATGTTCATGCACTACATATGCACACATACTTTCCAAGTTTCATCACAATGTCAAGTTTGTTTTACGTGATATATTTATATTCATGCAACATACCTTAAGACTTTCAAAACAAAAGACAAAGAAAAACATAAATCAGAAAATTATTTTTTCTTTTTGAAAAATTTCAATGTTATTGGATTTTCTTTAGTAATCACGAATTGAAATAAAACACCAAAACCCAAAAGAAAAGAATCGGGCATTAAACTCAAAATATTTTTTCCCTTGAAAGATTGAAGTATTAGTGCAAGGATGGATTGAGATAGCTCTTAATGGCTGAGATTAAGAGTTGAAAAATTAACTTTGAACCTAAGCTGAATCAGAAAAGTTTTAACTAAACTTTTCTAATACAAGGGCTGAGATTGGAATTAAATTTTTAACTCTCAATCTTGGCAATTGATATGCTATTGCATGGGATACAATCCATGCAAGGAAAATGTGAATGAATGCTTATTTCAAAGAATCTATACTCACCCAGACAACATAAATTTTTGGCTTTGTAGGTGAAGAGATAAGAACATTGGAGTGTTTATGAAAGGAATTGAAATTATTTGAGATTATGACAAGTTCAATACTTGTTTTCCAAAATTCATCAAGTTAATGCTTATTACTTGAAATTGTTTGAGGATATCGATATAAATGGGACTTTTACCATGAGGTGGTGTTTTCTCCTTCCTAAGCTATGGACAAGTTTTCCTATTGTGGCATTTTGTTTTGCAAACATTACGCACACTCATTAAGATTTTTAGCATTCATAGGTTTTGGTTCATTTTTCTTGGTCATCTAAATTTTGTGGCTTTTTGATAAACGTAGTTCCTGAAGAGGAAGTTTGAGAAGTGTTAAAGCCAATACCACTCTTGTTACTTTCAAGCCTCTGAGATTTAAGCATTTTATCAAGTTTTTCACTAGAGAACTTTTTTGGTAGAGTTTTTTATTTATCAAGTTCATCATCTAGGGATTTATTATGCATGTTAAATTACTGATTGTCTAAAAAGCTTAAGCTTTTGAGACAATCGGTAAAGGGATTTATTATGCATGTTAAATTACTGATTGTCTCAAAAGTTTAAGCTTTTGAGACAATCGGTAATTTAACATGTTATTAGAGAAGAAGATCTTAGGTTCGATCTTTGTCTTCACTCTACCTCCTATTTAAAATGTTAAATTCCCACTCATTAAGGGGAAGTTTAGGCCTACAAGTGAAGGGAATGTTGGAATTATGGTTAAGTGATTAAACTCACAATTTCCTAACAGTTTAAGCTTTTGGGACAATCAATAATTTAACAATGCACAACCTTATTAAGTTTTCAAGGGATTTCTTAACAATTTTCTTCAATTTAGTGTATTCCTTAAAAAGCTTTGAAAGTTCAAAATGGGTATAAAACACTCTTGAACGTTTAGATCCCAAAATACAAAAATACCAATTCAAGCTTTATATCAAACAATTAATGTGCGGAATATGATAACAAGCTTATAACAGAATTGATACCACAATCTAAGCTAAATATAAATACATCCACAGCAGTAAATATAAGGCAAAGATAAGGGAAAGAAAAATGCAAACACACGGACAACGCACGATGTGTCATCGAAGAGGAAACCGAAGTCCTCGGCGTAAAACCTCTCCGCCGCCCTCCAAGCGGTGATAAAATCCACTAAAGAATATAGTTGGGATACATGAACAGCAGAAGACCCTCCAAGCCTAATCTACCCAAGTACCTAAGCCCTCCAAGCTTCTTGCTCCAACGAGGTTACGCCGAACCTATTTCTTCTTTAGCTTTCCGGATTCTGCTACTTGACCATAGCATCAACCAATGTATATTGGTTCCTTCCAAACTGCTTCCCTCAGCACCAAATAAACCTTCTCACAGACGTGGGTGTGGTGAGATAAGGATTTGGTAAAAAACCTCTCAAGATTATGACAATGGAGAGGGAGAGAGTAGAGGAATTTGTAGAGTTTCTTAGATGAAGATTGGGGATGAGATAATCTTGTTTTGCTCTAGGGTTTTCTCTCACAAAATTCTCTCTTGAAGCTCTCTCAAAATGATAGGTATAAGGGTGTATATATAGTAGGGTGAGAAGGGAATACAAAACGTCAGTTTTTGCTAAACAGGGCAATTTGGCGACTTGGTCTCGCGGCTTGTCCAAGTCGCGAGTTCCAGTCGCGACGTAATGGCCTGGCCAGCCTGGGACTTTTGTCCTGTAGCGTGACAGCTGGCGTGACCCTTCAGCTCCCCCATGTGCCTCTCACGTGCCAGCTTTTGGCGGCTTTCCAGTTGCGATCCACCCGCGAGCCCTAGCCGCGAAGCTCTGTTTTCTTGCACACTCTTGAGCTTTTCTTCACATCTTCTCACACACTACCCTTACAATTTTCCTACCTAAGTACAGGGTTACTAAGTGCTAAATTACAAGCAAATTGGTCACGGAATAAAGCCAATTAGATGGTTGATAAAATTCAACCTTACAAGCTTATTATAGGCCATCTGAAGATCATCTTCTTCACCCAAATCATTGTGAGATGATTCCCTATGTTCAAGTGTGTCATACTCACTGGACTCATTTATACTTCCTATAAAGCCAGCAAAGGCCAGGAAGTTTACATTCTTGTTGATACAATCATCAAACTGTTCATTGTCTGATTCACCACTTGGGGTCACCTTTCTGGCTTTTCCTTTGGACTTCTTGTAGTTTGGACATTCTGCATGAACATGTCCAAAACCTGAGAACTCATGGTCATGAAATTGGATAGCTTGAAGCCTTTTCGCTTTCTTACAATTGGAGTCTTTTCTATTTTAGGAATTCTCACTGGATTCACTATTGGGATTTTTTAGCAAATTTGGGAGTATTTTCACCCTTTGTTTGAGAAATTTTCTAAAACTTTTTGGCAAGCAATGCCATGTCATCTTCCAAAGATTCCTCATCAGAAGAATCATTAGCCTCTTTTTTTTCACTATTTTCAAAGCTATGGACTTCTTCTTAGGTCTAGGCAAGGTTAGTTCATAGGTTTCTAGAGCTAGGTTTTTCTAGAGCCCTGCTATTTGTGACTCTTGACTAGAGCCTGGTATTGCATGCTGTCAAATGAACTCTTGAATTGTTCACACATTCTTTCTTTTACCTTTTTCATTTAATTTATACCTTTCTTGGAAAATCTTGTCTCTATGTTTCTTTTCAAGTTTGAAGTGATACCAAAAACTATGTCTAAACCTTTGGCAACTGGTTTGTTCATTTCAAATGATTTTGAGATGTTTCTGCTACATTCAAGGCTGTGTTTCACAATATAGGCGTTTTGAAGACCTGTTATTTGGAAAACTTGTTTTTGAGCATTAAAAAGGTGTTAGTTTTGACTAAGCAGATTGAAAAGAACCGGTTTTAACAGGTTCCAATATTGAAGGCAGGACCCCTTGAAAATGGGCCATGAAATGACATTTATTCAGATTTGCTTGAGTTTCAATTCTTGTAGGTTTGCTGATGTGCTACAAGCCACTGGGATGGAAATTATGCTTGAATACTAATATATTCTGACAAAGATTTTAGGGTTGGACATCTGTGCTGACACACTGGTGGGAGATGAAATGCTCAAGGGAATCTCTGGGGGCCAAAAGAAGCGGCTTACAACAGGTGATACTCTGTATTATTTTGCTTATGGTGTACTAGTAAACTGAATGTATTTATTTATGCTGATTGGGCATATATGTGATTTCCAGGTGAATTGCTAGTTGGTCCTGCGAGAGTGCTATTCATGGATGAAATATCAAATGGGCTTGATAGTTCCACTACTTATCAAATAATCAAATATCTTAAGCATTCAACTCGTGCACTTGATTCCACCACTGTAATTTCTCTGCTCCAACCAGCTCCTGAGACGTACGAATTGTTTGATGACATTATACTTTTGTGTGAGGGCCAGATTGTATACCAGGGATCTCGTGATGCTGCTCTTGATTTTTTCACATTTATGGGATTTAGTTGCCCTGAGCGAAAGAATGTGGCAGACTTCTTGCAAGAAGTAAGTAGTAAGGAGCTTGAGATGTGAATTTCTGCTCTATTATTTTGTTTTTGACAATCATTAATGATTTCTGCTCTATCATGTGGTATCTTTGTTAAATTTTTGTACACAGGTGACATCGAAGAAGGACCAAGAGCAGTACTGGTCTGTTCTGGACAGCCCTTACCGGTACATACCTCCTGGAAAGTTTGCTGAAGCTTTTCGTTCATATCCTGCCGGGAAGAATTTGTCTGAGGAACTGGCTGTTCCTTTTGATAAACGCTATAATCATCTAGCAGCCTTGGCAACATATCGCTATGGAGTGAAAAGGCGTGAACTTCTCAGGACCAGCTTTCACTGGCAGAGGCTACTCATGAAACGAAATTCATTTATTTATGTCTTCAAGTTCATTCAGGTGGTACAACTTATTAATTATTGGCAAAATCTCAATTTATATCCTAGGCTTCAGCATTGTTTTTGGTGATATGTCAACTTGAGTTTTGTTAATTTTTTTGTAGCCAATGCAGGTTATAAACCACTTAACTTCCAACTTTTATTTTAAAATATTTAGTTTGGCTTTGTGTCATTTATCTAAAATTAGGCTTCTTCTTGGCCAATCACTACAAATAAATTCCAAATTTATATCTATCAAATCATTCTGACCATATGTCAGCATGATTTATATTGACTTTTTCATCACCAAAGCAGCTTAAATGGATTACTTACAGATTTTTATCACTTGCAATGCCATTTTGTTTTGAACGTGTAATTTATGTGAAAGAAGGAATTATTTCTAGTGCTGATTTGCAAGTATTATTTACTGTTCTCCAGCTTCTTTTTGTTGCTTTGATCACAATGAGTGTGTTTTTCCGGACAACAATGCACCATGATACGATTGATGATGGAGGGATATATCTTGGGGCACTGTACTTTTCTATGGTTATTATTCTTTTTAATGGCTTTACCGAGGTGTCAATGTTGGTGGCCAAGCTTCCAGTGATTTACAAGCATAGGGACTTGCACTTCTACCCAAGCTGGGCTTATACTCTTCCTTCTTGGGTTTTAAGTATTCCAACTTCACTCATAGAGGCTGGTCTCTGGGTGGCAGTCACATACTATGTGATTGGATTTGATCCTGCAATTACTAGGTAAATCTTATGTTCTCATGAAGTTCTAAATGTATCCTGACATTAGTCTTGGTATGGATTTTTATATTAATTCTTGAATATGCAGGTTTTTTCGGCAGTTCTTTTTGTACTTCTTTCTACACCAAATGTCAATAGGACTCTTTCGTCTTATGGGATCCTTGGGCAGGAACATGATAGTTGCCAACACCTTTGGATCATTTGCTATGCTGGTTGTCATGGCTCTTGGAGGGTACATCATTTCAAGAGGTCAAACAGAAATTCTTTCATTGTTTGCATGTTTTATTTTTCATTTCATATGTTTATTCATTTTCTTGTTACATTGTAACAGATGATATACCAAGTTGGTGGATCTGGGGATTCTGGTTTTCTCCTTTGATGTATGCTCAAATTGCAGCATCTGACAATGAATTCCTTGGTCATTCCTGGGATAAGGTAATACCAATATATCATCTTACATTCCATCCAAATTGGTAGCTTTGGGTTTTACTAGTATGTGTGTGTGTGTGTGTGTGTGTGTGTATTATGTGACACTTTGGGATTTTTCTATTCTGGTGAGGATATGATGACATAATATAGAGACAGTTAAAACAAACAGCACTATCACTAAAGGATGTTCAGGCCAAGTTAAGATGCATCTGATGTGTTATCCTTTCAACTGAGTTTTGTTAATTAATTATCAACAACATAATTAACATCCTTTAGTGTTACCGGGTGAAGGTTATATTAAGATGTTGTAAGAAATTTTGCCTATATCAACTACCAAGTTGTCTGTAAAATCTTCTGTAGCGTAATAGGAGCAATTTACAAGTCATACCTTTAAGTTGAGTTACTGTTCTAGCAGATTGCTTCTATCTTGAAACTTATAATTGTTTGTTACGTTATTTATGTAGAGAGTTGAGAACAACTCGAACTCTCGGTTGGGTGAGGCATTACTAAGAGCACACGGTTTATTTCCAGAGAGCTACTGGTATTGGATTGGTGTTGGTGCTATGATTGGGTACACAGTTTTACTCAACATGCTGTTCACATTCTTTCTAGCTTACCTTAATCGTAAGTCATTTCTTTCTGCTAAAAAAGTTTACTAATAATTTCCTTCTGGTACTGTATATTGCCAAACTAGAGTAAACATGAAATAAAGGCTAATCAAGTTCATTCTTTCAAATGCCTACAGCTTTGGGTAAGCAACAAGCTGTGGTCTCTAAGAAAGAGCTGCAGGAGAGAGAGAGGAGAAGGAAAGGCGAACCTACTATTGTTGAGCTGAGGTACTACTTGCAGCAGTCGGGGAGTGGTATGTAGAATACATATTGTATTGGCTTTCTTTCCATAATTATTTTTCAGTTACTATATCAAAGTCCAACCAAATGTTTAATTTAGCATTAACTTCTTGGCAGCAAAAAATTTTAAGCAGAAAGGCATGGTTCTCCCATTCCAACCACTCTCTATGACTTTCAGCAATATGAATTACTATGTGGATGTCCCTGTGGTGGGTATATAACTCCATTCCTTCATGTCATTTTGGGGAAAAACGACTACTCAATTTTCTGATCAAAGTGTCACTTCAGGAATTGAAGCAACAAGGAATAGTGGAAGATAGATTGCAGCTGTTGTTTGATGTTACTGGAGCATTTAGGCCTGGGGTCCTTACAGCTTTGGTTGGAGTCAGTGGTGCTGGGAAAACCACCCTCATGGATGTATTAGCTGGTAGAAAAACTGGTGGGGTCATTGAAGGGAACATTTGTATTTCTGGTTATCCCAAAAGGCAGGAAACTTTCGCAAGAATTTCTGGTTACTGTGAGCAGACTGACATTCATTCCCCTTGCTTGACTGTTCTGGAATCACTTCTGTTCTCTGCTTGGCTTCGGTTACCATCAGATGTTACCTTGGAGATTCAACGGGTAAATATAAATTTTATTTTGTAATTTTTGTGTGACTTGGGCACAATGTGATTACTGTAGGGTATTTTGCAGGCCTTTGTTGAGGAGGTGATGGAACTTGTAGAGCTCACTCCACTGAGTGGGGCATTGGTTGGTCTACCTGGAGTTGATGGTTTGTCAACAGAACAGCGGAAAAGATTAACGATTGCTGTGGAACTTGTTGCCAACCCTTCTATAGTGTTCATGGATGAGCCCACATCAGGTTTGGATGCAAGGGCTGCAGCCATTGTGATGAGGACTGTAAGGAATATTGTAAATACTGGACGAACAATAGTTTGCACAATCCATCAACCTAGCATAGACATTTTTGAATCCTTTGATGAGGTAGGTGCCTTTTATTTTTTATTTTTCTTATATATTTGCTACACAGCTTCTTTTGCAAGTTAGTCTTTTCTGAAATATTAAATGCCAGCAATCAGAATTTCTTCTCACCATTAGCATCACAGTCTACAAAAGTATACCCATATCTTCTAAGTTTGTATATATTTTTATTAAAACTCCTTAGCAGTTCCATCTAGTGCACTCTCCCTGTCTCACAAAGACATGCCCATGACAGAATAATTACAGTATTGAATAATAATTTGTTTCTACATTGTTATGATCTCTTCATTGATCCTCCCCTAATCTCATATGTCAATGCAGCTTTTGTTTCTGAAGCGCGGAGGACAGCTCATATATGCTGGTCCACTTGGCCCCAAGTCTAGCGAGCTCATCAAATATTTTGAGGTCCGGTCATTCATGTTCATATCTCTTATAATATGTCATCCTACTTGAAGTGGTTATGATTCTGTCCTCAGTTATCTTTATGCTAAAAAAATTTGCTTCTGCAGGCAGTTGAAGGAGTGCCAAAAATTAGGTCTGGATATAATCCTGCTACATGGATGCTTGAGATTACTTCTGCAGCTGAAGAGAATCGTCTTGGAGTGGACTTTGCAGAAATTTACCGAAAATCAAATTTATTTCTGTATGTGCAGCATCCATAAATTCTGCCTATTAATTTTGCTTTTGAGAGAACTATCCCTTTTCTTATTTAGCTTGGCTGTCTTCTTCCATTTCAGACTTAATAGAGAGTTGGTTGAAAGCCTAAGCAAGCCGAATAGTAATTCAAAGGAATTGAACTTCCCCACCAAGTATTCAAAGTCACTCTTTTACCAGTTGTTGGCTTGTCTTTGGAAGCAAAATCTTTCTTATTGGCGAAACCCACAATACACTGCAGTTCGCTTCTTCTATACTGTCATCATCTCATTGATGCTGGGAACAATATGCTGGAGATTTGGTGCTAAAAGGTTTTCTTTTAAATTTTTCTTAATTTTTAATTTTTTTTTTAACTCTACAATTGCATTAAACTCAAGTAATTGCTGTTTTTTCCATCATCCAATCCACAGAAATCTTCTTTTGATACTTTGGTCCTCGACAATTGAGTGCATTAGTACCACAATTTGCTTTATCACATGCTCCCAATTAATAAGTTCCGTCACATTTTTGTGACTGGGAAGTTGTCCTATGAGGATGCTACCTGGTCCCTTTAGTGGCAGATTGCTCGTACCAATGCCATGAACATGTACAGTGTGTTTCTCATCTGTGGATCGAATGGTGGTTGACCATTAATAAACCATAAGGCTCTTTAGGTAGCAGCAACTGAGAACAAGATTGATTAAAAGTTAAGATGGTTTGTGCCTCCTAGGCATAAGGATAAACTGCTTAGCCCCTCAGGGGTGAAAAGCCCTTGGATTACCCGGTAACTGGTTCTAGCAGGTGGGGTCAGTTGCCCGTAGGAGTTTGATTAATAGTGAGAATTGTTGTACAGTATGCTCTGCGACGTGCAACTAATTTGAGTGAAGTTTTCCTATGTCATCAAAAAAAAAAAAAAAAAAAAAAAAATTTAAGATGGTTTATTTACAGCAATAAGATCAATGGCTGCATCAAGATTTGATATGGTTTGAAAAAATGTACAGCAAGAACCAAGAGGACAGAAAAACAGAACACGGTCAAAGCTACGCAAAGAAGCATTTTGATGGAAGCTTGTGATCTAAGAGTAGAAATGGCCAACTCTAAGATGAGATTAGATTGGATTGGTTGATCTTAAATTGGATAGTGCTTTTCACACTCTAATTCTGTCGTAAACACTTTGTGAACTGATAATTGAGTGTCAAAAGACTAAAACACTAATCAAAAGTGGAGCACAAAGCACTTTTTCCTTTTAATCATAGTACACCAAATCCTATGTATCATTATTGTTTTTATTTCCCATTTTTTTCTGAAGAATATTGGGTCTAAATGTCAGTCTGTACCATCAGAATCTCTGACACTTTCGTTTTTTCACAGGGAGACCCAGCAGGATTTATTTAATGCCATGGGTTCAATGTATGCGGCCGTCCTGTTCATTGGAATCACCAATGCTACTGCTGTTCAACCTGTTGTTTCTATTGAGAGATTTGTTTCATATCGAGAGAGGGCTGCAGGAATGTATTCAGCTTTACCATTTGCTATTGCTCAGGTTTTCCTTAATTCTGCTTCTTCTTTTCTTTTTTTCTTTTTTTCTTATTCCACTTCTTGCTGCAAAACACTGGCTTTGCTTAAAGTTAACCATCTTCAATCCCCCTGTACAGGTTGTTATTGAGTTCCCCTATGTATTTGCACAGGCAATCATCTACTGCACAATTTTCTACTCCATGGCTTCATTTGAGTGGACTGTGTTGAAATTTATGTGGTACATATTCTTTATGTATTTTACTATGCTGTACTTCACCTTTTATGGGATGATGACAACTGCTGTCACACCAAATCATAATGTGGCTGCCATCGTTGCTGCTCCATTTTATATGCTATGGAACCTTTTCAGTGGCTTTATGATTCCTCGCAAGGTAATGAATTAAAAAATTTCTTGCTTCTTTAGTATCTGAGTTGGCTAAATCAGACCCGCATGCCATGATATGTCTCCTATTAATATTTTGATCAGAGGGAAATGTTAATTATCACCTATTTACTCACTAAAATTATTGCATGGTTCTTTGTTTAGTTCTTTGAGATATAAAGATGGTGTATTGAGCACCAGTGTCTGGTATGAAGGAATACATAAGAATTTTAGACCTCCAAAACATGTGAGTCGGATTAAATTGGATTGGCTGATTTGTGGGCCAAAATCCAGTATGTCAGACCGTGAGCTATTGTCATTACACCATAAAACCAATTAGTAATGAGGAAGACACACTCCAGTCTTTTATGGCATTCAACATCATACCTTGTGAACCTATTTTTAGAGCGGTTGTAAGGAGCTGAATTGTGGTCCCTCCAACACAGAATATATTTGAACTACTGATTTTTTGAGCTCGTCCCTAATACTTATGATCATCTTCTTCTAATTTGAATAAGATGGTCGTAGAGTGACATTGTAAATAAATTATAAATAAATAATAATAAAAAACCCTCATCTCCACACAACTAAACACTCCTTCCCTTTAATTCATTCTTTGTGAGTTTTTTTGTCTTTCTAGCTACATTTCATAACATGTTCCACTTCTTTTCAGAGAATCCCAATATGGTGGAGATGGTATTATTGGGCAGACCCTATAGCCTGGACTCTATATGGCCTCCTTACTTCACAATATGGTGATGACAATAAACTCTTGAAGCTATCAGATGGAACTAACTTGGTACCTGTAAGGCAGTTACTCAATAGTGTTTTTGGGTATAGACATGATTTCTTGGGTATATCTGCGATTATGGTGGTGGGTTTCAGTGTGTTTTTCGCAGCCATTTTTGCTTTTGCAATAAAATCCTTCAACTTTCAAAGGAGATGATAGCCAAGTTATGTTCCATTAAGAAGGGTATATCCTCAATGCATGCTTGACGAGTACAGTACTTCCTGGTAAATGAAACCTGTGAGAAATCTATATATAGCTACATGATTTTCTAGGATGAATTATTTGTTTTACTTTAGTAAAAATTACAGCTAGCTGGAATTTGTGTGTAAAACTATTAATAGTTACATGTTTTAATATTGTTTATTTTACAGAATTAAATTAAAAATATTGTAAAGTCAGATATCAGTGGCATGAGAGTATGTTTTCTACATAATGATTTGAGGACTTAAAACGAGGATGATGTTCTATTTTTATATTGCAATTTGTTCTGTATTATATTAACAATGGCAAAGCTATACACACAATTATTTCCACTTCCTACTCTATAATTTCTTCCATCCATGTCAAGCACTGCACCTGTATGCATGGTTGTCACTTGACATTTTTTTCTTTTAACGTCAGAGCTTGTTGAGGAATAAAAGAAAAATGAAAATGAAAAAAAAAAAAAAAATCAGAGCATGAATATACTTTTATACATGTATTGAGCACAATCTCTCTAGGTGTCATGCTGAAATAAGTATCGGTAGCTTTTCAAGGACAGTGTTTCTTGCATATACTATGTGCAAATACTTTATACAGGTGACTTTAAAGTTTGTTTTGGGCGGTGTGTATTTGCACACAATGTATGGTATGTGCAATAGATTTTCCCTAATCGAATATCTTATTAAGAGAAAAAAAAAATTAGGAGCATATCTTTTTGTGTCACAATTTTATCGCAACTCTAATGTGTTTTGAGAATAGTAGAAAAAAAGTAGTAGATCCAAATGAAAGTTCTTGTTCTATATGGGCATAGTACAAGAAAGAGGAGCCTGTCATTTGTGTGGTAGGGGCCTTTTAGTGCATTATGAACGTGATTTCTTGCTAAATAACGATTGAGGAAATTATACTTTACTACCTTAAATTATGTACTAGATTACATTTTACATTCTAAAATATTTAATTGCATACTTTGCACCCTAAACTATCACGCTTATCACACTTTGCATCCTAATATTATATTTGCTATTATATAACAGAATCTTGTGACATGTGACAAGCACTTGTTTCTTGCTTAGGTGGAATAAAGTTAAAAAATTGAAATACCCTTCTTCAAAATCAATCTAAACAAAACCCAAATTTTTTCACATCTCCCTGTCTCACGTGTCTGCCATCCTCTTCCTCAGATTCAGTTTCAAAATATTTAAATTTACCTCTCTAATTCCATGGCAGAATTCATTCACAATATCCCATCCACCTTCCTGGTATTTCTAATACTATCTATAGCTTTCTAGTTATTAAAATAATTAAAAATCCCTGGTAAGGGGAGACAAATCCCTGGTAAAGGGGAGACCAGTCTGTACAATAACTGATAAATTGGACACAAATACGTCAGTTTTTCCGCAACTCTAGCTGGTGATGATGCATCTCGCGATGGGAAGCTCTATGAATTGATGGTGAGCACGGCTAATGAGGCATAGTTCCCGTCTGCCGTGCCACTAGGATTTGCTATTTTAACTTCTTTTATACCATTTCGTCAGTGATGGAATAAAAAAGTATTAGATTGAATTTTATGAATCTGTGGAAGAGGATGGCAGACACTTGAGACAGAGGGAGACGTGGAAAAATTCGGGTTTTGTTTTAATTGATTTTGAAGAATAGTGTTTCAGTTTTTTAACTTTGTTCTACCTAAGTAAGAAGTATGTGCTCGTCACATGCAACAATATTATGTTAAATATAACAATAAAAATAAAACCGGGGTGCAAAGTGTGATAAGTGTGATGGTTTAGGGTGCAAAGTATGCAATCGGATAGTTTATGGTACAAAATGTAATCTAGTGCATAGTTTAGGGTAATAAAGTGTAATTTCTCTTAACGATGGCTTCTTTCTAGTGATTGTGCTGGTAAACTGCCCCAACGAGGGTTTGTTTTTTTTTTACACCACTCCAAACTTAGTTGAATTTTGAATCTTTAATCTATGAACCGGAGTAGGACATACTAGAGGTCCGCCACTAAGGCATGACAATTTTCAAAGGAATAAAAAATTAAGGGTCATGCTAACGAATGCTCTAAGGACATTGGTTAACAATCTATTTTAGAAAAGTTTTGATACAACTTTTATGAGAAACTAGTCGCAGACCTGCGCGTTGCGCGTGGTTATTTTTTTTTTATGATTGTGTTATTATTTGAAATATTTTTAAATGTGTTACTACTTAAGTTGCATTATATATGTATAAACAATATATTGTAGGATTCGTGATGGTAGAAGGTATTGTCTTGGAATTAGATGTGGAAACAATACAAATAGTCAATCAAGAGATGATATTCCATCTTCCCAAGTTAGCAAAATTTAATTAACTTAAAATTAGATAGAAATAATTTTATAAATTCAAAGTTAGCGTCATGCTAGGTGAAAACTTTAGAGGATTGTAATAAGTTGTTTCAAGTGTTTTAAAATAAATTTTAATAATAAAAAAAGATCTTTTCCTTTAAAGATAGAGATTAGTATTATAAATAGGATGAGGAAATTTTATTGTACTATGCTTTAAGAACATAATTTCTACCAAACTCAGTTGGCTAATTTGTACATTTTCAAGTCAATTGAGCACATTTTGCATGTTACATGTAATTCTTCATTTCCATATGGGTAAGGGCATTCACGATCCCAATGACCCACTCCATTTTTCTTGCATGCTTGGTTTTTTGGGATGCGAAATTTGTTTGTTCCAAAAACAGTATGTCGAAGGATTTGACGATAGTTTTGCAGCAATTGTTTTCCATCTGGTTGGTTTAGAATTGATAATAGTAATTGTATTCCTTCATCAATTGATTCGCATAACAATGCAATTGCGAGTCCATACTTTGCATTTTTGTCTCCTTCTATGTTTGCTTGAAGAAGGATTTGTTTTCCCACTTTAGTTTGATCTTGTACAAAATATTTGTGAGCTCCAACCCAAAATAGTGTTTGTTTGTTTGCAGGCCTAAAGCATTGATGAATGAGTTTTTCTTCATCGTTTCGAAGGAATAATGGATTTTGGAGTAGTCCAATTAGGTTGATGTGGTGAAGAACTTTTTTCGTTTTGGTTAGTCGATTGAATCGCTTGCAGCTGTTTTTAAAAAACGAAAAGACATATATATTAAGAATGTAATGCGTTAGAAATATTTGATTGAAGTTATAAATATTTTTTCTTTTAGAAATATAACAATGACTATAGAATTGCGCAGTACTTCACAGTAAAAAGTTAATAAAAAGAGGAAATTGAAAGTTGTGATATACGGAGCAACATTGTTATGAGAAAGAAAATATATCTATATATATACACATTGTAATGAGGAAGAAAAAATATGTATATATATATATGTAACATCATTCATGTTATGACTTTGGAATACAGCATCTGTGTAACGCAGGAAACTTTAATGTGAAGGGCCGTAGCCATAAAGAAAAACTCTACATCCGTTTGGCCCCTAGGGAGTGTATAAATGGTTTTTTTTTTTTTTTTTTCAATTGCAATATTTGATTGATGAAGCCATAAATATTTTTTATTTTAGAAATATAATGATGACTATAGAATTGCGCACTACGTCATAGTAAAAAGTTAATAAAAAGAGAAAATATAAGATTTCAATATTTTGTGTCACAATTTTGGATGTGGTTGATTGTGATTAGTAGGAAAAAGTGGCGAGTTCATGTGAAAGTAACAAACATGGGATTTGAATTTGAAGTTGTGTACCTGATTTTGATGTTGCCTAAAAATTTTGGTGATTGTCTTCCAACATTGGAAAATATTTTGAGCAATAAATCTGTTGGTAATTCATGTTGCATTCTCATTTTTGTGATTGTGGAGAGTGTATTTCTATGCTATTTTTGGTGTGATTTTTTTGTTGTTTTGTTTTGTAATTTATAGTGTTTTGATTGTTGTATGGATGAGTGATTGTCGAATTTATTTGCAATTATTTTTAATTATTTTTTTTGGGGGTTTTTTTTTTTTTTTTTTGTTATTATTATAATAGAAGCCTTTCATATACCCTTCCCTATAAGTCTTAAATCCTGTAAATTATGTTCGATTGTTCAGTTTTCATTTGGTTTTTTGTTTTTTTTTTTTTTTTTGGCATATTTTATTTTTTTTCATTTTCCATTTTCTTTGGGGCTTTTCAAATGATTAGGTGGCTTTTGCCCTGCCAGCCATCAACTTTTAGTATATAATCTAGTGGATGTATCTAATAACATAATGTTAAATCAAGTTAAGTTTGTCTGATGTTAACTTTGTCTGACAGTGAAATGAAGGTTAGTTGGAACTTTGTCATCATTTGAAGAAGAAAAACTGTATATTCTATAGAAGTGGACAATGCATTGAGTAGAAATTAATCGTTCAGATTTCACAAAAGCTATATTTTTAAAGTAGTGGGATCGATTGACATATTAGTTAATTGCTTCAATGGTGTGAGTATGCCCAATTGGTGAGATATGATGTAGTTATAAATGTTATCACTGTCATCTATTCCTTTGCACACACGTTTGCTTCCAGAATCTCAAGTATTAGATAATAAATATTGGGTTCTTCCATTGCCAACGATTTTTATGCAAGACTATTCGGGTGGATAATGAGATGTATGAATTTTTAATCTATAATTTAGCATTTTTGAAGATACAAAACTTATTAATCTCAGTCACAGCAACAAAATTTATCATGTTGTCTAAGGGGCCATGGTCTTCTCACAATGTATATAATGTCTTCAAAATTTGTGTCCCAAAAAAATTACAAGACCCCAAAAATTCAATTGACCATTTAAACACCCTCTTAGGCTTCCAGAAATTATATATATATATATATATACACACTCTGTCTAGTATTAAAATGGGTTTATATGTGTGTGTATATGTGTGGGAGTTTATCTTGATAGTGCTTTGAAGTGGTTGGATCACATTAAGAGCGTCTCCTTCATATAAATTACTTTTTTGATACCCAACTCTACTTCATTCTCCACTGCAATATGAGTAGCCTTGGCTTCACGTTGTGGAGCCTAGTAATAGAGGTGTCTTATACACCTGTCTCATATAAAATTTTTCTAGAGAAAAAGAATAAATTAAATGAAATTTAAACTAATTTTTTATTAAACTTTATTTTATAAAAATAAATATAGACATCACATACCCTGGAGCAATGGGCAACCTGTTTACAATTTTTGGTGATGCTACCATCGCTATATCACATGTTATAAGGTATTACGTCCAACCTCCTTAAACCACAAACTTGATACTTAATTCCCTATTATTTATTTCTATTTAATTCATGAATTCATCATTTGGGAGTCATTAAACAAAATTAAAGTCATATTTGTTATGGGTCGATGCAATAGCAAAGCAAACTGAAATCATTAATAAATAAATAAATAAAAACTGAAAATTTGTGACTTTTTAAAGAGTAGAAAAAAGAACTACTGTAATTATTTTCTTCATAATTTTCATTGTTTAGTTATAAATATGTAAATTAACTGTGACTTTTGATTCTCACCGACACACATATCATGTGTTAGCATAGGATCATAGTTGGCTGCTGCTTTTGGTCAGATGTGAAGACAAATGCATCATATATTTGATATGCACCCTAAACTATTTCAACATCAACAAAATTAATAATTGGATTCATATCTTATAACTGGGATTTAGAAGTCATGTAGATGTGGGGTACATATATGATTAATGCATTGATAACAATAAGGGTTTTTTTTTTCCTCCTCAAAAAATCAGGCCCAAAACTTGATTTAAATTAAAGCCACAAGCGATAACTTTCATTCACTTCACTATATTGGGCTTCCATGCTCAATTTTATCTGTTTAATAAAATTTCTCCCTAATTCACCATATACTTGTATTTAGTCTAAAATACAATAGAAACTCACATACTTGACATCCAATGACTCCCTAAAATCCGGCCATACCCACTCCTAACAACCACTCAAACTCCAATATACCACTACCAAACTACTTTCCTTAGTCATGGAATATAAACAATCGAGAGAGATGAAAACTCACCTTTAAATCCCCTTGGAATGGATGAGCCGTGCCACCAACACTTTATACTTCACTACTTTAGAGTCTTACATTCTTCCAATAAGCCACAACACATTAAAAAAATGACACCTGAGATATTTCCAAATAAACCAAGGTAAAATAAAATAGTTTTTTTGGCAGTAAAATTGTAGCACTATTGAAACGTCATTCAGGCAATCTCACAAACACATCAATGGCATGCCAAGGACGCTCATCTAATATAAACACAAACACAAACAAAAGAAAAAAAAAAAAAAAAAAAAACGTCTCATATTAATATAAACAAAGCATAAAAGTTTTGCACCAAAAAAAAAGAATTGAAACAGAGAATAAAAGTTTTGCACCCAAAAAAAAGAATTGAGATGTAGAGATACCTCAACCAAAGCAGGGAGGTTCTGTCAGTATTTATAAACCGTGTGGAAAGGAATAAAGGGAGGAAGGAAATCAGATAGGCAGCCGTTACTGAGAACAGTAGAGCAGAAAGATGAGTAGCTTTCAAACTCTCTGTTTTCTCACACAATACCTGAACAAACTCTCTGTTTTCTCACACAATACCTGAATGCTTCAATGTTTTTTTTTTTTTTCTTTTTCTTTTTCCTCCCTTTAAGCTTCCCTCTACGTTACATATTACAAGACCCTGAACTCAATATTTCAAAACCCTGAATGCAAAACCTGAACGCTTCCCTTTTTATTTTTTTCCTTTTTTATTTTTTTTCCTTTTTTCTTTCTTCCAAACGGCCTTGAACGTACCATTTTTTTTTTCTTTTTTTTTTTTTTTTCTTTTTCCTCCCTTTAAGCTTCCCTCTACGTTACCCTGAATTATTTTTTTCTTTTTTCTTTTTTTTCCTTTTTTCTTTCTTCCAAACGGCCTTGAACGTACTTTTTTTTTTTTTTTTTTCTTTTTCCTCCCTTTAAGCTTCCCTCTATGTTACCCTGAATGCTTCCTTTTTAAATTACGCTTCCTTTTGTTTTTGTTTTTTTTTTTCTTTTCTCTTCCCTCCAATCCGGCTTGAAAGTTTTGATGTTGGGCTTCATAGTGGAACTAAATAAATATAAGGTGGGCTGAATTAAATAGATACTGGAATTAAATAAATAGATAGTTGGAGTAAATAAATAAGTAGTGAGCTGTAGTTATAGGGCTGGGATTTATAGGGCTGCAAATTGTAAAAACCAATTAAAAATTGAAGGAAAAATTATTTTTTTAATAAAAAAAATGACGTGGCAGCTGATGTGGCGTAACATGAGAGCAGCAGAATTAAATTCTACGCTTCAGCTTTTAGTAATATATAGATATAGATAGATGAAAAAAAAACTGTCAAAATATTAATTGCTTTTTTTTTTTTCTTTTCCCATAAAAATTTTCTTTAAATGAATTATTAACTAATACCTTAAGGGCATTCGTTAGCATTTTCTTAAAATTAATACTTGCATAATTTATAGCTTAACTTGGTGTTTTCAATAGAAATGTTGACATCTCAACTTAGTATTTCCAACAGAGATGTTCAGGTTCAAATTCTTCTACCCCATTATAACTATCAAAAATAAAATAAATAAAAAATCCTAGAATGGTCCTAATAGGTTTTCATGCAAGGGTGACGGTTTGGCTTGTGCTTATTTTATGCAAGGAAGAGAAAGCCAAAAGAACGGTCAAAAGTTTGGCAAAGCCATTAATGAAGGTCGAAAGTTTTGGTCAAAATGGTAGGTGCAATTGTATGAACTTCACATCACAGGCCCCAACTTGTCAAAAGCTGAACCTCTAAAACCTAAACCTAATTTATAATGCTGATAATTCTAGATATAGAATTTGATCAAATCCTAAAAATTCTTAAATAAAAAAAAAAAAAAAAAAAATTCTAAAAAAGCTAGAACTAACCCTTAAAAGTTAAAACCCCAAAAATGAGCAGGTTGAATACTTTATACTGTATTTCATTAGAAGTACTACTTTTTAAAAGGTTTTACAAGTGCCTTAAGATACTGCATTCTATATTTAGCAACTTGAAACATAATTCACTACAAATCTTATTAAACAATGGTGTTGTTAGAGCTATTATGGGTTGTTCTCTTGTGTTGTGGTAATCTTCAAGAAGGGTCTAGAAGATTCTAGTGATGATTTGTCCTTATCAAGATCTTCATCAAGAATAGTCTATGTCCTGTTGTAGAGAATGTATCATGTGTATGAGGCAATGGTGGCGCCACGTTATGCTCAGGGTGAAAAAAAAATTATATATAATAATTAAAATTTTTATTTTTTTACCCTTAAAAAAAAAATTAGGAACACCCTCAAATTAAAAAAAAAAAATTTATTTGTTCTACTTTCAAGTAAAAAAAAAAAAAAAAAACCCAAAAAAAAAATTTTTGAATTAAAATCTAAAAGTACAAAATAAAAAATAAATTTGTAATAGAGCCAAGTCCACAGCAAGCCCAACAAATTACAAAGGTAGCAAACCCACAGATTAAAAAAAAAAAAAAAAAAAAAACCCATTACAGAGCAAATCACTAAATCAGAGATCACTTCTAAATCAGAAATCACTAAAGGCCTAAAGCAAACCTAAAGACAGAGCAACGCCTTAGCTTGCTCGCAACTCGCTCGTCGTCGAAGATCGGTCCAGTCCAGAGCACATCGTCGCTTGCTCGTTGTCATCGCTCACTTGCCCCTCGTCGTCGCTCGCCCTTCATCGGAGATCGCTCAACACTGCCTCAACAGCCTCAGCCTTCAAGCCTCCCTGCTCGGCTGCTTCGGTGCTCCCTCCCTCAAGGTATTTCTCTCTCTTTTTCTCTCTGACTCTCTCTTAGTCTCTCACTCTCTCTCTCTCTCTCTTTATCTGAATCACTGAAATGAAATAATGAATGAGAGTCTTTCTCTCTCTCTCTTTATTCTTTAAGAGTCTAACTCTCTCTCTTTTGAACTGTGAGTTTGTGATTGGCTGGCTGAATCTTTAACTTTATTAATATTTTGCATGTTTTTTGACTTTTTGAATTTGGCTTTATCTTATTCGTTGGTGTTGGTATTGGTGTTGGTGAGATATTAATTGTCTTTTAGTGTAATGTGTATTGTGATTTGTGATTGTGAAATTTTCTGATTGGTAGCTGGCTCTTGTGATTGGGGGCATCAGGCATGAGGCTTGTGCTTGTCTGTTGAGTGGGGTGGGGGGTGGATGGGCACACGAGGCCGGGTAAACAATAATTAAAGCAGTGTAATGTACATATCAGCATATGGGATGTGTAATAAACAATAATTAATAATTATGTTAGGCTAATACATTAATAATTTAAACAATAATTAATAATTTATTGCAATAGTTTATTAATAATTTAAACAATAATTAATAATTTAATTAACCAATACATTATAAAAGACAAACAAATTAAATTATGTTAGGTTGAACAACAATTAATAATTTTATAATTAATGAAACAACAATATAACAAATTATATTTTATAAAAAACAAACAAATTAATGAAACATCTAAACAACAATACATTTGGGAAAAATTCCTAGAGTCGCCACTGGGAAAAATTATGCTTCTTAAGGAACACCCTGAGAAAAATTCCTAGAGCCGCCATTGGTATGAGGTGTATCCATCAAACCTCCCACCACCAATGGTTCTAGTGGGAAAAAGGCTTATTTAATCATCTATTTTCTAATAAGCCTTCATCCTTTACATTTATGAGTGATGCGCGCAATTAGCTCATATGACCTTTACCACCTCCATTACCTCAATAAGCCTTTGGGACCAAGTGAATAATTGATCATGTCTCTCATGCATGCTATTTGATACCGAGTCCAATATCAGAGGTCACTTGATGCATCTTCAATCTGTGAAAACCATTTGATTTTGGAGGTTCAAATATTAAATGAGCAAAGTTCAAACTAATGTGTTTGTGAACAAACTCATAAGTATAAGGTTAGTTTTAATTATATATAACATTATTTATATATATATATATATATGTAGGGACTGGGTTTGAGCACTTCTGATTTTGGATGAGTGGACTCAAACCCAACTAGCCCAATACAATGAATTTGTAGAGAGTTGGCCAAAGAACTAGATTTTAGCGCATAGACAACAGTCAATATGGCATTCATGGAAATCAAACAGAGATGAACTAAGATTAAGAAAGTTTGTCCTCAGTACAATCTAAGGAGCTTTGCTCTAATAATTAATGAATAAGAGTGGTTACAAGAATTCTCCAGCCTTCACTCTATGGGGGGTTTCTCCTATTATATAGTCTTCTTTCATTGATTTTTGCCTTTAACTTGTTGATCATCCAAGCCTATACCTGAGTGCTTGTCCCATCAGCCGTCTTTCCAAACCTTCTGTGAGTTGCATCAATCAAGGCAGTACTGTTCAGAGGTCATTTCCTCGTTAATGCAGCCAGAATGTTAGTTGTGGGCATATATGTGGAGGTGACAGTTTCTCCTCAAGTTGCTCCTCCACCATGCTTCCGTGACTGATCCATTGTATTTGTCCTTTCTCTTGGGATGCTCTAGGAGGCTGCCTTTGATGGTATGCTGCTCTTCCCTTCTATAATCTCGGCTAGCCGAGGACAGGGTCGTCCTCGGCGATGTTTCTTGGCAATTTGGGCCTTTCTTGTTCATCCTCGGACGCTGCTTCCTCCTCGGCGTGGGACTTGGGCTTAATATGAAGTAGGCCGGGGTTACCAAATTCTTAGGCCCCACAATAGCCCCTCAAAATCTTGCTGTCCGTATCCTTAGATGGGAAAGAGAATTTTGATGCCCTTGGGCCCTTGTTATGGCTTGGCAAGTCTTGTCCTCCATTAGTGCCAAAGTATTTTCATCTGTCTAGGGCACGTTTCTGGCACTTCGATATATGGAGCGCGCCCTCATTAAACTCTGGCTGCTTTGTGCTCCCCACGTTCAATGGTGTGATAGTAATCTAACGGTGGGGATTTCCTTGCATTTATGGGCGAGAAACCCATACGGTCCATTCTAATTGGGGGTATAAAAACCCATTTGAACCGATTTGCCTTTTTACCTTTGCATTTAAGAGTTCTTGCGCACATACTCTGAACTTGGTTAAGTCTCCAATCGATCTTACATCTCTTTTCAGCATAAAAAGCTTGTCCGAGGAGCTATTCCTCATTTCTGTAAGTTTTCTTCTCTTTCTGACTCATATTTTCTCTTGTCTGAGTTTCTTTTCCTCTTATTCCTCTCTCTCTTTTGCTTTTCCCTGAGTCTTTTGGTCGTTCTTTAGGATGGGTAGGTTTAAGAAGTTGGTTAAGTCTGAGGAGGCGATGGAAAAATTCATCGCCGATTATAGGATACCCAGTAATGTGGGTTTGAGGTACTGTGAAGAAGGGGAGTGGTATATTAGGAGAAAAGAGGATGAAGTAGTGATTCCTATAATCGCTTTCGTAGAAGGTGGTATGAGAATCCCTATGGGGCCAGTGATGAGGGACTATCTTAGGCACTTTAGACTAGCTCCTACCTAGTGCGCCACCAATGTGTTCAGGATCCTGGGTTGTGTAGACGCCTTAAACGAGAAGATGGGACTAAGGTTAACCCACCACGATGTAAACTGGTGCTACAACTTTCAACACCTAAAGGGTAAGTCCTATTACATGAAGACGAGGGAGGATAGGGTTCGGCTTATCCAATGCCTCCCTGAGTCCAGCAAAGGGTTAAATAAAAACTTTCTCATTCTGTCCGGGGAGTGGCACGATGGCCTCCATTGCCCAATAGTGGAGGGGACACCATGTGGGGTATTTAGAGTACGAGAGGGTTTGACCTTTTGCGTTATCGCAGTCTACATTACTTGGTTGCTAATACGAACATGCCTTCTTTTTTGCAAATCCGCACGCTTTTGAACGGCACTTCCATTTGGTCAACAAGCCAGACTTGGAAACCGTACTCAGGGCAGAGATCTTCGTGAACGAAGCAGATAATCAAGTTAGGGTTGCCCACAAGATCCTTGGATACGACCCAATACAGAAATCGTTCTCTGATCTGAAGTACGTGGTTAGAGCCAAAGATCCTCGACTTCACAAGATTACTGTAGCAGAACATGGGTTCCTGCTTCCTGAAGGATCTCTTATCCCAGAGGGTGTTCCTTCATCAAGCCCTTCTTCATCCCATTAGGCTATAGAGGATGAAGGAGAAGGTGCATAGAGAAAAGAAGAAGTTGCTGATTTGGGTCCGTCTGAGAACGAATTTGGCGCCTTCAACCAAGTCAATCCGCCCGAGGACTTCTCTGGTGGCTTTGCCGACCCCAACTTGACCGAAGCGGACATCTTGTCAGAGGGGATTTCTTCTCAGGTCGAAATGGGTTTCAAGAGGAAGCCCCAAACCAGCCTCTTCGATCTGATTGAGGGCCAGCTGGGGAAAGACGCACCGGGGAAGCAACAACCTAAGCTTCCTTCTCCTCCACCCAAGCCTCAGCCTGTGCAGACTAGGTCGTCTTCTACTCAGCCGACCCTAACTCCTCAACTCGAGTCCGCCGATCCAAAAAGGAAGAGGTCATCTAAAGGCAAAGAGCCAATGGACGGGGGGAGATCTCACTCTTCCCAGGAGGAGGACGAAGCCCGATGACCTTCCAAGCAGTTGAGAATTGGGCACCAGGGCCAGGAAAAGGAGGTCGTCTGGCAGTCCAAGCCGCAGGCCTGGCTGCCTACCCTCATGCTCCATGGGGAGCCCTTGATGGATAACGCGTCCCTCAGGGATTTCCGTGCGGGTGAAGGCACTTATGTGGCCGATGCCCTAGAGAGGTCCCTACTACTCCCCATCGATATGGCCAAGCTGGGGGACTTGAGGAGGCAAGAGGTTGTCCTTAGTCTCAAGAGGTACCTAGGTATGGTAAGACCTCTGACACTTGTGCCTTCATTGAATTTTGCTTTTCGATTCCCAACTTACTGTGAGCTTGTTTCAATTCGCAGGCTGTCCAGGCTACTTTTAGATTGGAGGATGAGGTTAATAACCAGAGCAGGGCCCTAGATTAGGAGCGTGACAAGCGCTTGGATGCCGCACGGACCCTTAAGAACTCCGATGCTGACCTTAAGAAGGCAAGGGAGGAACTGAAGGAAATAAAGAAGGCCAGAGATAGCGCGGTATCCGACCTAGCTGGCACTCAAAAACAGGCTGAGGACTAGGCAGGGCGCTTACGGGAGGTTGAGGATTAGCTGTAGATTGCTAAGGAGTAGATTGCTGATCTGAAAAAGAAGCTGGCTGAGGCAGAGGGGGCCAAAAATGTCGCCAGGTGGGCCGAGAACAAGGCCTTGAGGGCTAAAGCAGAAGCTGAGTTCGCGAGGACAGAGGCTGAAAGCTCTAAGGAGCAAGCTGAGGAGGAAGCTTTTGCTTCGGGAGTGGCCGAGATCGAGGCCAATCTCAAGGCCCAAGTACCTAGGGTGTGTAGACGCTACTGCTCCCAGACTTGGAATGAAACCCTTAACCAAGCTGGGGTTGAGGCTTCGTCCGAGCTTAGGAGGGCTGAGAGAGTATACTACCCCCCCCCCCCCCCGGTCATTCGTAAGTAGGGATGGCAAAATGACCCGACCCGCGGGTACCCGATTCGACCCAACCCTAATGGGTCGGGTTTTACCCGACCCGTTTAACATTAGGGTCGGGTCTGGGTTTTCATTAAAAAACCCGTAGCGGGTTCGGGTCGGGTCCGGGTATTAGGCATACCCGGCCCGAACTCGACCCGTATATATAATATTAAAAAAAAAAAAAAAAAAAAAAAACCCTAACTATAAATACTCCCTTTTCCCCTAAATCCTCAAACCCATTCTCTCAAGTCTCACCCTCTCATTCAGTCATTCTCTCCCAAGCCAAAATTGCCTTCCATTCTCTCCCTCAGCCTCACTCTCACTTGAGCAAGACCGCCGGCGCCGCTGCTTCGCCTTGCATACCTTACCTCGCTGGCGCCGCTGCTCCTTGCATACCTCACCTCGCCGGCGCCGCTGCTTCGCCCCTCATGCTCACTTCGCCTCCCATGCTCACTTCGCCGGCGCTGCTGTTCAAAGAATCAAATTTGTAATTTCTAGTTTTAGTGCTATTTTGGTTGAATAGATCGGCTTGTTTGATTTGATTTTGTAGGGTCTTATTGTTCAAACCTATGATTTGTATGTTAATTCTTATTTTTGCTTTTGATGTGGGAAAATATTGTAATGAAAAAAAAAGGGTTTCCGATCTGTTGGTTGCTGAGAAAATAATGGGTTTTGTTGGTTTTTGATTGTTCAGATCTGTTGGTTGCTGAGAAAATAATGGGTTTTCTTGAGTGTTCTTTTTCCGCTCCTGTTTGGTTGCTAAGAAAATCAATATTAGGCAAAAAAAAATTTTTTTTATTGAGCCACAGAATGGGCCCTGAAGTACCACGGCCCAACAGGGCCCGTGGAGCCCGCGAGGCCCGGCAGGGCCGGGTTCGGGCTCCGAAAAAAAATCCGTTTAGTAAACGGGCCGGGTCCGGGCTATGGGTCTTGGCCCGCAGGTTGGGTCAACTAAAAACCCGGCCCAAACCTGACCCGTTGCCATTCCTATTCGTAAGGCTGCCTCCGCCAACTCTGCAGCTGACATCGCCTCTGAAACGACAGATGAAGGCCAGGCTAGTGTTGCCAAGGATCCAATTTCAACTAATGAGCCTGCCGAGGATACTGAGCATCAAGGGGTGTTAGAGAAAGAAAAAACCAGTAACCAAGAAGCACCCCAGGATGCGATGAAGCCTCCTGCTGACTCTCAGGCCACTCCTACTGGCTCTCAGGCTCCTCCTGCCGATAAAGAGCTCTCTGAAGTTGCCCCTCCGAGCCAGGATCCCAAAGCATCCGATACAACTTCTCAGCAGACCCCTAAGGACAAGCTGTCTATCAAGTTGAAGAAATTGGCCACTTTGATGGGCTATCTTGTTTTGCCGACTTGTGCCTTTCTAGTCTTCTTTTCTTGTTCATTTCATTCTATTTTTTATCCTTATGATATTGTAATGAAACCATTTTTTGTAATGGATCTAAGCATCCGTGTTTATTTCTTCGAATGACGTTGCCCTTTATTTATCATGTTTTAACGCTTTGCTCAATACTCGGTTAATTTTAGCAGTGTGCCAGTAATACTTGGATAATTGGAAATGTCAAACCCGTGACATAAATTTCTGCTTCAAATTTTAACTGAAAACTGCACAATCTCAGCAATGCAACTTGTTTCCTCTTAGACAAATCACAAAAGAATTCTGATTTACAACGCATACTTTATACGAATATACATATTTCATAAACTTGCCGAACCTAAAAGGGCATTTTAGCACTGAATACAAAGGAAAGATAAGTGAGGCTTTGAGTGATGTTGTAAGTGAAATACTTTATGTGTACCTTGAAATGCTTTGAGTGACGCTCATGGGCTTATTTTCGTTTTACATCTTTATCGAAGTAGAATGGGGCAAGTGATCCAAGGCACCAGACCCTTCTTTAGCTACACTTGTAACTTAGGTGAATGCTCATGCTCATGCTCCGTTTTGTTGAAAATAGCTAGTTTCCCCACAGGTTTGAGTCCGAGGACTATGCAAGACCCTGGTTCTATCTAGTATTTAGTCTCTTGAAGTAACTAGTTTCCCTATAGGTTTGAGTCCGAAGACTATGCAAGACTTTGGTTCTGTCTAATACTTAGATTCTTCTTGAAGTAACTAGTTTCTTCATAGGTTTGAGTCCGAGGACCATGCAAGATCTTGGTTCTGTCTAGTACTTAGGTTCTTTTTGAAGTAACTAGTTTCCCCATAGGTTTGAGTCTGAGGACCATGCAAGACCTTGATTCTGTCTAGTACTTAGATTCTTCTTGAAATAACTAGTTTCTCCATAGGTTTAAGTCCGAGGACCATGTAAGACCTTGGTTCCGTCTAGTTCTTAAGTTCTTCTTGAAGTAACTAGTTTCCTCATAAATTTGAGTCTAAGGATCATGCAAAACCTTGGTTCTATCTAGCACTTAAGTTCTTCTTGAAGTAACTAATTTTTCCATAGGTTTGAGTCCGAGGACCATGCAAGATCTTGGTTCTGTCTAGTACTTAGGTTCTTTTTGAAGTAACTAGTTTCCTTATAGGTTTGAGTCTGAGGACCTTGCAAGACCTTGGTTCTGTCTAGCACTTAAGTTCTTCTTGAAGTAACTAATTTCCCCATAGGTTTGAGTCTGAGGACCATGCAAGACCTTGATTCTGTCTAGTACTTAGGTTCTTCTTGAAGTAACTCGTTTCCCCATAAATTTGAATCCGAGGACCATGCAAGACCTTAGTTCTGTCTAGCACTTAAGTTCTTCTTGAAGTAACTAATTTCCCCATAGGTTTGAGTCCGAGAACCATACAAAACCTTGATTCTGTCTAGTACTTAGGTTCTTCTTGAAGTAACTAGTTTCCCCATAAGTTTGAGTCTGAGGACCATGCAAGATCTTGGTTCTGTCTAGTACTTAGATTCTTCTTGAAGTAACTAGTTTTCCCATAGGTTTGAGTCCGAGGACCATGCAATACCTTGGTTCTGTCTAGTACTTCATCATTGCTGCTTTGAGTGAAGGGATTTGTCCTTTGCGTTGGAAAGCTTGTCCCTAGAGTGATAATGGCCTTGAGCTTGCTTTGCCGAGGAGGGGTCCTTCCACAGACTGGGTCCTTCGCCCAACACTGACCTGGACATGGGCGGCCTGGCCTTCTACCCCCACGTATGACAGTAGTCCCATCGCGCCACTTTTTTGCCACTTCGAATTATGAAGCGTCTTTTGGCTATTCGAGTTACGTGCCTGACGTTTCGGTATGCAAGGCACGCCCTCATTAATATCTTTGTGGATTAACGCAAATCCAACGGCTGGTGGTTTCTTTGGAAATTGGGTGGGGTTAATATCGCTTGTAATTCTTCCTTTGAATTCTGTACAAATTAATTTCCACCAGCCTTCGCCTTCTATATAAGGCACTCTGGGAGAATCGTTCTCTCACATTTTACAAATCTTTGAGTTCAATAAGAGTTTTAAGTTCTCCACCTTCTAGGCATTTCCAAGGACCTTGCCAAGATTATGATCAAGGCCTAGGGAAATGGGATGGCCCTAGATAAGGGCAAGGGCAAGGAAGCCAAGCCCTCTTCAGGAATCGAGAATGCCGCCCCGATCCTAGACTACGTAGTGGAGGCAAAGGAAGCAAAGGCCAAAGACGCTCCTACCTTTCAACCGATCAAGAAAGAAGACCTTCCTTCTTCAGCCGAGAGCCGAAGCAGGCGTAGATCGCATCAAACTTTCGGTGCGACAAAGTTTGGGTCTCACCTTGATGGCAGGGCATCTTGCAATTAGGAGGAGGGTTCGTGAGAAATATAACATTTTTCTCCAGTACACGGGTTTGTCTGCCCTTCAAGCTGGTAGTGATTCGCGTCTAGTTTACTTGCCGATGGAGGTTTGTAAGATTGCGGAACGGTTGATGCCCCAGTGTTGCCGCCTCCAATGCTTAATTATCATGAAACTGGGAGAGAATCAAGGGAACATCTTGGGATGGGGCCATCAGGCGTTTTCGCTGCTTCTCCTTTCTCATCGTCGGTTCCACCCATACTGGCTCGATTACTGCTGGTAGCCTTAAAACAAGCCTGCCTCGGCCTCTCTTTTTATAGTTAGCTTTAGAACAAGCCTGCCTAAGCCTCTATTTTTATGGTTAGCTTTAGAATAAGCCTGCCTAAGCCATTTGATGTATGATGTACTTTTCCTTTATTTAATAAAGAAGTTACTGCACTTTTTACTTACTTTACTTTCTGAATCTTTCGTTTCTCTGCGATAATTGTTTCATGAGTGAGTGTGTTGTTGTTTTTCCCTCCAATGGGACTTGGAGTTGGTGTTGTTGACGGTAACGAAAAATTGTCACCCCAACTCTAACAAAACCGACGGTAACATTCAGCTGCTAACTTTAAATGAGCTAACAACGTGGGAACAATCAGGAACATAACCATGTGCTCTATACCGCAGGCTGCGCAATCATCAAAGAATGTTGCCAGTGCGCATTGATTTTCCCGAAGCAGGAGGTTAGAGGACCCGGCCCGATTAAGGTTCCATTTAACTGCAACAAAAGATTCCAGAATATCACTATATTCCTTCCAGGCTACTAAACCCACGAGAACTAGCCCCTTGGTAGGGGTACGGGGCGTATACTTGATGTCAGGAGCCCCCAGGACTGTCCCTCATTTAGCAATCCTCCTCACGTAGTCAGTATTTCGAAGTGTATACTTGATCGGTGGCTGGGTTAAGGCAACAACTGCGTGCACATTCGTGGAAATAAAGGGGAAGCTTTCGTTTGGCATGCACCGCTGCCAAAATGACCCTCTTTAGGGACCCTTGCTGATGGGAGCTCGATCCTATCACGATTAACCGTTGCACTCACTAATGCAGAAGTTCTACCCACAGACAACGTCAATTGTAGGGACTGGGTTTGAGCACTTCTGGTTTTGGATGAGTGGACTCAAACCCAACTAACCCAATACAATGAATTTGTAGAGAGTGGGCCAAAGAACTAGACTTTAGCGCATGGACAACAGTCAATATGGCGTTCATGGCAATCAAACAGAGATGAACTGAGATTAAGAAAGTTTGTCCTCGGCACAATCCGAGGAGCTTTGCTCTAATAATTAATGAATAAGAGTGGTTACAGGAATTCTCCAGTCCCCACTCTATGGGGGGTTTATCCTATTATATAGTCCTCTTTCATTGATCTCTGTCTTCCACTTGTTGATCATCCAAGCCTATACCTGAGTACTTGTCCCATCAGCCGCTTTTCCAAACCTCCTGTGAGTTGCATCAACCAAGGCAGCACTATTCAGAGGTCATTTCCTCATTAATGCGGTCAGAATGTTAGTTGTGGGCATTTAATGTGGAGGTGACTGTTTCTCCTCGAGTTGCTCCTCCACCATGCTTCTGTGACTGATCCATTGTACTTGTCATTTCTCTTGGGATGCTTTGGGAGGCTACCTTTAATGGTGTGTTGCTCTTCCCTTTTATAATATCAGCTGGCCGAGGATAGGGTCGTCCTCGACGACATTTCTTGGCAATTTGGGCCTTCCTTATTCATCCTCGGACGCTGCTTCCTCCTCGACGTGGGCCTTGGGCTTAATATGAAGTGGGCCGAAGTTACCAAATTCTTAGGCCCCACAATATATATCATGTAAAATTGTAAATAATTTTACAAGATATCAATTTATTATTTATAATTTATTGATATTATAAATACTCCATTTGATAGGCAATACAAGGTTGGTGAATCTTACTTTTATAACTTCATAAATGATAATTATTTTATCTAATTAACTCAATTAATATATCTTCGATTAAAATTTAATTATTAATTATTAGTATAGATTAGTAAATGGGTAAAAAATAAAATTATAGTCATGTTGTTTACAATATTTGAAAAAAGAATAAATTAATCAATTTGCTCGTGAACAAATTGAGCTTATTCAACAAGAAGATAAGTCAACCTTGTACATGTTATCTATGTTGATAAGCTCAAGCTCTATTGGCTCGTGTTTGAAATCAAATTAAATGAACAAGTATGAATTATTAATACTCAGCTCAATCATCTCATTTACAAACCCAGGTGAGATGGCCGTGAACTAAGAATTTCCCTCTCTTTTTTGTGCAATATTATCTTTTATTTATTTTCTTTATAAGGTGTCTTTGCGATTAATAATATAACTTTAGTGTTCCTTCTCAAAAAAAAAAAAATAATAATAATAATATAACATTAGTGGCTATTTCTAATGGAAGATCAAAGTACGCTTACTTATATATGTACATCGCATTACTTTTTATTTCATTTATTTTATATTTGATAAATAAGGACTTGAATCTGGCGCTTTGTGCAATTACCATTTTGATACAATAGAGAATACTTAGCAAGGTAAGAAGTTAAAAGGTAAAAAAATGATTCAAAAGGTTAAGATTAAAAGTGGCTGTTAATCTCAATTATTTAAAGTACTATTGGATGGTGATCTCAATCTAATAAATCAATCAGGTGTTTTTTTTGTCCTTGTATTGCACTAAATTTTAATCCCATGAATCAGTAAAGTTTTATTAAGAATGTGTTTAAACACTACTTATTTGTTTAAAATTAAAAATTTATTATTAAAAATATTGTAATAAAATAATTTTTAAAATTAAAAATAGTATTACTAGATCCAAATTTACTTAAAAATTTATTTTTTATTGATTTTTGTGAGTTCGTAAGCAATACTTGTAAGACCCAACACACAAATTGAGCAAAACGTCAAATCCAAACGACAAATCTCAATCCCATAAATCATTGAAGTTTTTTGTCTTTAGTGTTGTTTGTTTTGGTATAGGAGTCACATAAGTCTGACTATCAAGTCTCAACAAGGTAACAACTAAAAAAATGTGCCTCTACCGACTTTAAAGGGCTATATTGAGTAGGATGCTTAGAGATAGAGATAAGCATAGGAAGCTAGCTATTAGCTATCGTTTATTTGTTTGTAACAATAGATTTATATACAACTCTACAAAGTTCCTGACTGAACCCACTTAGAATAGAGACAAACGTGTGTACTGTAGACTCAAGAAGAAAGGTTCTGAAACCCAGTTCAGCAAGAGACAAAAGTCAGGAGCTTTCTCTCTCCCAATTCAAAAAAAGACACCAGTCAAAAAGCTCTTTCATAAGAAACAAAAGGCTCTCTTAATTTATTATCGGAAAACAAAAACAAAATGCTCTCTCTCTCTCTCTCTCACTCTCACTCTCTCTCAAATACAAATTTACAAAAGCACCTCATTTTGACAACAAAAATTAGTTTGAGCTTTGTGGTAGTACTATACATGCTCAAAGTAAACTAAAATGATGAATTCAATCTCAGAATCCTTCAAAAGCAACCCTATCCACCTCAACCAAATCATTCCACTAGATTTCCAGTCTGTGCTCACATTACCCGACTCTCACACTTGGACCCTATCCACGGATCCCCACCACCAACCCATACCCACGGACCCACTTGAGTCCGTGCCCATCATAGACCTTACCGACCCAAATGCAGTATTGCTGATACGACATGCATGTGAGCAATGGGGTTTGTTTCAAGTTACCAACCATGGCATTCCCATTGACCTCCTTAAACAACTAGAACTTCAAACCAAGCGTTTATTCTCTCTCCCGTTGGACCAAAAGCTACGTGTCGTTCGATCCCCAGAGGGCATCACCGGCTACGGCCTCGCTCGCATTTCTGCGTTTTTTCCAAAGCTCATGTGGTCGGAGGGTTTCTCAATTATGGGGTCTCCCTTGGAAAATGCTTGCCAACTTTGGCCACATCACCACAAAAAATTCTGGTACGTGTATAATGCGTGCCTTGCTGTGGCAATGGACTTCGATTGTCTTCCACGTTTTGTGTACACATCATGGGTTAAATAATTAAATGTGAACATTTTAAAAAAAAAAATATATATATATATATATATAGATATAGATATTTGGAGTACAAATGTTGACATTCTGCCATGAACTTAATTTGTTATTTGTGTTTCATGTAGCCTATGTATTAAAGAACAATGTTTATTACACGAACTCTTTTACACACACCTAGTAACTGAAATCGTGACTTGACTTCAAGTTATGATTTTAGTTATTTTTTGGAGTGTGTTATTGAAAAGTAGTATTTATTACACACAACTGTTTTATAAAGTCACAATTTTTAACCTTTAAATCACAATTTCAGTTACTTTTAGAGGTGTGTAAAATAATTTATATGTAACAAGATTAACCCTATACTTAACCTAATCCACCCGCAATACACAGGTTCGACCGTTTAAGGTGGGGTTTTGGGCCAGTTAATTAGCATGGGACCGGATCATTTAAAAAAAAAAGGGTCTTGGTTGGATCTAAATCATCCTAATTAGAATGTTTGATTGCTTACATAGAATGTAATTATATGAGGTTGCAAACTAAAATTGGTGTACCCTTATACTTTATTCTATTTTTTAGAGGAATATTTTGTTTTAACAATAATGCTGTGTTGTGTTGTGACCAACGAGAGAGTAATTAAAATAAAATTTTAAAAAAAAAATTTCTAAAACTCTCCCCATGAAGGGGTGTACGTTCATCGATAAATAAATAGATGAGCATACACCCCTTCATGTATGCTTTTCACGAGGCAATCGGTGTGTTTTTGTCATATCCTAGGACTAAGAGGACCATCGGGAGTTTCACCAATTTAAGATTTCTTCCGTGCAACCGCAACTTTCTTGTTTCTACATGCGCAATCTTCTTTTTATTGAAATGGTAGTGTGGAACTATTTGTTGTCTTTTTGCCAAAATTACATAGGTTCTTAGTGATCCGCATTTCTATATTTAGTTAGCGATTAATTTGAACCGATTCACTAGTTTGTCATAGCTTCACATATGATATGTGTCCATATATTTGCTGAATTGATATGATTTTGGGTGTGACGGTGTTAGGTTGAGGTTGGGATAAGTACTCTTTGTATTTAAATTTATTTAAAAATAACATATTTAGTTATACCACATCTCATGAAGCGGGTGTCACTAATTCGAATCTTTCCTCACCTCTTCTAAGGGGCGAGAAAGTAAGCCCGACACTTACTCGATTTCAAGTCCTGTATAACATTTTTTCAAAGAATACAAGAATAAGTTAACTATAATTTTCCTTATTATCATGTATAATTTGTAACATTTCTCATTTCTGTCATGCAGTAATGTAATGGAAGTGTGCCAAAAGGACATGAAGGACCTAACAGAAAGGATTCTAGGGCTAATGCTTGTGTCATTGGGCTTAACCCGTGAAGATGTTAAATGGTTTAAGCCCAAAGATAAGAAGAAACAACCACAAGCCCTTCTCCATTTAAACTCATACCCAATCTGTCCAGACCCGAGCCGGGCCATGGGCTTGGCCCCTCATACAGACTCATCATTGCTCACTTTGCTACACCAAAGCAGCACCAACGGGCTCCAAGTCCTTAGAGACAGTGTTGGGTGGGTGCCTGTGCATCCAATCAGGGGTGCACTTGTTGTCAATATTGGTGACCTAATGCACGTACTCTCCAATGGCCGTTTCAAGAGTGCATTGCATCAAGTGTTTGTTAACCAGACACATCATCGCATCTCGGTCGCTTACTTCTATGGCCCACCAGGGAATGTGAAAATATCACCGTCGATGAAGTTGATTGACCACAAACATCCACCACTTTATCGCTCGGTGACATGGAAGGAATATCTTGATGCCAAGGCAAAGCATTTCAACAAGGCACTTGACTTGATTAGGAATGATGTATGCATTGCCAATTGATAAAAACAAGTATGGATGTTGAATTTTGACTTCAAATTTCATTTGGGTCTATAATATATGATCAATTACGACAATTAATTAATTAATTAATTAATATTTATTTTTAAGTATATACATTTTATATTTGGAATAAGTTATGTTTATTTTGGATTTAAAAAGTATGTAACAACATGAAATGTTTGAAAATATATCTAAAATTAATTTTAAGACAACAAAATATTGTTTAAAGTACAAATAAAAGAGTTTAAATAAACAACATTCAATATCAAAATAGAACAAATGAATTAAAAATTAATTTTTTCTTCCTGAGTGCATACTTGACATGTTTGTGTCTGTGTCGGATGCATGTCCAACACCAATACCTTGGCAATTTTGCTGTGTCCGTGCTCCCCAGGCTGTTTGCTCTTATAATGGTGTGATGCCTCTTCCATTTTTATAGACAGAAACCGAGCCATAGGGCTAGGGGTATAAAATTTTTACACAATGGTAATTATCATTTCTCGCAGAGCAATGTTAAGTTTGACAACAGAGGGTAAAGAAAATTTACTAAGCAAGTTTTATCAGTGCAAAAGGTTCTTGAGCACATGGACCAGAACCACAAGTGCGCCACAACATTCGCGGCGAATTATATTAGACGAACAAAATTGTTTGAAAGGATTCTACAAATCTAATAGAACTGTAAATATTGCTAAGAATGAACAACCAGCTTGCATGTTTGAACCACAATCGTGAAAACATAGAAATAAAATCTGAAGCCCCATCATATTTAATGCCTTTCAAAAGGGTGATTCATATAAGTTAACATAACAGGACGTCATAACAAAAAGGAGAATTCTGTATTTTAAAAAAAAAAAAATTTACATCTTTTGTAAGTCTGAACCAAAACTCTATAGGAACATTGTCAACCGGATTTTGTGTGTAACAAAGTTAGCTTTGATGCAAAAGTTGACTTCATTTGGTTAACTTCTCAGAGTCATGATCTAAATACTTCTTTCCTTGCCAAGGCAGACTGTAAGGAAATATAAACAGCAACAAAAGTATCTGTGGAAAACCTGCTGAGTATTTCTGGATACACATAATCGAGAAGGCATACCAACTTTGTCAGGGGGGAAAAGCAGTTAAGTCACTTCCAGAGCTTGACATACTTGTCATGACTAGCTGTAGCTATCAAACCTGCAGCACTCGATACTGCTAAAGCGGACACTAGTTTGTCGTGTGCATGTAGAGTCATTGTCTTGTTCTCGCTTGTGTTCCAAAGTTCCAAAGTCTGAAATGACCGCCAATCCACATTAAGAACATAAGTCCAGGTCAGCAGCTTAAACAATTACATGCCATCTAGTTCAAATCTCAATGGAAACAAAAGTTGGAATGCACTCAACATATACCCTACAATCCAGTACATCACACTATGGAGCACTGGTATTTCAAAGTTGTAAAAACCTTATCTAATTGTGCACTACTAATCTGAGACTTGCATCATATTGCAGTCCTCACAAATCACAACGTTGTGTATGGCTAAATTAGATGAAAAGGCAGAACAGTCATCTTGCACCCTATTCAATCAAACTGACAAACCATATATGTTATGCAGCAAATTTCATGAAATTGCATTAAAGGGTAGAGGTATGACTTACCTGATAACAGCCAACGACCAACAGCGTAGGATAAGTAGGATGGAAAACACAGCTATTAAATTTGTTGCCAGTACAGCTCAATTCATGAATACATTCCCCTTTGTTTCCGGAGCCAATTGTCCACACTCTAACCAATTCATCACTCACAGATGCCAGATATTCACCAGTAGGATCCCAGCAGACAGAATGGACCATGTTTTTATGGCCCTAAACGGTAAAAGAGAACGTCAATCATAATGTGAGGTCATTACTCCAAAGAGAATGAAGTGAGAAAAAAGAAGTAACAAAGCAATAACAGATATTCATGTGACTTCCACATCATATCCTGAAACAATTCAAGAAAACATAAACTGCATATTTTCTCTTCAAGATCTCATAATGAAACTAATTCAATTTGTAGATACAAAAGATCACTCGATGAAACTAATTCAATTTATAAATATAACTGAATTTTATTCATTCAGGGCCAATAATGAACAAGGAGCTTACGTAACGTGAGAGAATATTCCAAGTTACAGAGCCAAAGGCTAGGGTGCCATAAAGGACTTTTATATGCCAAGCAAGCAAAATTATATATCCATTTTGGCTTTTTCATCAAGGGGCACTTAAAAGCCATTAATCATCTAGTAGGCAGCCCTTTAGGGAGGGGGTTAAAGGAACCTTGAATTATTAAGATTTCCATTTCTAAAATAGATGTTTCCATTTTCCATCAAAACTGTAATGACTAGGGAAATTAAAACCACGATAATCAAAGTCAATTGAAAAAAAAAAAAACCACCAGCTTTGAAGGATGGAAAACTAGTATGCAACAGAGACAGATGAAAGCCATCTGGCAATGAAATCTGGTTTCCGAATTTTAAAGGACCTACAAAGATGGATAAAGAAATGCCTCTAGGAAAAGAATGTATTCATCTCATAGAAAATCTAATGGCTCGGTTAAAAAAAAACTAAATTATATCAATCAAGCCAGTTGCCAAAACACTCACTAAATTGAACCTCTGGACACAGATATTGATATCTCCAACATACGCACGTGAAATATCTGACAGAAAAAAATGGTCTCGGAACTTTGGAGTTTGGACCTACAAAGCCAGCTAAAAGAAAGGCCTCCATACATGCCCTCCAATTATACCATACAAATCGCACACTAACAATCCACCCCTCCTCCAAAGGGAGGTTTAGTAAATAATCAAATATGACACTTGGGCTAAGGGTCAAGTTGGTAATTTTTTTTACATGCGCCCCTCCTGGAGATGAGAAGGTATTATGTATCCTGGGGATACACTGAATTTTCTCCCTGGAGCCCAGGAGTCATATGCACCCCCAAAATAAAGAGCTTTGAATGCTAGAAGAAAAGCACCTATACCTAACAAAATTAAGTGAATACCCAAAATTGTAATCAATTTATTTCCATCTTTCCATACATAACCGAAGAACAGAAAAGAGTCCACAAAAGGACAACAGCCAACCTGTAATTTAAGCCTACAAACTTGGGTCTCTACATCAAGTATGGATACAAGATTCTCTGCTGCAGCAGCAAGAAGCCTTCCAGCACGAGGTTGAAATCTCATCTGGGTCGCACCACCCTGAAAAAATGGAATATAATCTACTAAATACAAACAGATGCTTAAAATAATATTGAACCTTGTTGTACAATTTTCTTGAAGATGAATAAACACCATATTCTTATACCTTGAAAACTCCAGTACAACTGCCATTCTTGATACTCCAGTATCTTATCTCATTATTATCACAAGAGCAGATAAGGTCCTCTTTACTAGGATGGAAGTCCAATGACATAACAGTATCAGAATGCCCCGTAAAAGTGCGAAGAGAATAACTGGGCTGCAAAGTATCGTTGTATCCATTAAATTAAATAAAAATAAATAAAGATAAGAGAGGTAAAGGCATCATAATAACCCCAAAGACACTGTAAGATAAATTGATTCTATCACTGACTTCAAAGGCAAAGGCATAAGAGAATGAAATCAATAGAGGAAGTTGACATTACAAACTTATCTTAGTATTTCTAGCAAGTCAACTTTATGACTCAATCCAAAATAGCCTTATTCTACTTATGAGAGGTTGTCTTAAGGTATTAAAAAGGGGTTTCAGGGGTGGGGGGAAGGGAAGGGAAGAGGTGTAGTTTTATTAACAAGTTGTGATGCAATTATGCTGGTATATAGAATTCCAAATTTGGTGGATTTCTATCAATACAATCAAAGTTCAATACCAATTATGCTGGTATAAGGAATTCAAAATAAAAAGGGAATATGCCAACTTACATTATCAGCATCCCAAACCCTGACAGTTTTGTCAGCTGAAGATGTAGCAAGTCGAGACATACTTGGACTGAAACGGACATCAGTTATCCAGTGAGAATGCTCTTCAAGTGTAGACTTCATTGTAAAGGATTCTGTGCACCACAGTACAACCTGCACCATAAATCATCAGGCAAAAAGGTTTCTGTTGGCTTTTCTATAATCAGAATCAATTCAGTCAAAGCAGCACTGAAGTTTCCCTGTGCAACTGTTTGCAGCATTTGAACAATGTTAAATAAAACAATCTAATCAAACCAAATGCTTACTTTTCTATCAAAACCACCAGTAGCAAGCAGTTTCCCATCTGATGAGAAGTGACAACATTCAACTTTATTCGTACTACTTGCAGGAATACGCCGGATTTCAGTAAATGTGAAGCCTAAAATTAATATAAACATGTTAAACCCTTGGGTCCCATTGACATAGATATATGGAGCAAAGCATTAAACAATCAAACAAGAAGCATTCACCAATCTAAAAAGCAGAATGCGCTGTACCTTTGCTGACACCAGAACATTGATTAACTCGACTGTCCCTAGGGTCTGCATCATCATGAGACAAGAATGACTCAACATTATCTTCCAAGGACCCATCATCCACAAACTGGTCCATATCAGACTGCAAAAGACTATGTCAACTATCTGACCGCAAAATTGAATGCAAATAGCAACCCCCCCCCTTCCCCCTAAAACAAAAAGAGAGAAAGAAAAAGAAAAACGCCTTGCCCTTAGCAGCAGAGTCATGACCCTGGCACTGCTAATGACAATTCCTCACAAGTAAACAATCTGTAACTTTGTTACAAAGGGCACATTGTATAATTTTTAAACATTACTTTAACAACACACTACTTCTAAAACATGTAACTTGTGACTAGCTGATCAGGAAAATTATCCAAAATGAGATTAACATGAAATAAGTTAAAATACAGGTAAAGCCGAGCTCAGTAGCACGAGCCTGGAACCTCAGCCGGGGCACTATGATTAAAAAAAAAAAAAAAAAGGTTGCTCACCAACTGATTTGGTGCTGATGTAAGTGGGCCCACTGCATCAGAAGCAAACATAAGTAGAGACTTAGAGGAACCACCATTATGTGGTAAACTTGGCATTGACATCACATCTCCTGGTGTGTGAGTAGAAGGTGTTGAAGGTGAACTTGGGGATGGTCCTGTGGTGTTTGCAGTCCCAGAGCTATTGGCAGGACCTGAAGATGATACTGGCTGCTTTCTCTTTCGCACAATTTGAGTTTTTGGAGCCTTGAAGGAACAAAAGGAAACAATTTCAGAAACTCAAACCAGGTTATACCAACTTTTCAGTGATGATCAAGTACACAGTGGTAAATTAGAGTTATGATACCATTTGACACACAACTTAGATGATGGAAAAGTAAAGCATGAGAAACAAATAACAAAAATTATGTAAGGGGATATAAAAGCAAAATGAACTAGATGATGGGAAAGTAAAGCATGTGAAAGATGACACAACCTATAATTGGTTAAAAGATTACATGTTTAGCAATAGTAGTCCACATTACAAAAGAAATTCTAAAATAATTTGTCAAGTTATATTTGGAGAATGGAGAATTGTTCTACAATAACTAAAGCCAAAACCAAGAAAAGAAAATGACAACAGGAAAAGAGTGTAGCTAATAAAATCTACGACTGCTGAAGCCAATAAACCTGATCGCTTCCTTGAAAGGTATTTGAAATGCTACCATCCACTGTGACACTTCCAGCACCATTCATTTTATCTTGCTGCTGGAGGTGGTGGTTTGAATTTTGAGAATGTTGACTAGAAAGTGGATGTTGCGCATAATGCTGCTGCTGCTGATTGTTCTGAATTTGTTGCTGCTGTAACTGAGAAGCATTACAACATTAGATAAGCAAGCACAACTGGAAGCTTAGAGACTGATAAAACTGTTAAGACATAAAGATGTTAAGATTGATCAACTCTGATGTGCAGGAACAAAATAATACCTTGATTAGCAGCTCTGTCTCTCCACGGGAACCAACTTGAACTGGTGATCCAACACTAGGAACCATATCAACAACAGAATTTAACTGGCCATCCTTTGCAAGAACCATATTACGATTGTTTTGAAACATTCTTAGTTTTCTGGATTCCAAATCATTGGCAGATGGAGATGCCAAGTTTTGCTGTGCCTGAAGCATTAGTTGCTGCTGTAACTGAAGTTGATTGAAAGACTGAGGGGACTGCATCTTCTGCTGCTGGAAAAATCCAGTTCGAATCTGCTCCAGCCCCTACAAAAGGTGAGAAGTTTTTCAGAAAAGAAATCCAATCCCATCCTTCTATAATATCGTAATCATTTTCTGAACCACCAAATTGATTTTTTTTTTTTTAATAATTAAACCAAAAATGCAAATGCAAGTTTCATTCCAAGCAGCATGCATAAACAACATTTGCCAGTTGTCAGACAAGAGGGAGGGAAATTTGCCTTCATTCTGCCTCAGGTTGAATAGAAGTGGGAGCAATCATTTGCTTACTGCACTTTCGAAATAACCAACCTCAACAATTCCCACATTCACTACTTCCAACTTTCATTTCTAAAGTTGAAATATTTAACAGAAAACGCTTAAGCAACTCTCTATGAGCAAAATGGAGGCTTCCCTTAATCCACCTGCCCACATACAAAGACAGGCTACCACGTATATTGCCAGAAGTTCTCTTCAATAGTAACATAGACAAAGATATAATGTACTAAAACAAAAAGAAGGAAAGACAAACTGAATTCAAATCTTAAATTAAAAATTAGAGAAAGAAAAGAGTATTGATTAATTTCTTTTTTTGATAAGTGTATTGATTAAACTAAATATATTTGTCCTTCAAAATAAAATACATCAACCATATCAAAAGTCTTATCACACAAAATAAAACGATTTATCTTATAACGCAACCTATTGCTTTAACTAATAATTTTTTCTAATGACAAATTGCCTTGATAGGTTGAATATTGAGAGGAAAATGTCATATCGGTTAAGACACTTTTCAGCTCAATTAAGATTTGATTGGCAGATGAGTGGTGGATGAACCAACCAGAATGAAACTAAGATCATCCAACTTGAAAACAGATACACAATTGAATATACAGGGAATAAAAAAAGCATGGCTTTTAGTCTTACCGTCAAAGGCCATCCTTTCAAAGTCAAATTGTTACTGCCTTGATTTGATCCTAAAAGAACATGAGAATAATTGTTATAACTAACAATGAAAAATTCCTAAATTATACAGTTTAAACAAATAATTAAAGAACTAATAAACCGGATTTACATGCTGCATGACCCAAAACACAAATGCATACTAGATCATGGAACTTAATGGGAGTTTCTTAGGATCCATTTGGGATTTCCAATCACTTATGCATACGTTTCTAGATCCAATAACAATTGTTCCTTTGCAACAAATGACAGTTTTGTTTGATAAGAAAATATGAGGTAACGAAAGAAGCAACATCCTTTGCAACAAATGACATGAAAAACATTTACAACACATCCATCGATATTCAGATAAAAACATCTTATTTATAAGAGAAATTTCCTAGATTCCTTCCTTTTTCATTTGATCTTCCAAAATTATCACCTATATTAGAATAATTGCCAATCCGTAAGTTCATAGTAAGCAGAGAAGAATACTAGGTTTAGTAATAATCATTTGAATATTTGAACCCTTGTTGAGCTGAATACTAGAAGTTACATTCCTCATTCTATTAAAATTCTTCATAAGATAAGGGGTCAACATCCCATGATTTATTAATAGTAAAAAGAAAGTTACAGCTATAAAATCATAGAACCTATACATAAACATAACAAAATGAGAAAAGAGAAACAAACAGCTGGATTGAAACAAAGGACAATTTCAATCAATACCATGAACTCCAATCAATGATCCTTCTGAACCTGCAGCTCTGGGGCTCATCATTGAACTCATCTCACTCTTTATCTCCTGTTTCAGAATACAAGATTATCAAAAATAAGAAAATTGAGCTATGAAAGTAACAAAATGATGGCAATGATGATGATTATTATTATTATTACCTGTATAGGCCCTGGAAGCTGCTGACTTCGATTTTGAACTTGTTGAAGATTTCCAGAAATACCCCCAGGTGTACCATGAAGTGTTTGCCTGCAAAACAAGAGTTTACATACTTTCAAATTGGACAAATTACAAATGTAGACTCGTAGTACAACTTAATAACTGTGTCCTGGAAAAAAAAAATACCCTTGAGGTTGGCCACCTGCTGCACCTGCCTTCAGCATTGAGGCATGATTAGGATCCAGTAGCTGTCCGACATTGTCACCTAACCTTTGCTGCATGATAATGTTTTGTAAATAACAGCAGGGATAATGAAAAAAGAAGAAACTCATTTTTAAATCCATCATAGAACATCAATACCTTCATAGCTCCATCATCCAACGCATCCCTCTGGAGTGGATGCTTTAGTCTATCCTCATACATTTTTGTTGCCAATGCATTTGCAGTTGCAGTCGCAGAGTTCTGTCTAATAAGAGGGTCGCCACTTGCAAGCCCATTGGCAGAGCCATTTAGGAGCTGCGTTCCATCTCTCCGCTGCTGCTGCTGCTGCTGTTGTTGCTGTTGCTGCTGTTGAGCATGCCTCTGCAACAAGAGCTGCTGCATTTGCATCTGTTGATGCTGCTGAGGTTTCTGGTTCTGTTGTTGTTGCTGCTGCTGCTGCTGCTCCCGAGCCTTTGCCGACTGAGTCTGTCATTTCCATATAAACATCAAGGTTATTTAAGTATCTCTCCAACATAGCAAACACGGAACAAGAAGAGATCCACAGAATCCAAACAATACTAAATAATATACCATATATTTTATGAATCCAAAAAAATAAAAATAAAATCTAAGTTAATATTGTTTGATATGTAGGTTTTTTTATTTTTTATTTTATAAGAAATTGTTATATATGTAGGTCAAACTCCCTATCCTCTAAGTACACTTTAGACTAATTCAAAAAATTCATTCCATGACAAGACTCCAAATAAGATTTCAACGTTTAAGTATTAGCTGTCCACACCAAAAAGTCATTAATAATGCTTCAGAATAAAAATTCCCTATGTTCACTGAAAAGCTAGCAAGGTATATTCATTAGGTGGTAGGACACCAACAATTTTTTGCAGGAGAAAAAAACCAGAAAGAACAAAGCCAATATTATTTGCGAAAATATTACTAAGCCCCTGACATTACATTTTAATAAGTGCTGGTAATACAATATTAAGACCAATAACTCCAATTTCAGCACATATCCAACTCTGACAAAAAAAAAAACTAAACCATTAGGGAAAGGAGAGAAACAAAATACATATGACCAAGAAGAGACTGAAGATAATATGATGAAGACCATTAAAATGCATAATTTTTTTCAATTGATAAGTTATACACACCCAATGGGTCTTGAACCTACAACCTCTCCCTCCGCCTAGCACTTATAGGTGGAGGTGGTGTCAGTTGAGCTAGAGCTCATTAGCCAACAGAAAAATTGAATTTCTGTTGCCAGAATATGATTGCTATAAGAAAAATGATTTGCAGATTCACAGAATTGCCTGGAGACTTTAAGAACAACACCCTCCCCAACCCAAAAGAAGTTTTTTTTTTTTTTTTTTTTAAAAGATATATATATATATATATATATAAAGAACTGGTAAACCCACCTCGATGTATGATGCAGCTGGTTCTGAGTGCTTCTCATTTGTCCTCGATATAAATATGTCCCAAAAGACGGACCACCATTCAAAAAGAAAACCACCAGGTGCATCAATAGCTAGAGTACATGTACACACAAAAGCCACAATTATTATGAATTATGATATAGACATAGAGTATGGGAAGTCCAGAATACATATTAAATCTCTGTTCCTAGCAAATCTTCACATATTCTTACCAACAGGATCTGAAGAGACTTTCCCTTCGGCTTGAAATGCTTTTGCAGTAGAATGTAATTTCCTCTTCATAAGATAGTCATATATATACACATCCAACCTATTGTACAAAGACCAAACCAGTCAGATTGTAAAACAATACAAATATAAAAATCCAAATTGATACAAACCCAGCATTTAAACACCAACAAAATGAAGAAAAATACTGTCCAAAAAATAAAGAAACAAATACCACCGCCTCGGTAACTCAGAAAATCAAAATTTTCTGACAATAATGCAAAAGTAAAACCTTACACAAATTTTTGGCTTGGTTGGATTTCTAAATTAACTTTTTGAATCTTAATTTTTTCATCATTTGAGAGGAGAGAACAAAAACCTCCATTCAACCAAGCCTAATAAGACTATTTGCCTCGAGTCCTTGACTAAATCAATATGAAAACAATATAAAAAAAATAAAATAAAAAAATCCACCCCCACCCAAAGAAAACAAGAAATAAATCCAAAAGTACCCCAAAAACCAGAACCAAAAAGAAACCAAGAAGTAATAGAAGGCAACAAGAAGAACAAGAACACCAAAATCATCGCAGACAAAATACTCTTGAGAAACTTCGACATGCCCATTTAGAAACATATTAGAATACAAGCACCAATCACAGAGTAAAGTTCAAATCAAAACCCTAGACCCAAAAAAGAGCTAATGAAAAACTAAACACAAACAACCCCCCCCCCAAAAAAAAAAAAAAAAAAAAAAAAGGAAATTTTGTACAGAAAAACAGTCCTTAAAACTGACAAATCAACCAAATCTTAAAATTTAAAAAACACACACTAAAAGCACAAACTTTATCAACAGAAACATCAGTACAACATGGAAAACAACCCCAAATGCGGAAAAATGTAAACAAAACAAACACCACAAAAAAACTATAACATACCCATTTGAAAACATGAAAATAAAAACCTAAAATAACACTTTCAAAAACAAAATGCGCAAACGAAAACCCTAGGACCCAAAAACAAAGCCACGAGCATTCAAAGTCCTAAAAGACCGAAACCCAGAAATCAAAAACGAACAAACAACATAACAAAATCGATTTCCTTGCATAAAGACTTACATTTTATCAGCTTCCCAGTTGGTCTGAGACTGAGACATGGCTAAAACACTATAATCTATGACAAATCCGATACCTTTGGAACTGTGCGTAAGAAAAAAATATATATATTCAGAGGGGTTGTTCCTCTTAGCTCTCTCTCTTACGTTAAATTCTTAGGAGAGCATGTCTTCTGGATTTTCGGACTAAAGCCTTTTAATGTGTGTGCGTGTTTTTTTTTATTTTTACAACATTTGAGGACTATAATCTTGGTCATATGACTCATATGTAAATAAAATAATAAAAAATTACTAAGAAGTATTCTAGGCTGCTCTTTTCTATAACAATTGTTTGGCTTTTCGCTTGGTTCTTTCTGGACTCATGCCAAAATTTCACGCAACCAAAGCACTGTACAGTGGCGCTTTTTTTTTCCCCTTTCGTCTTGGCTCGCACTCGCATTATGAATTGCTTTTTTGACTTTTTGGCTCATATCATGCATTTTCCATCACCTAAAATTTAGATATGACAACTTAACATTATTTATTTTACCCAAAAAAAAAGTCACATTGTTTTTTTTTTTTTTTAATGCATCTGTCATTATTAATTGGTCAAAATCAAGTTAAACAATTTTTTTTTTTTGGTAAACAGTTAAACAATTTTTTATAGTAAGTATTTAATTTGATTATTATTATCATATACTATATATTATAAGTTGGGTATTAAAAGCTTTTTTTGATGAACTGGTTCAACATATAGCTTATACGTTTTATAGCGGATTTTTGTTATGAGAAACTTATTAACATTATTTATTTTAGCCCAAGAAAAAAAGTCACATTGTCTTTTTCAATACAACTATCATTATTAATGGGTTAAAATCAAGTTAACAATTTCTGATAGTAAAGTGTTTAATTTGATTATTATCATATACTATATATTATAAATTGGGTCTAAAAGTCAAGATTGTGCGAAGTGGTTCAACATACAGTTTATAAGTTTACAGGGGATTTTTGTCATGAAATTTATTAATTATTACGATAACCTTTTTTTTTTTTTATAAAAATACCATAACTTTATTAAGAAGAAGATAAACATAGTACATCATGAGTTAAAGCCGACTCAACCATATTGGGTTTTCCTCTATCCAAGTTTCATAACTATCTAAATATTTGACATACAGAGCCAAAAGGTGAGTTGGACGATTGTCATCTCGCTTAACATGGGAAATTTTCACACATCAAAAATCCTACAACCTTGCTTTAATCCCTCCTATAATATTGTCAATAGCAACTGGAGCTTCACTAGTTCTAATTAACACATCAACAACTATCTTGGAGTCACTCTCAAAGAACACATCTCGTACCCCTACATCCCAAGCAAAAAGAACCACTTCCTCCAGTGCTTTTGCCTTCAATCTCCATAGGACTTAGTGGAATGGTAAGTTCTTGCTTAAAGCTATCTCTACCTGCCCTTTGTAGTCCTGAATAATAACCCCAATTCCTGTAGACTGTGTGTTAACAAAAGTAGCCCCATCAGTATTAATCTTATACCAAGATTGGGTTGGGGATATCCACTACACTGTATTGATGGTTTCATGGCAAGCCAACTTGAAGTTAGCCATTTGAAACTCCTCCAGTAAGTACTTAGCCTTTCGAAAAATTTCAGCAAATTACTGTCGTGTTTTACCTTGTCTCACTACATTCTTATTAAACCACATAAACCATTCCACAGTGATGACTAACCCCAACAGTTCATCATTCATATGCTATCCAAATTTTAAATACCAAAGCAGGTCTCCAAACTCATGAAAAACACCACCTTGACACTCAAACGAGATAACTTAATTGAGAATAAACTATATCACTAAAATAGCAAGCAACTATATGTTGGGGTACTTTTCTTTACACTTAATATTATTTAAATAACACCTATTTATTTTCCCTTCAAATATATTATTGGACATGCTTAAATGTCTTTTCCGACTATCACAATGCTAGCCCACAACCTTTCTCCTTTTTTTACCACAAAATTGGGCTACGCTACAGGGCCCAATACTTTCTCATAAAAAAAACCCGAATTATTTAGTAAAGCGAGATAAAATCTAATCTTTTCTATAAAAAAAAAAACGAGAATACTTATGTTTGACGAGGTTTGAAAAGCCCACGATTCAAATCTATGGCAAGACAACTTTATTAATGGAATTCAAGTCCATAATCAAAGCCCATGGTTTAAATCCATAGTAATTTATTTATCCAAAAGCCCAATCCTCATTGGCAATATTTGAAACTCAATTTTTCATTGGCAACATCAAAGTCCAATTCTCATTGGCAATATCAAAAGCCCAGTTCACGCTGGCAATATCAGAAGCCCAATCTTCATTGGTAATATTTTATCAAAAAACCCGAGGTTGTTAACGCTTGGCAAGGAGAGAGGTATCATGGCATAATTATTGCTTAAATATTACTATGGCAAAAAACCATGGCAATTGCTTTATAAAAGCTCATAGGGAGTTATTTTGAAGAATGTGTTCTCACATTATAACCCATGAAACACATGGTCATCACTTGCATCACAACATACATCTTCAACACTCATGGAAAATACTAGATCCCACAAACTTATCATTTAAATTATGATGAAACTATTAACAGCCATGAACGTTATTTATGGAATCCATCATAGTAAAGATTATCTTTGAAGGTATTTTGAAAACTTGTCATACTGTTTCAAATATTACAATTAATTGCCTAAAAGACCCATTGCAAGTATCTATAAAAAATCCAAAGAATATTTACCAACAAAAAGTCCATGAGGAAGAAAAGCCCATGGCAACATGTGTTGTTGATTTTGTAGGATGCACATAAACCAACCCAAGGGAACCAACCCAGGTAAACGAACCCAATCAAAGAGATCCTAGCAAGGAGCAGAGGACTAAAAGTAGGCAAAAATAACCCTTGTTCATCCCAAACTGAAATACAACAAGAGAACCAAATCCTTAAAAGTGAACTAGAGGCTGTCCCATCGGCTTTTGGTCACTCTCTGCCTGACGTGAACAATACTCAAGGCTTGTAACATCAGTTGAAGTCTAAAGGGTGATGAGACTCCATCATCTTTATCTAAGGCTGCACCTCTAGTAGAAGGGAAGCTGAAACCAAATTATTCAAATTCTAGTAAATTGATGCTATAAATGTTAAAAAACATTCAAGACATGATTCATGTGCCAAGCCCATGAATCCTAAAGGGGAAAAAATTGGGAACATGTGGTTTGGAGGGCATAAAGGGACCTCCAGCAGAACCCCCTGAAATAGGCTTAGAACTTGACATATGGCTTGGGATGTTGAATCTTACTTCTTGGGGGTCTAAATCTCAGTTGCAGCTTTAGGATTTACTCTTGATACACGTACCAATCACATTGATTAAACTCAGCCTCAGAAATCTTGACATTTAATGCAAAATCTCATCATTACCCAAAGAAGCAAAGCAGCCCATAAAGCAAATCATCTACTTCTGACAAAAAATCCCAAGAAGATTAACCCTGGTTCTCCACCTTTGATTAACCCTACGTTTTTGTACTCTTGTTAATTAATGCCTCCCCAAAACTCCATTATAAAAAGACAAGCATCTCAGCCCAAAAGGGACTCAACCACTCCCTCTGAAACCCTTGATCTATTTGCTATTTTGTTGGTAGTTCAGCTCTCTTGGAGCTCTCTACTCATCTCTTTCAGCCCACGTTCATCTAACCTCATACACTCTTTTCCTCTCTTTTACACAAATACAGCCCATAAATGTCTCCCATTACCCACAAAAAGCCTTAATCTCAGAGTTAAGCTCATCCCACTCACTAAAACAGCCCACATTGTCTTATTCATGCCTGATAAATACACACCCACCAAAATCTTAGTCTGATACTTGCTGCACTGAGCTGGGATCTCTCTTTCTCCCTTCACACCATGCCAATTAATCCTTCCCCTCTTCCAATGGAACCTTTGATTTTTACTTTTTATTTTACCGTTGAAGGGTATAATGTATATGTGACAATCGAACTTTTCCCTTTCATCAATGTAATAACGGCTGAAAGTACAATGAACTCCCCTAACCAAGACATGCAAGGACCTCCAGGAGCTAACACGTTCTTAAATTTATTTAATCATTGACCATTGGACTGTTTAAATCTGTCTTTCCTGGACTAAGTGTAACTTTACCCTTACCACTGAAGATTCGTTTTCACTTGAACTATTAGACCAAGACCACTAATGTACTAAATAAATATTTGTAATGTATTTTTTTTTGGGCTTTTTGTTGCTGTTTTGTCAAGTGCAGCCTTAGTTTCTTGTTTGTATAGGCTTTGTCATCACACCGATATTCTTTGGGTGTCATCTCAAGAGCCTATAGTTGAGTTTTGGTTTGGTTTCCTAATATCTTATTCAGAAGTATTAATTTCTCCCTCGACACTATATTATGAGTTTTAATAATTTAAAATGCTAATCTAACTAAAATCCTATTACCAATATTTCAAACAAGTTGAAATAAATTTTATTTATTTAGTTTAATTTTTGAATAATTTTTTTTTTAGGTAAAATTGGACTATCTAATTTTCAAAATATTTCAAATGTTACTCCAACTAAAATTCTATTACCAACAAATTTTAAATAAAATTATTATTTATGTTATTACCATACACTAGGTTCATTGTAATATACCATTCTTATAATAAAGACATATATTAAGGCTTTTCATAATAGATATAGGCTATCAGGAAGAGTCATATTATTAATTTTTTTTTTCGTAATAATTAATTTTATTCTTTAAACAATAAAGTAATGAGATAATTGCATAATAAAACTCCATAGCATGATGTTGTTTTCAAGCTAAATTCAAAAGTTTCAAGCACATAAATTATCATAGTAACAATTCTTCATTCGTAGCACTTGGCATCTAAGTACTAAAAAAAACTCTCAATTTGTAAGTAGAATTTTGACTTAGAAAAATTTAAAATGGATTATTCATATGATAAAAGAATCCTAATAGAATAAACACGATATAATGAACATGTTATCTTTTTGTGAGGGTTTCTTATTCTTACATTAAAATGTCACTTAAGATTCAATTGAATGACTGTTATTTTTTCAAATTGGTCTCGAATACTCTCTCTCTCTCTCTCTCTCTCTCTCTCTCTCTCTACATACATACATGTGCATAAATATGTGTAATAATGCATAAATTATGACCCCACTCAAGTCAAATCATGACTCTGCCATTCTCCATATAGGGCATTGCTTCACACAGTACACATGTTGAAGACTATCCATATAGAGCTATTTCTATCATTGTCCCGAGTATTTGTTCAAGCGCCTTTCTCGGGTGTTTTTCTCTGCCCAAGAAGCATACCAAACACTTAAAACTTCCTACGTGTCTCCAGCAAGACAAAGTCTTTCATCTGCATAATGCACTTCACAGTTTTTTTTTTTTTTTGACAGCGATATTATTTTTCAAGCATTTCATGTTGATTCTCAATTCATTCAATAGACATTAAAGACCTTACTTACGTTAAAGACTTTTCTTCCAAACTCAAGTTTTAGTCAAGCCTCCGCGTTGAGTTTGAGACTTTGAGGGGATTTAGAAGATATTAGGATATTACATTATTACAATAAACGTGTAGCCCATATAATTAATATATTAGGACATTATGATAAATGTATAGAAAATTATTTTGTAGAATACTGTGAGCTTTTGTGATTTTGTAACACCATGAGCTACAATAGTTTCAGGGTTAATATACATTTGTATATATGTTTTATCTTGAGTTCATTGTAATACACAATTCAAAATAGTAAAGATGTAATCATCAAGAATTTTTCAGTGTAAAAGTAAACCATAAGCCTGAATCAAAGTTAATTCTCTTTCTTTCTTTTTTTCTTCTATATTTAGAACATTTATTAATTTATATTTTAACAATTAATAAAATGTTTTTTAAATTTACATCAAATTGTTAATTAATCTCTACATATAAACAATAAGATTTAGATCAACCATGCCCCTATGGTTAATAATTATGCATTATCATTTTAATATGTGTGTATTTAGTATAACTTAAATTTTATGAATTATTGGGTTCAAGTGATAATTCATAATAACGACATCTTTTGTGGTGTCTCATATTTATGGTTCAAATCCCATATCACATCCATTACCATTTACTTATAAATTAAAAACATGAATTATTACCTTAAAAAAATCATGATTGATTCATGAATTATTTGATTTATTTTTTAAAAAGTTTGGATTCGTGTTGACCAATTCATCAAGTAAAATTTAAAATAACTATATAAAAAAACAAAAAGAATCTTTAAAAAACTTTATCTGATAAGTCAATAAACCAAATCATGCAAATATACTATGTTTTAACCATACTAAACACATTTTTTTCATCTTTTGTAACTTGGAGCCAAAAAATGATTATTTACCATTATTTTGGGTTTGCAGTGACAAAAAATATATTTTGGATTGAAATTCACTTCCTTTGCATACTAGATTCCAACTTCGAAGGCCATTTTGGAGATCCCAAAGACTATTTTGTAAGTTTCATAATCATGGCATTTAATAAATTAATATTCTAATAACCACACCGATCCAACTTTTGTAATTAATATTAAATTAGCCTACTTGTTAGAAAACTAGTCTAAATGGTAGGAACTCAGAATTTGGTTTGGTTTATCTGGAATATGATTCAAGGTGCCATCCATTTTAGAAGCTCAAGTGGCATTAAAAGGTGGCTTTGTGACGTGGTAGTGTGTCACTCATTTCAATTCTTTTTTTCAAACCATTCCATCCCTCCTTTTAACCTGTTCTTGCGTGTCAAGCACTCAAGCATGACTTCTCCTAATCGTTTAGAGCCCAGTTTCTATCATATTTTTCAATATTAATTTGTTTAGGCAAATACCAACTTGTAATACTAATAATTTATGCTTCTGTAGAATCTAGATATTTATAAAATTATGCTTCAGCTTCGTATTGAATCTATTGATTGGTGAGGAGTGAACCGCATTTGCAAATAAAGTAGAGTAATGCCAATTGTGGAAAAGGTTGGCAGTGAGCAGTAATAGGTTTGGTAATGGCAATGTTACTTGTGGTTGGAAATAAAAGGATACATTAAATGCTGGTACCATGCGAAGACCTCTTTAAATCATTGACTTGATTCTCAAAAAAAAAAAAAAAATTCATTGACTTCGTGGTCAGAATTATATATTTTCCAATCCCAATTCTATACTGGTGCCTTTCTTTTTTTAGTTTTTCGTCCAACCATCAAAGCTGAATAACAATAATATTGAGAGAGAGAAAGAGAGAGACAATAGAACCCTTGCATGTTGTGTTCCAAGGGTCTGGTGAGTCTTTATGATATCTTTCTCACATGTGTAGGTCTCAAATGTTGTGAAAGATAAGTCTCATGAGATATACATTCTTCCTTCTGGTCTTGTGAGTCACTTCAGTATTCTTTTAGCATCTTGAAGACAAAAATCAACTACTCCAAAAAAATAATATATTCCCAATTCCCAAGCCTATGTTTAGTAAGAAGCAAAGTTGCATATGTGGACGTGCAACTCTATTAGTAACTAAGGTACGGGTGGTGATTGTTGTTAGAAAATATGGCTCAATAAACAAGTTTTGATTCAACAATACAAACCCTAAAAAATTAGCAATGACAAAAATAAATATATAGAGTTAGAAATATCTCACAAACTATAGAATCACGCAAAATACGTTGTCTTTAAAGGTTGATTTGTGCCACCTGAAGTAGAACTCGGTGTGAATGACTCTTTTGGCCAAACAACCCCTAAAGATTAGACTATAGTAATTTCTTCAAGTTGATCACACACTCAAGCAAGAAGAACTAGGAACAACCTTACTTGCCTTTCCTTTCTTTGAAAAAAAAATTGATTGAAGCTGAAATTTATGTGTAGCAAAACAGAGGGGATATACAGCTGGAGAAGAGGAAGAAATATGATGAATGAATAGTGTGTGTTGTAGGGTTTAATAAGCTCACTAAGTGCTGCTCCCAACAGTTACTGTGCAGCCAATGGGCAGCACAATAAATGCCCCAACAAGCTACTATTTAATGCCCAACGGGCAAAACCAAAATAGGCTAAAAACAAAAGAAAGGGAAAAAGAATAAGGCCCAAGAGAGATAGAGACTAGCTTAAGTCCAACCCAAGCCTAACTCCAACCCTTAGCCCATTATCTTTCAGCTATCGTTTAAAAGGTGTAATGGTTTATAAACCTACATGAGAACTCATCTCTAACCAATGTGGGACACAAGCATAGTTTAAGAGTTTGAAACCAACAATTGTATTGGTTGTATCTATAGAAAAAGAATATGGTGTAACAAGATATATGTGATGCCCCTCTTATATAAAGTGGATTTTACAAGTGTAAGATTCATCCCTATGTGAAAGAGACATTACATATGTTTGTTACACCATATTCCTATACTTTTGACCTAATGGTGTTATGCATGTACGTCTGCAAACAAAGAAGTCCTTAGTGATAGGTTTAGTAAGCAAATTGAATGCAGATGGTGGTTGTGATACAAATATCATTATATATGTAAAGTTGTGATTTCCAACAAGCCTTTATTGGCTTTAATTCCGTGCCAAATTTGATTGTAATTTTTTCAATCATTTCTCTATATTTATATGGGTTTATTTGTAAAGGATGAGTGTGAGAGATTGGTGAAGAATCAAGCGTCAAAGAAGAATCAGTGCAATTTGCAACTAGCTCACGAGAAGAGTAACCCGTGAAAGGCCACGTGTGAAGCACATGACTAGAAACTGAAAAGTCATGTCAGGTTGTCAAATTTGCAAGTACTTCCCGAGAAAAACCATCTTGCAAGGTAATCGCGAAACCCTCCATTTGGCAAAAAGAAAAAGTGTTTTACCAAATTCTTTACCCACACTATATATACTCTCATTACCCACAAAATGTAAGGAGTACTTTTCAGAGAGAAAATCCTAGCAAAAACACTTGAGAGTTAGAGATTGTTATACCCACAATCATCTACACATTTTCTCTTGGTTTTTCTCTACTCCTACCTCTCCATCTCTATATCCTCGAGAGGTTTATAGCCCAAACACTTACCTCACTCAATCTGAGTGTTGAGTCAAGTTTTAGTGACTTTGGGAAGCATTGGAAGGAGCCATTTAGTGATGGATGCAATCGGGCTGAATTGCGAGATCCGGAAAGCTAGTGAAGACAAGACTCCGAGAAGTTCGTTGGTAGCAGGAGCTTGGAGGGCTCAAGTACATGGGGTTAACTAGGCTTGGAGGGTCTTTTTTTATTTGTGTACTCCAACTTTATTCACTAGTGGATCAGTTTTGACTTGGAGGGTCGTAGAGAGGTTTTTCGTCGAGTTTTTTGGTTTCCTCTTCAATAACACAACTTGGTGTTATCTTGTATTTGCATATCTTTTCCCTACTCTTTAAGCTTGTCTTTTATTGTTCAATGTGGTTGAATATGGTTTAGAGTAGTGTTACTAGTTTATTGTGTTCATTTACTCTTGTTCCGCACGTTGATAAGTTAGAGTAAAAACAATCTAACCGTAATTTTTAATTTGAGGTTTGAACAAGCATCAATGTTTTCACACAAATTGAGCTTTCAATATATATATATATATATATAATTCTTTTTTTTTTTAGTAAAAGTAATAGCAGATATATAACTTTTTATCATCAATAATCTCTTTACAAAAAGAAGAATTTATAAATATTTTCTATGACTAAAAAGTTGGCTGGTTGTAATTAGTGTATAAAAATGTAATGTATAGTGAATCCATATAAAAATAATGTTATACTAATCATAATTATAACCACCAATAAATTATGAAAAAAGGTTATAAAATTTATCATGCTTCCACTCTCAATCTTCCTTTGTTTCTTTCTAGTAAGAGTGGGGCCTAACTGCAATAAAGTGGTCTATGGGTTAAGACTTTAAGGCTCTCGCAATGTCATGCAAAGAGGAGATGAAATTTATTTTTTATTTTTAAGGTATCATAGTTTTAATTATGAACTTCCATTCCTATGTCTATCTAAAGAAGAATGAGATTAAGAGGGGCTTTTATTTTGCTTTTTTGCTCAAATGGCATATCATCATAGATTAACCAAAATGGCATGAACCTTTGCAAAGGAATATTAACCAAAATGGCAATGCCTTTTGCTCTGCTAGTAACATGGCATAGACTTCTCTATCTCTTATGAGCTATGATGGGTTCCTTTATACCTCAACCACTGTTAGTGGACTTACGTGTAACTTTTGAGTCATTAACAAGTGGCTGATTGAAATCGGATCTATTCCTTTAGACAAAAATGCAAAAACTGACCCTTTAACTTTTAGTATTTTTCATTTCAGTCCTCTAACTTTCAGTTTTGTTATTTCAGTCTTCTAACTTTTAATTATTGTCAATTTGGTACTCCGTTAAACTCCAATTATGTCCTATCGTTATTAAGCCAAAACTACGTCGTTTTGCCTTTTTTTTTTTTAATAAATTTCAAAATTTAAAGAAAATTAAAAAAAAAACTGGTATTAGAAAAAAAAAAAACGAGGCACGCCCAAATCACTCGCTAGTAAATTTCCTACACACTTCTCAAACCGAATCCTCCACACTGTAAACCCAAAACACAACAACAACAAAACTCCTACTACCACTTTCAGTTTCAGGAAACTAGCTACTCATCAATCTCTCACAAAAAAGTTTCAGCTTTCTTTCCACCGTTTCATGCCAAGATTCAATCTTTCAACATCCCATCTCTTCCAATGTCCAAGAACGCTTCTAAAACTAAAGAAGACAATAGGTCTGACCCTGACCCAAGATTCAATCTTTCAACATTTCGTCTTTAGCAAAATCCATGAAATTGCCACACCTACAAAAACACTTCGTCCGCCCTCTATTCAACATTCTCCTCCTCATAGTCTTCGCTACCATCGTCAGCTTCCGCGCCGTGCTTCGCCGTGCCGACGTCAACCTCAGCCTCAAGGCGTGGTCCTCGCAAAAGAAAACCCATGTCCTCAACTTCAACTCCACCGAGGTTTTATCGGTATTGGTTGCAGTTCTAAACTAGGTTTTCATCACATAAATGTTTTTTTTTTTTTTTAATATCAGTTTTTTTTTAATTTTCTTTAAATTCCAAATTTTATTTTTTTTAAAAAAAGAGCCAAAACGACGTAGTTTTGGCTCAATTAATAGCAGGACATAACTGTAGTTTAACGGAATACCAAATTCGTTTTGACTCAATTAACGGCAGGACATAATTGTAGTTTAACGTCGTTTTGGCTCAATTAATAGCAGGACATAACTGTAGTTTAACGGAATACCAAATTCGTTTTGACTCAATTAACGGCAGGACATAATTGTAGTTTAACGGAATACCAAATTGACAACAATTGAAAGTTAGAAGACTGAAATGACAAAACTAAAAGGTAGAGGACTAAAATGAAAAAGATTGAAAGTTAGAGGGTCAGTTTTATATTTTTGCCATTCTTTTATGTACTAAAAAAAAAAGAAGCAAAAATAATAATAATAAATAAATAAAAATAAAACAGAGGAACTATTGTACATGAGTTTGCAAAATCTATGATGAGGACCTCAACGTGGTAGCGTAGTGTAGCAGTGTAGTTGTTTGTGAGATTTTTCTGATTTAGTTGGATTTATGTTTTGACATCAAATTTATACTTTTTTGTTGGGTTTTATATGAGATTTTATGTTGATGAGATTTTTCTTGTATTAGGTTTAGTGTTTTAATTTGTTGGGTTTGGATTTTGTGAAAAGGCTAACCCATTGTCCCATCCATCAACACCTGATTGCCCACCAGAAAGTGAGATGCAGTTTGTCAGGTGTCGGCTGGTGAGAGACTTGAGACTTCCCTACTCGAAAGAATCCAATCAAGTAGCGGGTTGACACCAAACGTAATTCAAATCGATCTGTGAACACCTCTATTTGTTGGTCTCTTAGGGTCCGTTTGGTTGGAGGAGTGGAAAAGTGAAGGGATGGAAAATTGTGGAAGGATGAAAAAGTGGGAGGATAGAAAATATTTAGTTTTCCTTCTTGTGTGTTTGGTTGGAGGGGTGGAAAAGTGAGAGGGTGGAAAACTCTTTTGTTTGGTTGGAGAGAAAAATGGAAGGATGGAAAATGTAATTTATATAAATTGACTATTATACCCTTATTATATAATATGTAAGAAATAGAGATATTTGTACTTATGAAATAATATAAAATTTACCACATTATATATATAAATTTATGTTATTATTTTTATTATTATAATGTAAAAATTACAATAATTTACAACTTGAACAGGTCATGTTGAAAAAAAAAATAAAAAAATAAAAAAGAGAAGAGAACATGTTGGTGTGCTGTGAAAGTAAGATGAGAAAAGACAAAAGTGATAAGAGCAACCGCATTAATTTGTCTACAAATTCTTTTTATTTTACACAAAAAACTTATTTTTTTCTATTTTACACCATTATTTTTACAAAATACCTACATCAATTTATCTATTATATCATTTATTTTTTATTAAAACAATATTTCCCTTCCTTTTCTATTATTTCCCACGTACACCCCCACCTAACCCCTGCTTCTTCTTTATTTTTTTTCATCCACACTTTTCTTTTCTTTTTTTATTTCCTCTTTTTTTTCTCCTCCACACCTTTCCCTTATCTCTATCTCCACATGTTTTTTTTTCTTTTTATCTGTAGCACGTCTGAGCTCTCCATTCTCTTTTCACTTTCCTCTTTTTCTTTTCTTTTCCTTTTCTTCTCTAGCTCTTCGTCTGAGCTCTATCTTCCATTTTCACTTTCCTTTTTTCTTTTCTTCTCTACCTCTTCGTCTACTCCAGAGCATTCAAGAAGCACCAATGCATGTCCTCCTTCCACCGTGGCTCAGATGGGTCTGCTTCTTTTTTTTCTTTTTTTTCTTTTTTTTTTTAATTTGATTAGTTTTAAAATTGTGATTTGAGTTTGTATTTTGATTGAGAGCTCCATCAATTTTGTACTAGGTTGCAGTGTCTGGTGGTGGTGTTGGGTTTGGTGGTTGGGTGGTGCTGGGTTTGGTGGTTGCTGCGCTGGGTTGTTGCCGCGCTGGGTTGTTGGAGACGTTGGGAGGGCATTATGGTAAAATAACATTGAGGCAGTTTTCTTCCATTGATTTTCCTCCCGATTTGGGAGGAAAAAATTTGTGGGCCCGGGAGAAAAATTTTCTCCCGTGTTTTCCACTCTTCTTATTTTCTTCCCATTCCCAAACAGAGGAAAACTTAGTTTTCCACCCAATTTTCCTCCCAATGTTTTCCATCCCCCCTATATTCAACCCAACCAAACACAGTGTTAATCTTGTGGCAGTGAATGGGCGAATATATGTTTTTTTTTTTAATTATTTTTTTACAATATAGAAATTCTATTCTAACTTAATCTAAGTGTATGTGTGTGAAATTTCTTCTTAAAATTTTGACTTTGGTCCTTGCCCCCCTTACCAAGGAGAAATTATACAGTCCTTATGATGGACCACGTCATTTGTCCACTATTCCAGTAAAAGACTCCTACCTATTTAAAATTGCTGAGTCAGTATTTAGTTTTTTATTTAAAACTCTACAATTTTAAACAAGTGAAAGCCTTTTACTGAAATGGTAGACCACGTCACTTGTTCACCATGAGGACCATATAATTTCTCCTCCCCAAGGTTGTGTGAATATATGTTAAAAAGCCTAAAATTGAGTCAGTTGATTATCTGTTTGCTTTGATGAAAATACTTTTGAGAAAATGACTAATTTTTTAGAAAATTGACTTGTTTTTGTGCGTTTGGTTGTGATTCTAAGAACGAGTAAAACAATTTTTAGTTGTTAAATTTGCAAGGAAAATCATTGATATTGCTAATAATTTCAAAATAATATTATAATAAAAAGCTTTAAACATACCACAAACAAGAAAGTATTTTCCTTTTGGGGCCATTTAAAGACCTTAAATGGGTAAACATATCTTAATTTAAAATCTACATGAAAAACTATGTGAGAAAGCGATTAGCTTGTGAGCAAAAAATGTCATTTAAGAAAAAAAATTAACAGTTGGTCGATGGTTTTGTGGAGAGTAGAGCCGACTTAATAGGTGATGCAATTGATTCAATCGCCTAAGTCCCCCAAATAAAAGAAGGCCCCATTTGTAAAAAAAAAATTATATGTATTGTAAGGACTCAAAATGTATTGGACCTAAACAATAAGATTTGTAGAGTGTGGGTAGAAGGACTAAGCATCAGCAAAACAAATAATGATCGGCGTGAGATCCATAGAAGTTATACTCAAGGAATTGGACTAGGTGTTCGTAAGGGTAATAACAATGACCTCGGCCAAACGTTTGTGAAGAATTATCAATCTCGGCTTAGTCCAAGGATCTGTTTACTTAGAACCGACATACACAGGGGTTGTCTTTAGGCACCTTTTAAGATTTCCCCCCCTCTCCTTTGGTGGGGATGCTGTCTATTATATATATTTTGTTTAGTTGATCTTTGCCGTCCACTTATTGATCATCCAAGCCTATACTTGAGTGCCTGTACCATCAGCCGCATTTGCAGGCTTTTTGTTAGTTGAAGCAACCAAGGCATCACTGTTGCTGGTCAATTCATCATTGATGTGATCAGAACGTTGGTGGCATGCATTTAATAAATGAGTAACAGCCCCCTTTCTCTAGACGTCGGTCCGCCGAGGACATGGGCCTCCTCGGCGAGGTCCCTAAACGGCTTGGGCCTCATCCGTTTATCCTTGGATTATGCTCTTTCTCTCTCTCTTTCTTTCTTTTTGGCATGGATTTTAGGCCTAATATGGAGTGGGCCGGAGCTACCAAATATTTGGGGCCCCACAATAGCCTCTCAAAATTCTGCTGTCCGACCCTTTGGGAGGGGAGGAGGATTTTGACGTTCCCGGGCCTATTGTATTGGCCTGTCGGACCCTGTCTTTCTATCAGTGTCACAATCTTTTCAACTGCCCCTGTAAATTTCTTCAGCACAAAAGGCCCGCTCGAGGAATTTTTCCTTATTTCTGTAAGTCTTTAGCTCTATCTAGTCTATACTCTTTTAGCTTGAGTTCCTTGCTAGTACTTCTAGGATGAATAGGTTTAAGTTGCTGTGTTTTAGCGTTGTCTAACTCTTAGTTTTCAGTCTGAAGTAGCTAGTTTCCCCAGAGGCTTGGGTCCGAGGACCATGCAAGGCCTTGGTTCTGTCCAGTACCTAGTTCTTTGATTTTTAAGTAACTTTCTTTAAGTAGTTAGTTTCCCCAGAGGCTTGAGTCCGAGGACCATGCAAGGCCTTGGTTCTGTCTAATTCTTAGTTTTCAGTTTGAAATAGCTGGTTTCCCCAGAGGCTTGAGTCCGAGGACCATGCAAGGCCTTGGTTCTGTCCAGTACCTAGTTCTTTGATTTTTGAGTAACTTTCTTTAAGTAGTTAATTTCCCCAGAGGCTTGAGTCCGAGGACCATGCAAGGCCTTGGTTCTATCCAGTACCTAGTCCTTTGATTTTTTAGTAACTTTCTTTAAGTAGTTAGTTTCCCCAGAGGCTTGAGTCCGAGGACCATGCAAGGCCTAGATTCTGTCTAACTCTTAGTTCATAGTCTGAAGTAGCTGGTTTCTCCAGAGGCTTGAGTCCGAGGACCATGCAAGGCCTTGGTTCTGTCCATTACCTAGTTCTTTGATTTTTGAGTAACTTTCTTTAAGTAGTTAGTTTCCCCAGAGGCTTGGGTCCGAGGACCATGCAAGGCCTAGGTTCTGTCTAACTCTTAGTTTTCAGTCTGAAGTAGCTGGTTTCCCCAGAGGCTTGGGTCCGAGGACCATGCAAGGCCTTGGTTCTGTCCAATACCTAGTTCTTTGATTTTTGAGTAACTTTCTTTAAGTAGTTAGTTTCCCCAGAGGCTTGAGTCTGAGGACCATGCAAGGCCTTGGTTTTGTCTAACTCTTAGTTTTCAGTCTGAAGTAGCTGGTTTCTCCAGAGGCTTAGGTCCGAGGACCATGCAAGGTCTTGGTTCTGTCCAGTACCTAGTTCTTTGATTTTTGAGTAACTTTCTTTAAGTAGTTAGTTTCCCCAAAGGCTTGAGTTCGAGGACCATACAAGGTCTTGGTTCTGTCTAACTCTTAGTTTTTAGTCTAAAGTAGCTGGTTTCCCCAGAGGCTTGGGTCCGAGGACCATGCAAGGCCTTAGTTCTGTCCAGTACCTAGTTCTTTGATTTTTGAGTAACTTTCTTTAAGTAGTTAGTTTCCCCAGAGGCTTGAGTCCGAGGACCATGCAAGGCCTTGGTTCTGTCTAACTCTTAGTTTTCAGTTTGAAGTAGCTGGTTTCCCCAGAGGCTTGGGTCTGAGGACCATGCAAGGCCTTGGTTCTGTCGAGTACCTAGTTCTTTGATTTTTGAGTAACTTTCTTTAAGTAGTTAGTTTCCCTAGAGGCTTGAGTCTGAGGACCATGCAAGGCCTTGGTTCTGTCCAACTCTTAGTTTTCAGTCTGAAGTAGCTGGTTTCCCCAGAGGCTTGGGTCCGAGGACCATGCAAGGCCTTAATTCTGTCCAGTACCTAGTTCTTTGATTTTTGAGTAACTTTCTTTAAGTAGTTAGTTTCCCCAGAGGTTTGAGTCCGAGGACCATGCAAGGCCTTGGTTCTGTCTAACTCTTAGTTTTCAGTCTGAAGTAGCTGGTTTCCCCAGAAGCTTGAATCCGAGGACCATGCAAGGCTTTGGTTCTGTCTAGTACCTAGTTCTTTGATTTTCTCCGCCGAGGAGGGGAGCCTGCTCTGTTCTAGTCTCTTCGTTTGGCGTACCTCCTTTTATTACGAGGCGTCTCTTGGATTGCTCGAGTAACGCGCTTTGACGCTTCGGTGCTTCCTCGTTAATGAGGCGCCTCCTTATTAATAGCCTTGGGGATTTGTGAGGATCCAGTGGTAGATAAGCCCCTTGGAAATTATGCGGAGTTAATGCCTCTGGAAATTTCTCCCTGGGATTTTGTGCCGGTTGGCTTTCACCCATTTTCGCTTTTTATAAAAGGCCTTCCTGGGACAACTCTTTTCATCAAACCTCACAAACACCTTCACCAACACATAGTTCGTAGACTCTGCAAAAATAACGGTTTGCGCCCCACAAAGTGAGTTAGCCCTTGGGAAGGGCGGTTACGAGGAAGCCTAGCCCCCTTCAGGAGCCAAATATGGCACCCCTACCCTGGACGTCATGCTGGGGTTGGGGTTGGGGTTGGGGTAGGAGAAGGCTGAAGATCTTTCTTCTTTTCAACCTAACCGGAGGTGGACCCCTCCTTACCCTCTGGAGGAGGATCCAGAAAGAACGTAACCTCCTTCCCCCGGACCTGGATCCGTCAGCCCCTTCAAGCTGGCAGTGATGGGTTTGGGAGGGAAACCAGGCGAAACTGAGAGGGGGAACCGTCCTGTGCTGCGGCCCCTTCCCCCTCAACGTTGCCTTCCTTCCTCCATTTCCTCTTCTCTTGCTCCTCAACCAGCCTTGCTCCTCAACCAGCCTTGCTAGGTGTCTTTCTCTGTAGTTAGTTTTAGAACAAGCCTGCATGGGCATCAGTTGTAAGATGTAACTTTCTCTTCATATATTAATAAAGAAGTGGATCCACTTCTTCTCTTTTATTTTTCGCATCTTTTCGCTTTTTTTTTTTTTTTTTTACTTCTTGCGATTGTTGCCTTCTGAGTAAATGTTGTTGCTACACGCTGTACTGTTTTTCTTCTTGTTTTTTTTTTTTTTAGAAGCGTGGTTCTTAACCTTTTCACACCAACCATCGCACTTGCTAGCGCACAAGTCCTTCCCACAGACGGCACCAATTGTAAGGACTCAAAATGTATTGGACCTAAACAATAAGATTTGTAGAGTGTGGGTAGAAGGACTAAGCATCAGCAAAACAAACAATGATCGGCGTGAGATCTATAGAAGTTATACTCAAGGAATTGGACTAGGTGTTCGTAAGGGTAATAACAATGACCTCGGTTAAACGTTTGTGAAGAATTATCAATCTCGGCTTAGTCCGAGGATCTGTTTACTTAGAGCCGACACACACAGGGGTTGTCCTTAGGCACCTTTTAAGATTTCCCCCCCTCTCCTTTGGTAGCTCCGACCCACTCCACATCAGGCCCAAAATCCATGCCAAAAAGAAAGAAAGAGAGAGAGAAAGAGTATAATCCGAGGATAAACGGATGAGGCCCAAGTCGTCTAGGGACCCCGCCGAGGAGGCCCATGTCCTCGGCGGACCGACGTCTAGAGAAAGGGGGTTGTTACTCATTTATTAAATGCATGCCACCAACGTTCTGATCACATCAATGATGAATTGACCAGCAACAGTGATGCCTTAGTTGCTTCAACTAACAGAAAGCCTGCAAAGGCGGCTGATGGGACAAGCACTCAAGTATAGGCTTGGATGATCAATAAGTGGACGGCAAAGATCAACTAAACAAAATATATATAATAGACAGCATCCCCACCAAAGGAGAGGGGGGGAAATCTTAAAAGGTGCCTAAGGACAACCCCTGTGTATGTCGGTTCTAAGTAAACAGATCCTCGGACTAAGCCGAGATTGATAATTCTTCACAAACGTTTGGCCGAGGTCATTGTTATTACCCTTACGAACACCTAGTCGAATTCCTTGAGTATAACTTCTATGGATCTCACGCCGATCATTGTTTGTTTTGCTGATGCTTAGTCCTTCTACCCACACTCTACAAATCTTATTGTTTAGGTCCAATACATTTTGAGTCCTTACAATAGATATTATAAATTTCAAAAACAAAAGAAAAATCATCTCTCTATCTCTCTGCCTCTCCATCTATATTCTTACCTTTCTTTTCTTCATCTTGATTATTGATCTTTTTCTATGAACTCAATCTAGCTTGAAATCTTTTTTTGTTGATTCCCTTCAATTCATAGTAAATTCAAAATTGAAAAGGGGCAGCGTTGGTCATGGGCATACCAGAGGTAATCTTCTCTCCCTCTCTATCTTTCCGAAAATTAAGATGAGAAGTTTGCTATTTATTCAATTAAATTTTTTTTTAGTCTATTTCATTGCATGATTGATTGAGGAGTCATAGGAGAGCATGTTTTTTGCACATAGCCATAGGACAGGTTGGACATTTGCATAGTTGCACACTGCACAACAGCACAGGTTGCACAGTTGCACACTGCACAACAGCACATTGCGCACTGCACAGCAGCACGTTGCACACTGCACAACCCATAGTCATAGGACAACATGTTTTCTTACTTTATCAATTATTATAAATTATCATACCAATAAATAATTTGATGAGTATCAAAAAGTAAGAAAAATGGATTTTAAATAAAAAAAATTCAATATATATTATTTGATTAATATTTAAATATAAAAAAGGTCCCATTTAAAATTTTTTCCTAAGGCCCCCAAAGTTGTTGGGCCAACCCTGGTGGAGAGAAAGTGAGAGAGAGGCGGTAGAGATAAAGAAACCATTATTGGGAGATTTTTTTTATTTTTTATTTTTAGAGAGTTTTAACCTATAGCGTCCGATTTTAATGATATTTCTTTATCATCAAACCAAGACACCAATTGGTTTTGTTGTAGGCGGAAATTGAACTCTAAATTTCTTATTCAACCATAAAAAACTTTACCAGTTGTGCTATTGGGAAAAACATATTTTTTGGTCTATTGGGTATATTTTTTTATGTTAATTTGTGTTTTTTATCGTATCAAACATAAAAGAATTTTCCATTGAAACAATCTGAACATGAATTCAAGATACATTCAAATGCATAGAAATTACTTAAAACTCATTGACCAAGTTGCTTTGCCATGTATGTGTGACACTTGCATCTTAAGCCTTAAGCCATTTACACTTCCAGGGAACAAAATGAATTATTGGACGCTAAGGATATGTTTGATAACAGTTTTTGTTTTCTATTTTCAAAAACTTGTTTTAGGGAATATAAAGAAAAAACAATTTTCTTGTATTTTTTAAATAAAAACATGTTTGGTTAGTTGAAATTAAAAAAATAGTTTTTTGAAGAAAAAAATAGAAAAACTAAAATATGTTGTTACTAAGATTTGAATTCTGATGCTAATTCATTAAATGAGACAGATTTATTAAATTAAATGCGTATTTTCATTGACTTTTGAAAATTAGAAACTGAAAACAGTATTTTACATGTTTTCAGTTTCATTCACAAATTGAGTTTTGAGAACAGTTTTTGTTTTCTGTCCATTTTGAGTTACCAAACAAGTTTTTTAGTTTCAAAAATAGAAAATTATTTTTGAAAACAAAAAATAAGAGAAAAAAACAGTTACCAAACATACCCTAATTTTTCTCCAAGCCAGTTTGGAGGAATCTTTTCCAACTTATTACATGACAATTGTGGGGCCTGTTGCCCAAAAAGATAATAGAGAATTCATAGGAGGTGGGCTTGTGGCCCAACGGCCCAATCCGAGGACACTCACATGTCTGAGGATAAGGTTTATGGCCCAAACCACATCCGAGGATAAGATCTATTGCTTAAACCACGTTCGAGGTGGGTGTAATTCTTTGAATAGTCAAGGAACTTCACAGAATTGCATGCAAACTAACTAATGAATATTAAGCAAGGAAGGAATTGAGAAAGGTAACAAATATCCCCTAAAAGCTGCTACCTCCACATTAAATGCTTCCCAGCTAACTCCCTGACCGCATTAATGTGGAGGTGATACCTGAACAATAACCAAGCAGCCTTATGACCACTGAGCGGAGGATCCAGGAAGTTCTGGATGGGACAGAAAGAAGTTCTCAAAATGAAACCTACACGTGTACGATGGAAGCAGGATGAAAAAGGTAGTATATAACATGAAATCGGAGTACACTAGAGGGGACTTTTGAAAAAAGAGAAAGAGAAAAGAGGAGAAAGAATCCAGAGAGATATACACTAAAAACCTAGCCGAGGAGAAGGAGAAAGAGTTTTTCTTTTATTTAATTTGAAGTTCCTTTTGCTGCAGAAGAACGATGTCTTTTTCCTTTCACTGGAATTAGTTCTTACACCCACTTTCTAAAAATTTTATTGTTTGGGCTTGTTGGGCTCGAATCTCATCCTTCTTTTGGGTCCAATACAATTTGAGTCCTTACAATTGGCGCCGTCTGTGGGAAGAGCTTGATCCGATTATAAGAAAAGACTAGTGCAACAACTGATGGCAGAGGGAGCACCATAGCAGATGGATGCTAATCCACACCAGGCAGAGTCCAGGGGGCCTCCACATGGTGACCCGTTGGTAATCCATGAACAAAGGGGTGATCGCGAGGGAAGTGCGCGAACAACCCACATGGAAAGGAGTCAATCTCGGGGGAAGAGCCATGTCTCTCATGCGAAGAACGATGGGGACATGCAGCGTGAGATGAATAGGTTAAAAAGGGAATTACGCTACGAAAGACGGCAGCGTACGACTCACAACTCAAGGCAGTCCTCTGAGGAGTCCGATGATACCAGTTATAGACGAAGGTCTAGAACTCCGCCCAGTGAACTTTTTTCACGTGATGAGGAGCATCACTGTGGGCGAATATATAAAAGTCCACCTCGTCAGGGCTTAGGGAACGATGCTTTGAACAAAGCACTGAGTCAAGTTTCCAAATCGCCGTTCACGCGACGCATAGAGGATGCAAGCCTTTCTCGGCGATTCCATCAACCTACGTTCACCATTTATAATGGTCAGACGGACCCGGTGGAGCATGTTAGCCATTTCAGTCAGAGAATGGCCATCCATTCTAGGGACGAGGCCCTAATGTGCAAGGTTTTTCCCTCAAGCCTAGGTCCAGTGGCGATGAGGTGGTTCAACGGCTTAGGAGCGAATACTATTGACTCCTTTGAGGGGCTCATCCAAGCTCTTGGTGCTCGCTTTATTACTTGCAGAAGGGTTGTTCAGCCCTTGGGGTCGTTATTATCAATGTCTATGCGAGAGGGGGAAACCCTGAAAGCCTACTTTGACAGATATTGGAAAATGTTTAACGAGGTAGATGGGGCCAATGACAACGTGGCCATTAGTACCTTCAAGGAGGGCCTTCCAACCGAGCACGATCTGAGGAGTTCGCTGACTGGCAAACCTATTACCAGCATGCGACAACTTATGGACCGAATTGACAAGTATAGAAGGGTAGAAGAGGATCAAATATGGGGTAGAGGAAAGTCCAAGGTAATCCCTCAGGAGAAGAGGGATTTTAGGTCGGACCGATACAATAACAATCGACCTCAGAGGGACTTTGGGGGGCAGTCAGGATCTGCTAACTCCCAGGCGGTTAATGTTGTGTTCCGAGAACCAGTGCAGCGGGTTCTGGAGAAGATAAAAGACGAGCCATATTTCAGACTGCCCAATAGAATGGCAGGGGATCCTATGAAACGCAACCAAAACTTTTACTGTCAATACTATCAGGACCATGGGCACATTACTAAAGATTGCAGAAACCTGTGGGACTACTTGGAGGAGCTTGTCCGAGAGGGAAAGTTAACGCACCTGCTGCATCATTCCAGTGGCCGAGGAGGTCAAGTAGGATCGACATTTTGGGGGAATGCCTCTTCAGGAGCCCCCCTAGGCACAATAAATGTTATATTTGCTGCCCTAGGAAGAACGGGGTCCTGTCCTTCCAGGATAATGTCCGTATCTCATTGTATGGATGGGGGCTCTAGTTCAGTGCCGAAGAAAACAAAACTGAACGCCTCACTGGTGTTGGGTTTTTCGGAGGAGGATAAGAGAGGAACGATACAACCGCATGACGACGCTTTGGTGGTTACGCTTAGAATTGGGGGGTATGATGTGAGAAGGGTGATGATAGATGAAGGGAGCGCTGTCGAGGTGATGTATCCTGACCTATACAGTGGGTTGAATTTAACATCCCAGGACCTAACAGCTTATAATTCCCCGTTGGTGAGTTTCGAAGGAAGGCCAGTCATTCCAATGGGTATGATTAGATTACCGGTGCAGGCAGGTTCAAATGTGGTGGAGGTGGATTTTATTATGGTCAACGTTTTCTCTCCATATACAGCGATTTTGGGTCGGCCCTGGTTGCATACCTTAGGGGCTGTTTCTTCCACCCTTCATTAGAAGGTGAAATATCCATCAAGAGACCAAGTGTTAGAAATATTGGGAAATCAAGCTATGGCGAGACAGTGCATGATAGCAGCCATTCAACATCAGCCATTCAACATCAGCCAGATGTAGGTACATCGGCCACGGCCGAGAATGACTTATAGCAGTTAAAGAATTTGAGTACCATCTCCAGCATGTTCGCCAAGGAAGCGGAGTGTGTAAATCTGGAGAAAGTGAGTGTTGGTGACGATCTAGACAGGTACTTTCAGGTTGGAGCACTATTACCTTCGTTGGAAAAAGAGTAGTTGGTTGAGGTTCTAAGGAGAAACGCTGATGTGTTTGCTTGGAATGCTTACGAAGCTCCAAGGGTTGATCCAGATTTCATTTGTCATCATTTGAATGTCAATCCCTTTGTTACACCAAAGAAACAGCCACCTCGGCGTCCTTCTAAAATACATGCCGAGGCTATCAAAGATGAGGTGACTAAGCTTAAGGAGGCAGGGGCTATCAAGGAAGTGTTCTACTCTCAGTGGTTGGCCAATACGGTCGTGGTGAGGAAGAAAAATGGAAAATGGCGAGTATGTGTTGATTTCACAGATCTTAATAGAGCTTGTCCGAAGGATCCTTTTCCTATGTCCCGTATAGATCAACTCGTAGACACAACAGTAGGTCATCCTCAGATGAGCTTCCTAGATGCCTTTTAGGGCTATCATTAGATTCCACTAGCATTGGACGACCAGGAGAAGAACGCTTTCCTTACTCCCAATGGGAACTTTCATTACAAAGTAATGCCCTTTGGCTTGAAAAACGCAGGGTCTACTTATCAACGGATGATGACGAAGATGTTTGAGCCACAGCTAGGCAAAAACATAGAGGTCTATATTGATGATATGGTTGTAAAGAGTAAGGTAGTGGCCGAACATGTGACGGACCTCACCAGCACGTTTGAGATTCTGAGGAAGCATAAGTTACGACTGAACGCCTCCAAGTGCTCCTTTGGGGTTTGCTTCGGGAAGTTTTTAGGCTACATGGTGACCCACCGGGGAATCGAAGTGAACCCTGACCAAATTAAGGCCATAAATAGCTTGCAACCACCTCGGAATCCCAAGGAAGTTCAGAGGTTGACTGGGATGACCGCTGCGCTGAATAGATTCATATCCAGGTCGGCGGATAGGTGCAGACCCTTTTTCCTTTTACTCCACAAATGGAAAGGGTTTGAATGGACTGAGGAGTGTGCTCTAGCATTTCAGCAGCTTAAGGAATATTTATCTCGGCCATCCATTATGTCTAGCCTTGAGGTGGACGAGGTTCTTTTTGCCTACTTGGCGATAGCCCCTTATACGATCAGCTTTGTTATGATACGAGTGGACAATGGTGTACAACGACCAGTTTATTACGTGAGCAAATCGCTTCATGAAGCTGAGGTGCGTTATTTACCGTTGGAGAAGGCCATTCTGGCACTGGTGCATGCAACAAGGAAACTTCCCCATTACTTTCAAGCACACACTGTAGTCATTTTGACTCAGTATCCACTCAAAGCAGTTCTTCGGAGTGTAGACTACACTGGCAGGGTTGCCAAGTGGGGCACAATTCTAGGGGTTTTCGATATTAAGTATATGCCTCGTACTTCTGTGAAAGGTTAGGTTCTTGCCGACCTGGTAGCTGAATTTGTTGAAGGCCCTGAAGAAATTGAAGCAAGCCCACAGGGCATGGATGAAAAATCAGTTGGCCTTATCTCCACACAACGTTCCTCCCCCTAGAAGGTGTATGTGGATGGAGCAGCAAACCAGAGGAGGTCAGGAGTGGGGCTGGTTCTAATATCTCTTGAACAGGCCGTCATTGAGAAGTCTTTAAGGTTAGGATTCTCAGCCACCAACAACGAGGCCGAGTATGAAGCTCTACTAATGGGAATGGGGATGGTTAAGAAACTGGGAGGAAAGACAGTGGAAATGTTCTCGGATTCAGCACTGATTATGGGCCAGGTAAAAAGGGAGTTGGAAGCTCGTGACATAAGAATGCAGGTTTACTTGAGCCAGGTTAGGCATATGGAAGGGGATTTTGAATTCTTTGAGTTGTCCCATATCCCTAGGTGTGGGAATGCCCATGCAGACTCTTTGGCCACCCTTGCTACGTCCTTGGCGATGAACTTACCTCGGGTGGTTATGGTCGAAGATCTAAGTGCGCCTAACCCAATGTCAGAGAGTACACTTCAAATCAATCAAATTAGCTCGGCACCTAGTTGGATGGATCCTATAATACTCTATCTTGAGAAAGACATATTGCTCGAGGACAGTTCAAAAGCTGAGAAGATACGAAGAAAAGCTCCCCGGTTCTGGTTGTCCGAGGACAAAAAATTGTACAAGCGATCTTTCTCTGGGCCTTATCTGCTTTGTGTGCACCCTGAAGCCTCAGAGGCACTCTTAGAAGAGCTCCATGAAGGGATTTGTGGAAATCACACTAGAGGAAGATCTTTATCTCTTCGAGCAATTACCCAAGGGTATTGGTGGCCAGGCATGCAGAAGGAAGCCCAGGAATATGTTAGGAAGTGTGATCAGTGTCAAAGATTTGCCTCAAACATCTATCAGCCAGGAGGAGTTCTTAACCCTCTATCTAGTCCTTGGCCTTTTGCTCAGTGGGATCTGGATATTGTTGGTCCTTTCCTTAGGGCAATAGGAAATAAAAGGTATCTGCTAGTTGGCACGGATTACTTCACGAAGTGGGTTGAAGCTGAACCTTTGGCAAATATCAGAGATGTGGATGTCAAAAAGTTTGTCTGGAAGAACATCATCACACGATTTGGGGTTCCTCAAGCTCTCATCTCGGATAATGGTCTTCAATTTGATAGCAAGGCTTTCAGGAAGTATTGTTCCGAACTGGGGATAAAGAATAGATATTCCATTCCGGCTTATCCACAGGGAAATGGGCAAGCCGAGGCTGTCAACAAGATCATAATGAGCGGACTTAAGAAAAGGCTAGATGATGCAAATGGAAAATGGGTGGAAGAGCTGCCACATGTCCTTTGGATGTATCGAACGACACCCAGACGGTCAACAGGAGAAACCCCATTTTCAATGACGTATGGGGCTGATGCCGTAATTCCACTTGAAACAGGCTTTCCAACGCTAAGGACTAGCACTTTCACCTCAGATGGCAATGATGAACTTTTGAGTAAGAACCTTGACCTGGTAGACGAACGACGAGAGAATGCGATGGTTCAGTTGGCCTACTATCAACATAAGCGGAAACAGGGCTATGATGCAAATGTAAAGCTAAGGCCGTTAACTCCAGGGGACTTGGTATTGAGAAAAGTCTTGGGAACTACCAAAAATCCAGCCTGAGGAAAGTTAGGGCCTAGCTGGGAAGGACCGTATCGTATTATATCTGTAGCAGGAATAGGGGCTTACTACTTAGAAGATTTAGATGAAAAAACTGTACTTCATCCTTAGAATGTAAATAACTTAAAGAGGTATTACTATTAATATGAACAGTTCTATTTTATTTCCCTTTTATAGCTTATCTTTAATTCTATTGCTTGTGTTTCTCAAATTATTGAAGTATTAAACAGAAACTAAGTCATGTAAGGTCCTCAGACCACAATTTGGTGAAAATTAATACACTGTTACATTTAGTATTAAACAGAAACTGAGTCATGTAAGGTCCTCGGATCACAACTTGGTGGAAATTAATACACAGTCATTTTTATTGAAGTATTAAACAGAAACTAAGTCATGTAAGGTCCTTGGACCACAACTTGGTGGAAATTAATACACTGTCACTTTATTGAAGTATTAAACAGAAACTAAGTCATGTAAGGTCCTCGGACCACAACTTTGTGAAAATTAATACACAATCATTTTTATTGAAGTATTAAATAGAAACTAAGTCATGTAAGGTCCTCAGACCACAACTTGGTGGAAATTAATATACTGTCACTTTATTGAAGTATTAAACAGAAACTAAGTCATGTAAGGTCCTCGGACCACAACTTGGTGAAAATTAATACACTGTTACATTTATTGAAGTATTAAATAGAAACTAAGTCATGTAAGGTCCTCGGACCACAACTTGGTGGAAATTAATACACTGTTACATTTATTGAAGTATTAAACAAAAACTAAGTCATGTAAGGTTCTCGGACCACAACTTGGTGGAAATTAATACACAGTCATTTTTATTGAAGTGTTAAGCAGAACTTAAGTCAGGTAAGGTTCTTGGCCCACAGCTTGGTAAAAATTAATGCACACTGCGACCTTCATTGGAGTATTACAATTATGCTAAGGTACAACAGATTGTTTATACTACTAACTTAGTAAAAGTTAATGCTTTTCAAATTGGATCTGTGTGATTATCTTTTTATATCAAGGCAAGCTCAATGAGCATTACTTAACGCATCTTAGGGTGTTCAGTACATCCAGGAACTAATGGTTTGAAATACCATCCTCAGCTTGCTTTGATTCTCAATTAACATACATAAGTTTAAGTTTTCCCTCATTGGGTCAGAGTTTACTCTTCTATAGCCTGGGTTGACATAAAAGTAAAAGAATAGTCATGCAGGAAATTACACAAGTAGTAGGTAAAATCACAATGTCTTACATAAATCTGGGAAGGGAAATATACATCACACTTGAGAATATCCTCAAAAAAAGAAAAAAAAATTAAACTAAAATTAAAAAATTATATCAACTATTTGCTGAGTTTTATTTGTAGCTTGGGAGGTGGAACTTTGGCAGTTTCCTGAGAAGGAACATCTTTCTCCTTCTCCTTTGAAATCTCCCCAACAGGCAAGATGGTAGAAGCTAAGTCTTTTTCAAAACTCTAAGAGGCTTTTCCATCCTTAGGCTTCTCTGCGGCCTTGGTTGAGGAGATCTCTATGACTTCTTCAGACCCTTCAGGCTGCTTTCGCTGATTGGTTGGGAGAGGGTTCTGATTCTAAGCTTCTTCAGCCGAGCCAACAGCAGTAGAGGAGACCTCTTGTTGTTGGGAAGAAGGACTTGGGGCTCGTATGGCTGGGGGGAAATAAGTGTTCTCAGGCTTTCTCAACTCTGATAATGGCTCGACCCCAGCACGATTAAGAGCTTCCTCCCAAGTTTGTGCGCAATATGTTTGGCACACAACTGGGACCTCAGCTCGGAATCTATCCTCGGTCTCAGCCATGCCGACGTCATATCCTTGCTGTTCGGCTTCGTCCTTCTCCTTCTCCTTCTCAGCCTCAGCTTTTGCTTTTTCAGCCTCATCTCTCTCCTTTTTAGCCTGACCCCTCAGCCTTTGAGTTTCTTCAAGCTACTTCATCAAAGTTGATATTTGTTCCTTAGAAGCTGCCAGTTGCTCATTATCATCACGGAGGCTTTTCCTCTGATCTTTAGCTTGCCTTTGAAAGCCGGTCAAAGCAAAGTCAGCACTCTTTCGAGCACGCTCTTCCTCAGCCAGCCTCTTCTTCAGCTCTTTAACATTTTTCTCGCTGGTAGTAAGGGTCTGAACAGCAGTATTTCGCCTCTTTCTCTCCTCATCTAATTGCTGATAGAAGGCATTGACCATCTCCTCTAGCCTGAAAGTGGCTTGAACAGCCTTTAAAAAAAAAAGAGAAGAAAAAAGACTTAGAGGTGCAATAAACTAAAAGTAACAAGTAAAGCGGTAAAGATACCATACCATGCCCAGGTGCCTTTTGGTATTCATGAAGATCTTATTCTTCTTCATGTCTTTGAGCTCGGCCATGTCCTTGGGGAGAAGGAGTATTTCTTCCAGGGCCGAGGTAACGTGGCATCCAATTCCACCGTTGAAGTCCCTAATTGAGGCATCGTCCCTCAGAGGCTCTCCAACAAGCATGGGAGCAGGGAGCAGGGAGCCAGGCCTCGGGCTCCGAAGACCGTGTAGTCTGTTTGGCTACAACTTGTTGAGATTCATGAGTTGTCTTTTGTTGTTTCGGAGCCCTTTGGACCTCGTCTTCAGGAGTTAGGTGAGACCTCCCAATCTTCACCATCTCTTTACCCTTTTATTCCCTCCTCCTCTTGGAATCAGTGGGTTTAACCCTCTATGTTTGAGCTGGTTGAGGAGGAGGAGGAGGGGGGAGACTAGTCTGAGCAGGCTTCACTGGCGCCCTCTTTCCAGATTTGCCTTCAATCACGTCTAGTAGGCTCCTTTGGTTTTTTCTTTGGATACCCATGTTATCAGAAGTCACATCGGGAGATGGGGGTTGGTTAAAAACTTCGAATTCGTCGGCAGAATCCGATACCTCTACAACTTTGTCTTCTTCTTCTTCTTATTCTTCCTCTTCCTCCTTCACTTCTTGTTGAACAGAATGGGATGAGGAAGCTGCTACAGAGACTGTGGCCACAGGTAACGGTTGGGTAAAAGGGGTGCCTTCAGGGATTGGAACACCCTCAGGAACTATGAATCCTTCAAAGGCTACGCTGATTCTATGTAGCCGAGGATCTCTAGACTTTATCACGCACTTAGGCGCTTGAAATGCTGTGGAAATTGGCTTGTACTGGAGGATGATGTGCGCTGCTCTCAACTGACCGTCGGATGGGTTCACGTATATCTCGGATCGTAGAATTTTGTCCAAGCTCTCCCTGTTAACTAGTCTGAATTGAGGCTTGGTGGTGCGCTTGTCTGCAAAATCAATAAGATAGCAAAGAAATTTCCGTTAGAAATAAAGTTAACTTAAAGTAAAGAGCACAAATTAAGGTTTGAAGGCGCTCAGCCTAAGAACCCCACCTGGTTTCCCCACTTGGGTCGGACAGGGTAAACCGTCATGCCATGCCCTTGAAAAAATGAGAAAGTCATCTTTCAGGCCCTTGTTCGATGTAGGGAGACATTGGATTAACCTTACCTCAGGGTACCTAGACTTAAGATAGTATCCCTAGCCCTTCAAATGATGAAGGTTGTATACCCAGTTTATATCGTGGTGGGTAAGGCCTAGATTCATCCTATTGTTAAGGGCCTCTATACTCCTTAACACCCTGAACATATTGGAGGCGCACTGTGTGGGGGATAATCTAAAGAACCTGAGATAACTCCTAGTGAGATTACCCATCGGAATAGTCATCCCTCCCTCTATGAAAGCGATCATAGGGATGACTACTTCCCCTGTTTTTCTATCATCAAACCACGTTTCTATGGAAGTATATCTCATGCCCACCGTGGATGGAATCTTATACTTATCCTTGAATTTCTCTATTTGCTCCTCGGAATTAACTAGATACTTAAACCTACCCATTTCTTAGGAATCGTGAAGAAAAATTAGTGAAGAGGATTTAAGACTGAAGAAGGTTAAAGAAACTTACAGGTGTGAAAAATGAGCTCCTCAAACAGACTTCAGGTATTTATGAGAGCATGGAGAAGAAAGAAAGAGGGACAGGTGCAATGAATACTCGCTAAGATTGTGAGATTTTTTGTAACTGAAAAGAAATTTGATTTGAAAAGCTCTTTATAGGGGCACAAAAATCGTAAGCAGGAAAAATCCCGCTCATAAATTTCAACGGCCCTCCATCGTTTGATTCATATCTTGCTGAAACGTGGAAGACAGAGAAGCCGCCATCATTTAATAATGGCGTGCTCCTGACGCCGAAACGTCAGTGGCGTGCCTTGGGCAAATGGAAAGGCGTTCTGAAATTTAGAAAAGTCCACCGAAAGGAGTAAGGGCGTGATATCAAAATCTTCCTTTTTTCCGAGGTGACAAAGAGTGAGATTTTGAGGGGCTATTGGGGGGCCTGTTGCCCAAAAAGATAATAGAGAATTCATAAGAGGTGGGCTTGTGGCCCAACGGCCCAGTCCGAGGACACTCACATATCCGAGGATAAGGTTTATGGCCCAAACCACGTCCAAGGATAAGATCTATTGTTCAAACCACGTCCGAGGTGGGTGTAATTCTTTGAATAGTCAAGGAACTTCACATAATTGCATGCAAACTAACTAATAAATATTGAGCAAGGAAGGAACCGAGAAAGGTAACAAATATCCCCAAAAGCTGCTACCTCCACATTAAATGCTTCCCAGCTAACTCCCTAGCCGCATTAATGTGGAGGTGATACCTGAACAGTAACCAAGCAGCCTTATGGCCACTGAGCGAAGGATCTAGGAAGTTCTGGATGGGACATAAAAAAGTTCTCAGAATGGAACCTACACGTGTACGGTGGAAGCAGGATGAAGAAGGTAGTATATAACGTGAAATCGGAGTACACTAGAGGGGACTTTTGAAAAAAGAGAAAGAGAAAAGAGGAGAAAGAATCCAGAGAGATATACATTAAAAACCTAGTCGAGGAGAAGGAGAAAGAGTTTTTCTTTTATTTAATTTGAAGTTCCTTTTGTTGCAGAAGAACGATGTCTTTTTCCTCTCATTGGAACTAGTTCTTACACCCACTCTCTAAAAATTTTATTGTTTGGGCTTGTTGGGCTCGAATCCTATCCTTCTTTTGGGTCCAATACAATTTGAGTCCTTATAATAATGCATAAGACTATTAATGTGTATTATTTAAATAACTCACATAACATATTGATTATAAAAATAAAAATAAAAGGTCACCCAACTCATTAAAAAAATCATATGAATAAAAAGATTCGTGGACTATCTTCTCAACCAACTCGTAGACCTCTAAATCAGTTTGTTGGTAAACTTTTTCCCCCCAAAAATCAAGAGATCTTTTGAGATTTCCTGAGTCTTGCCAAGATTGGTTGTAGATACTCTTTTTGGTTGGTGGAACTGATTCGAAAAGCACTCATCTAGCATTTGATATTTAGTTTCGTTGTGGTTAATGTGGTGTATTTGGAAGGAGTGTAATTGGTAGACTTTTGAGGACATGGAAAGTTCCAGAGACCAGTTGCTTGCTTTTTTCAGTGGTTCCCTTTTTGATTGGTCTAGGACTTGGAAACTCACTTCTAGTGATTTTCTCTCTTCGTCCCTTAGATATCTCCTTTGTAATTAGTTTCTTTCTTTGTTTTTTTGTTTTTGTTTTTTCTGTTTTTATACTTTCTGTAATCTTTGGTCTGCCTTATGCTCTTTTGTATAAGGTAGCTCATTGAATATACTTCTTTCTTCTTGTCAAAAAAAAAATAAAAATAAAAAAATAAAAAATAAAAAATAAAAAATCAAGAGATGTCCCTAACACTATCATGCAACTCCCAAACTGGGATGACATGCATCAGATTTGGATTGCCAACATGAATCATGGTATTTCCATGAACGAGAGGATCCAAATGTGACATAAATCACATTGTCGGACACCGGGATTTTGCCAGAGAAGCATGATTTATGCAAGAATCTCCATGCAATTAAAAATTACTTTCATTTGTGAGCTTCAGTCTCTTTCGTTAACCTATTCAGATTTGCAATTTCCAAATAAAAATGATGGAACCATACAGGAAGCTGGAAATATATTTGTGTTACTCAGACGAATAAAATTTTCTATTCCTTTTTGTAATGAAACAAAAAAAGTCCAGCTCCTGAATTTGTGTAAATGCTTATGACACAGAAAAACTACCGAGAAAAAAAAAAATTCAAAGTTCCCTGAAATTGCCAAATGAGGTTGTCACAATGTAAGCTCAATAAGAACCCTATATTAAAAAGACCAGAAAAAATATCCCTTCAAACTAGCAAAATTTAGAAAAAGCCAATACCCATAAAAAAATAAAAAATAAAAAAAGGGCCCAAGACTTCTCATTCCTTGAAGTCATCCTTGTCATCAACAGGTATTGGACTGTACCTCCAAAAGACTGCAAGACCACTGCCACCAAGCTGTTAAGGAGAATGTTTGAATCAATAAGATTGTCAGCAGTAAATTCATAAAAAGGAATACTAATCCAAGGGCCTGCAGAGAATGAAAATACTCAAAATAGTAAGTTTGAGCAAGTGGAAGAAAGACACTTACTGCCATGCAAACAACGCTAACAGCAGAAGGGACAGCAACAAGGGGGTTTGTAAAATGCTTCTGGGCAAGCAAAAACCCAAGTGCAGAGCTCTGCAGATATGAATGAAAGAGTAAATAGCATTATAATGCACATATATTATGTTGTACTTACTAGTTATGCAACATATGAGAGTCATAAGCTGGTGATATGATTTGTTGGCATTGTGAGAGTTTTTATTCTACTCAATTAGATATAGGAATTTCACTTGTAAAACTACTATCTTTAGGCACCTTAAGAGCATTCTTTAGCAACTTCCAAGCAAAGTAATGTTTAGTCAATCATTTGAAGATTTTAGTGCCTCCTACTCTCTCGCTCTCTCTCTCCCTCTCTCTCTCTCTCTCTCTCTCCACACAAACACACATGATGGGAAGCAGGAAACCCATGAAAAAAATTAAGGAGAAAAAAAAAAAAAAAAAAAAAAAAAAAAAAAACTCCATGCAAACAACACTAGATGAGCATAACCTAAGGCACTGTTTGAATTGATTCTAGATGACTTGGCTGCATATAACATTAAGCATCATTATGGATGCAGCAATTTACACATAAAATGGGGCACTTAGGCTCTTCAATACGTCTATTCTTATTCTTTATTGGTCTGAGATTATTTGATGTTGAGCAATTTATCAAGTTCATGAAAGAAACAAAGTGACTGAAGAAGAACTCGCAGATAAAGAAGAACCTGGACAATGTGAAATAATGAAGAAGGAAATAAAAGGACAGTAGCTTAGACTTAAGTCTTAGTTATTTGTTGATAGAACGACTTGTAGTATACCTTTATGTATATTCTGTTTTAGTAATCACACGTGTCACGCGTGTTAGAAGTAGTTAGTTTGTTTCTGTTTTTCTGTTTGTAGTTTTGGCGGGTATTTCTGTTATATGGTTGTATATATATGATGTACTCTGTAACTTAATCAATGCAATCATTTTTCCCAATTCTGTTTTTCTGAAACAATTAATTTAAACAATTCACCAATTTAGCCTGCATAGGCACATGAAGAACCTTCACATTTGGCACATGCATATCTCTAGTTTAAGAATCATTTTAGCAGCAAGGCAAAGATTTCTGTTAGAAGTATGTGGTTAAATTTCCCATATCCTAATAGTTTAAGCTTTTGGGACAATTGGTAATTTAACAATTCTTTTTTTTTTTTTTTGGTAATCAATAATTTAACAATTCTCGCCCACCAAAACATGGCAAAGCATCAAAATTAGTTAAATAATTCCTTTTCACTTTATCTTATTTTCTATTTTTCTAGACTCTGATTTCTGATATAGTTTTTTTTTTTTTTTTTTTTTTTGGGTTGGGGGGGCAAAATATGACTGCTGAAAATTTTCATATAGACTATCATTGTATTAATGGTGAAGATCATACGGAAAATTGGCAGAAAAAGACTCATGGAGAAGATATTGACCTGCATCCCACATTCTATAGATATAGTACGAGAAGTGGATTCACCAAATGATATTTTTGAAATCCAATAACCAAGAGCAAATGCAGCAATATGGAGGATAGCCACTGGCAGTACTAGTTGTGCTCCTTGAGTTTTCAAGACATCTGAAACTAGCCCGATCTTAAAAGTCATAAGATATCAAAGTGAGTTCCCTCCATGTGAAGTAACCATCAACAGAATACCGAAATGTAATGCAAAAGCTGTAAAAAATGATAAATCATTTCCTGATTATTTGGAGAACTTACAGGGCTGGCACAAAGAAGGGTGGTGAGAATAACTCCAATTAAAGGTGTCACTGTCACTATTTTAGAAGTGAATTTGGGGAAGTATTCATTTGCCAACGCTGCCACAGAGAGTAGAAACTAAATTATATATGTGCAGATTTATTAGCCTCTATAATCTGTATTAGAAAATTTGCAAATTTTGTATGCAACTAATTTCAATGAATAAAAATTTTATACACCTTTTAGTTACCTCCAATTATTGTTGGCACTAAAACAACCTGAAAAGTACTGATTGCCAGACCCTGCAAAGATTGAGGAACACCAAAACCCAAGATAAATTTCTATAGGTGGGTAATTACAAGAAATTCTTAGACCCGTAAGTAAGCAGTAAATAGAGACTACATATCTTTAAATGGCTTCCGCCCTATATACTTCACAAATTAATGATCAGCTGAGGATGACGGTGAACCTTGTTTCATTTACATATATTTTCAAAATTTTTAATGAATATGACTGATAATCTTTAAGAAGGACAGGTCCATCAAACAGCTATTTGGAAGGACATTGCATACAGTTTTGGTAGGATCTTATAACAAAGCAAACAAATACGAAAGAGGGTCATAAGAATTGGAAACCACAGGGTGGTTCTGCATCAGCCTCGTACAGTAATAGCAGCAGTTTGCAATCTGGAGAAATATCCATGTGACCAAGAAAATAAAGGATATATCACACAAATTCAAGGAAAATTTATTAAGGTAATTATCAGTTACATCTGAACTTACCGCAGCATCAACTGGAACTAGCTGACCAGCAAGAAGCTTGGTGAGGAGTGGTGTCATAATAATAGCTCCAATAGTTGAACACCTACACAAAGTCGAAAATGATTATGAACTTAAAGTACTCTCATATACTATAAATAACATTGATATGAATTAGGAGACTGTACTCCTTGGTGCTAGAAATTATTTCACTATGGTGGAAGCCAAAATTACTTTTTTCTTTATGACAATATAACTTCAACCCATTCACCTATGTAACTGTTGCTTGTTTAATGTTACACTGCTAAAGTAACAACCATATAAATTGAGCACCAAAGTATATTGGAGATTTCCACCATGAATATCCTTGTGTTTTAACCTTCACGTTCAAAAGCGTGCTCAATATAATTTATTTTTTCCCTGTCACAAATGTGCTATGATGAAGTCATCGTGCTAGGAACAAAAGTTATTTAATAATGTGTTTTTCATTATTAGTAAAGGGATGTGCCATTATTTTTCCTATTCCCAAAAGCACTGTCTGATATAAATTAAAACGCTGTGTCTAACTTTGATCTGCCATGTATATCCATACAATCAAGCTCTAGCCAGTTTCATCCGTACCAATTTCTCTCTCGGGGCTCAGAAAATTATATTATAGGATTTATAACAAATTACTCAATAAATTACAAATTTTAGTTACAAGTATGTCTTTTAAGGAAGACAAATAACTTAGAATTTTTACTGAAGTTCAAGATGTCCAAACTCTGCCAAAGAAAAACAAGAAACTATACCGAATTTTTTAAAAACTTGTTGGGCTGACACATCCACTTGGATCACTTGTATCAATGCTAATCAACAAAACAGTTCAGTAAAAATGGTGCTGAGACCTTTAATAGTTTAATATGTCAGAAGACAAATTTATAGCATACTTCTGGGAAAAAGAGTTTAAATTAATAAATAAGTAAAGAACCATACTCAGTCCCAGTATCTTGAGTTTTTCCAACTCAGTGACACCAAGTAGTATAGATATATTTAAAGGTCTGTACTATAGCCAATGTTGTGAACGAGTACAACAAAATATAAGCAAAAAAACCCATGAGCAGCAAAAACTTGCCAGTCTGCTCAGGCTGAGAAAGCATTTGATCAAGTTGAGCTTACGTTGTCATGAGAACTGAAAGTGCCACATTTCCCTTAGATATGTATGTTGCAACATTTGATGCCTGACCTCCTGGGCAGCATGAGACCAAAATAAGACCGGTTGCAAGAGGTGCAGAAAGTTTTAGAGTCTGAAAATCATAGAGATAAATGTTAATTACCAAGGTTATTTTAATACATATAACACTAGGAGGAGTTGTTTTTCCAGGTTACACAATCCAAAATATGTTACAGTTTCTACCTGAAAGATATTTTAGGTGATCCAACATCCTTCACCTCTGTCCCACATGCCCCCTCTTGGAAGGGGCCCCCTTTTCCCTCTAAGATATTTTCTTTTTCTCAGGATAAAAGGGACTCAAGTTGATAAACACAATGTTTTTGTGTCTAGTTATTATGATTTTAAGGAACTGAAGGACAAATTTTAAAAACATACAGAACTGAACAAGCAGCTAAAAATCAAATACTATAAATTTTAGTACCAATGCAATGACAAAACCCAACATGGGCTTAATCAGGTATTGAGCGAGAAATCCTACACCCACCTGAAACATGAAGACAATAATCTTACACAGGTGAAACAAAAAAGAGATCAAATTGACAAAGTAAACAAATTAATTCTTACAGTCCATGGATTCCGCATACAACGTCTGAAATCCTCGAATGTTAATGTCAATCCCATTGAAAGCATGAGGAAACCTAGGCCAAGTGTAAAAAGGTCTGTCTGCAGCCATGTTACCTGTAGGAAGAACCCAAATTCAGCTAATCAACCAACACTTGATTTCTCATCCACCAAAGCAGCAGAAAAAGGGTATGATATTACAGCAGCCGGCTTGTAGATGCCAATAATGGTGCCCAATATGACCTGTTCAGGTAAGTAGATTTGGATTTAAAAGTAGTCCTTAGGAACTAAATCTTTAAAATGCACATAAAATATGAAAAGTATGATACTTAAAAACATTGATAAACAAAAGTACGCCATCACTACAGGAAGTTGTGCTTAAGATATGTGACACATACCCACACAGGAAAAAGAGTTGTCAAAGTTTCAATTACTCTCTCATACGGATTCATTCCGCTAGGGGTGCCACTAGGAAAATCCCCAGATACATTTGTTGCAGCCTTGCATAAAACTTGGGAGTTCCTAATTGTAGGATTTAACAAATTATTATCACAAAATATTAGGAATGCACAGATGCAACAACAAAGCCAGAGAGTACAAAAGATGCTCTCCCAGGATTAGATATTTTAATTTCATTTGATTGGCATACATCAAGAATACAACTTATCCCTATCTTACTTTTAGTGAAGAAAGATAAGATTTTGATTCCCAAATCGATTAACTAGGTTCTTCCACTTCAGCATGCGATATTAATTGAACCCACCAACACACACACACACACACAAACACGCTCATGGTTTTAATGGATACCTTGAAGTCTGAACGATCAAAGAAGGGGGTGTAAGAGCAACTATTGGATTCCATGGCCTGTTCCGGATTGTGCAACATCTTCCATTCTTAGCTACAGGAAACCCATCTCTTACATCTAAAATCTCAAATCATTAAAACAACAAAAAGAAGAATTTTAGTTGGTACTCAGAGCAACTAAGTGCCACAACTAACAACAAACGGAAAAGCTCAAAAGAAGGCAATTTTCACTCCCCAAAATGCCAAATTTTCAAAACAACAAATCAAAAAAATTGGAAACCCATGTGCCACCCAATCAAATAAGCAATAGTACAATGAAGCAAACAATAGTAAACAAGCAAAAAAAATAATACATACCCAGATAAGTTTGCAGCTTCCTAGCAGGAAAAGAAGAGCTTGGTCTGTACACAGCGTCATATGTCCCTAACTTACAGTCCTTGAGAACAATTCTAGACAAGGATGCCATTGAAGTAAGATTGCAACTACCAAAAGAAGAGGTTCAGATCAGATACGTACTGGGTTTTTTACAGGGAAGTGATAGGTGAAGTGGAGGAGTTTTCACATCACATGGGACATGGAGGTTTGGTCCAAAATTTGAAAGTGGATAATAAACGTGGCAGTCGTGGAAACCGATGAGCCGAAAACACACAAACCAATATTTTTGGGCCATCCGAATGATTTTGCAAGTAAAACCAATTGCCTTTTTTCGTTTGTTCATAGTCATGATGGACCAAAGTTGTCTTTTGTGCTGACTTCGAGTTTTATTGGCCTATAAAAATGGATCTCTCACATCTTCTGAGTCATGACTTGTATAGCTTTCTAAACAGAAAATGATATTTCTGTAATGTGCTTAAGAAGTTTGTCATGGTAAAGGAAATTAATCTATGACTAATGTTCAAATAGTTTTCGAATTACTGTGAATGATATTAACTTAGATAATGATATGTAATGGTTGTTACTTGTTACACGCCTAACACTTGTTCTCAAAAAAAAAAAAAAAAAAAAAAAACCTCATTTGGTGAGAGATTATGATTAGTCTAATATGCTTTAGACATTACTTGATTCTAAAAAAAAAATAATAATAAGGTTCGGACATTATTTTTATTAGGAAAAATTACACTTATGTTTTTAAATTATGAAAATGTAGCTTACTTTTCTAAACTATCATTAATGGGGTGAGATATAAAATGTTACACGGGTAATAATTTAGGCTATACACGTGCATTTTCATAGTTTAGGGTTTAAGTGTGCATTTTCATAATTTAGAGGATACATATAAAAGAAAAATAGTTAAAAGATAGAGTGTAATTTTTACTTTTTATTTATTATACACCAATTATAATCTATTGTTTTAATAGTACGAAAAATACCATGAAATTTACTGTATTAGTATTCTTTATTTTTCTCAATCAGACAAATCTAGGGATAAATTGGGACTTGAAATTAAAAAATAATGATAATTGTGGAATGAAATTGAAAGCAAATCTTTTAAAATAATATTTTATTTACTCTCACATGAGACGAGTGACAGTGAAGCTTATCGTAAGAGGGGAGTACCAATATTATTGTTATTATTTTTAGAGACCACATTATTTAAAAAATCTCACTATTGATTCTTTTTTTTAGCAAGTTCTTGTCTTACTCATTCCCTTGCATAATATAGGCGAATGATAGGATATACACCTCAGAAAATGCCTTCACTAAAAAAATGACTAATGTCAAACATAATCTCACCAAGCTCTCTCTCTCTCTCTCTCTCTCTCTCGTTGACCAGGATTAAGTGTTTATAGTTTTATACCTTTTGATTTGGCTTAGCCTTTTTTTTTTTTTTTCCTGCTTAGTTTACTTATTTGTATATGTATCATTTTTAAGGCTTCGCCTTTAAATATATATATATATATATATACACACACACTATTATACTTTTCTTAAGTTTATATTCTTAAAAAAAATAAATTGATTAGAATAAATTATGCAAACCCAACACAAAGTGCATGAGTCATGACTTCAAAACCAAGTATGTAGTTGTAGTATTTTTTTTTAAAAATTATTTATTCAGGGAAAAAAAATATAAATCGATTAGAATAAATTATGCAAACCCGACACAAAGTGCAAGAGTCATGACTTCAAAACCAAGTATGGAGTTGTAGTTTTTTTTTTTTCAAAAATTTATTTATTCAGGAAAAAAAAAAATCGATTAGAATAAATTATGCAAAACCAACACAAAGTGCATGAGTCATGACTGCAAAATCAAGTATGGGGTTGTAGTCCTTTTTTTTTTTTTAATAACACTAGAGATACGATTTAGCCCAATGGGCCTGTGTTAGGGGAATTCAGATACAATGGTTGAGCATCGCCCCCTGGAAAGGAATCGACTTTCTAGATTGGCCCATTGCTTTTTTACTTGTAAATTTTTCTGTTTTGCGGCCCAATATTGGCGCTTTTACAGTTTTACTACAAGGATTGTCTCCTCTCCAGTCTCCACCCTATGTGAGCTGAACTTGAGCAACTTGTTACAAACTTGCAATGCACCTTGATATTTTTATGTAACGTACTTTTTTTAGAGAGTTTCAACTAATGGCATTTGTGATAGTCTTTTATCATCAAATTAAGACATCAATCAGTTTTTGATGTAGGCAGAAATTGAATTCTAGATCTTTTATCAACCCTCAGAAATTTTACCAGTTAAACTAACTAGAACCCACCAGTTTTTGGGTAGTATTTGATAGGCTATGTGTGCATATTATATTAAAATTGTATTAAATAGTTGTTAGATTTAGGGTAATCTTTTAGGATTCCTGAAAATCATCTTCAAATATCATATTAATTTGATATAAATTTATATACTATATTTATTTAAAATTAACAAAAAGGGTCATAATTGTCAATTTATATGACAATTTCCCTCCCCTATTCTCCTTTAACTTTTAGAACATTCAAGGGAAGATGTAATTATTTCCAAACTTTCAAACTTGTAATACTTACTTGAGTAATTGCATTGTCCTTTAAATTCAAATAATAACATGAGAATGAGTCTAGTTATTGGAAAAAGTTTACTTTCAAACTAGTTTGGATGAATTTTCCTTCAACTCACTATGTGACAGTTGAAAGAATTATCTATGTGGTTTTTAAGTCACATGACCTTTTTAGTTTTATTATTTTTATTTTTTATTTTATACAAGATAGAAATTGATGTTTCTAAGAAAATCAGTAGGTTGTATGATTCGGGCAAGGGCTTCAATGAAGTATTAAGCCTGAAAAAGAATCAACAAAAGTCAGAGGAGATCGGGGCCACCGGTCACAAACTCTCCAATGATTAAGTTAGTCTTTCTCTTAAGGAATCTCAAGTTCCAAGACTCTGGGAAATTTGTTTTGAATGGACTTACCTTCCTTCATCGGAGTGAAAGTGTTTATATAGTGTCGATGTAAACGGTTATTCGTCTCATAACTTCTCTTATTATTGAGGGATCGATTGGATTAATAGTTAACTCCTGTAACTGTAGTGGGAGTTATATTCTTTGACCTCAGTTCATTGGAAACGATTCACGACAAAGAGGCTTAATCTCCTGTGACAGGTTGTGTAGAGCTCGTCCGTCCAAATGCTTTTAAGGATGGACTAACCTCGTCCAAGGGAGCTTTGACCAAGGGAGCTTTGGACGAGCGATACGCGCATTTGGTTTGCCCTTGTTAGTCTTTCCTTGGACGATCCATATGGACGGGATATAACTTGTATTTTTATTACACCATCAGAAATTCTACTCTAGCCTAATCTAGGTGTATATGTATGTGAACTTCTCTTCTGAAGATTTGAACCCCGGCCTTTGTCCCCCACACCCCGCAAACACTTATACTTATGGAGTGACCATCGCACCAAGAGTGTATAGTGGTTCATATGACCTTTTTAATAAGTCACATAATTTGTTTAAATAAAACATGACAATAGTCTTATAAATTATACCTAATGGGTTGGAGAATATTCTTTCAAATTGGTTTAGAGGACTATCTTATCCTAGTTATTTTAGACCAACCCAACTATATGAAGAGATTATTGGATGAAATTCCTCATTGATTACTCAATTAAGTGTGTGGAAAAAAAAAGGGTGTGGTTTAGGTACAATGTGCCCTTCAACATCTTTGCATGGAACGGCTACTTTCAAGACTTAAATTACTACATTAGTTTGTGCTTATCGGAAAATTATTACGTACTCCCGGAGTACCATAAATACGTACTCCTTCCTCTCACATGAATTAGTAGGACCCACCATTCATATGAGAGGAGAGAGTACGCATTTGTAGTACTCCAGGAGTACACAATAATTTCCCGTGCTTATCATATTATTTTGAGTAAAATTTGGGAACAATTCTGTAGAATTAGAGTTGCATTGAATTTAATTATTATTGGAAAATATAACAAACTAAAATTGGAATTTGTTCCAAAATTTTAGAACACCATCATCTTTTTTACTTCCTTATCAGTTATTATATGATAGGTTGTTATTTGTTAATGCTCAAAGCATCATTTATGTTCATGGATATTTCATTTTCTATATCTCTTACACTATTTTTTCATTTTCTAAGTTGTTGGTGGTATTTTGGCTCTTTTCTACCTTCTAAAGCAGTCTTTGCTCGAACATGGGATACCATGCAGTCCCTTACACACAACTATGGGGGATCACATGATGGATGGATCATTGCATCTAAGATGAACATAATTCTTATCTAAGTTAGAGCTACTTACATGCAAATGAAAAATATATAGAGATCGCTGTCAAAGGTTTTTATTAGACTAACTTGAAGCATTGTCAGGATTTTTTTTTTTCTTTTTGGGATGAGTGAATTTTGTGCAAGAAGAGAATAGAAGATTCGAACTAATAACTTTCGCTTTATAAGATATGGTCGTCGACCAATTATGTCATCCTTTAGATTAACAAAGCCCTTGTAGTCACTGACAAACGGTTTGGCTCTTTCTATGTGGATAGTCATAACTCATAGCTTACTCTTCCACTTTACCAGCCAACCACACATTGTGGCTCCCCTTCAATTATATTTGTCTTTCCTCTAACTCATCTTTACCTTTCTAAGGGTCCATTTCTTTTCTTTCTATACCTATTTGCTTATGGATTTTTTGTGTTTTTCTGGTCTTGTACCATATATTCTGCTATCTTTTTCTCCTTTTCTCATTTGAATGAAATTCTCCTCCTTTCTCATCATGGCCTTATTATGTTGAATGGTAGCTGTGAAGTATATGGCCTTTGTTTTAATGTTGTTCAATTTCTTTCTCAGATGCGACTTTTCATGTGGTATTTAGCCAATCTGCTACTTCTTTGAGGAATATCCGGTTTTGTACCTCCACAATCTTGTTGCAGGTAGTCACTTTTAACTGTTAGCATTCATTGCTTTAGTTGTAACTTGAACAAGCCTACACATAACAATCGCAAACCCATTATCTTTACTGGTACAACATTCCTAGTTACTTGTACATCTGAAGACCAAAGCATATGCCGGGCCTATAAAAGAGACGAGAGTTTAGGGACATAATAAAATCTTACAACATTTTTACAACACTCTTATTTTAAGTTGTGATGGGTTGAGGTATATATATATATTTTTTCGTTTTAATTTGACCTATGTTGAATTGACAACTTATTTTGTTGAGAAAATATTGTAAAATTTTGTTGATTTTGTGAAAGAATTCAAAGAACCTCTCTATGTACATTTTTTTTCATACAGTTGAATAATACTTTATGTCATAATTCTAACATTTGTCGAAGGACAACATTTATTTTACACTTGATTGTTATACATACAATTGTACACACATTTTGCACTGAAAACTTGACTTTAAGTTACAATTTGTTTAAAAATTTGAATTGAAATAGTGATTTAAACGTTTTCAGTGCAAAAGGTGTGTATATACAGTTATATGTAACAACTTGTGTGCACCAGTATTTACTGGTTGTCAAATTAGGGGTGATATGCGGTTGTAGCTTGGTGCTGTACCTATGAGATATACTTAATTACGATGATAAAATATTTGTGCTCCACCTAGACCTTAATAAAAACCGAAAGTAAAAAAGAAAAGAAAAAGTCCACCTCATACACTGAGAGAAAAAGAAAAGTCTCAACTTTGAAATGTACGAAGAATAGAAAAAAGAACAGCAGACAACTCATCCAAGAATCAAACTACAAAAGATAAATAATAATGCCCGCCTAGCTAATTCAAAGCATCAACCAACCCAGGAGGAAACATATTAAAGCATATCAGTTTTTGAGTTTAATGCCCACCTTGCTAATTCATGAACTGTTTCTCAAAAAAGAAAAAGAAAAAAATAAGCTAATTCACGAGTAGTTTTGTTTGCTTCCCTAGCTAAGAACGAATAAGTTACCAATTATCCAAAAAAAAACTTAATGATGGTCAAAAAAAGAGAGAAAAAACTTAATGATAAATTATCATTATATTATACCAAAAGTATAATAAGCTGTTAAAGAAATAAGTGGATCTAACATTTAACAATATTTTTTTACAGGAACCCAACAGAATGTCAGAAGGGGAATTCACTAAACTGTCATCATCTACAATTGCCTTAATTTGCCAACTGGGATATGTATATATTTGGTTTCACTATTTTCTCCAAACAAGCTTTTGGGACAGCTAGTTAAATAGCCACTGGGGGCTTTGGCCCAAGTTACTCCCACATGAGGAGAGAAGAAGACTCGTTGAAGAATATGGAGTAGGTTTCTTTGAATTAAGAGTAGTTTGAGTATTTATGTGTAAGAGAGTTATTAGGTGTATTGGAGCTTTAGGGTTGTGAGTTTGTGTGTGTGTGTGTGTGTGATTTCTGAATAGTTTGTGTTTATGAGGTTTATGAATGTTGTTTGTGTGAACTTGAGAGTTTAGGTTGTGAGTTTTGATTATAAGGCTGGTTGTAGTCCATATTGTTGATAGGAAATTTTGGTAGATATTGGCATATTATATTGCCCGTGAACATGGGCTTGGAGTTTACTGCACCCTGTTAAATGTTATTTTCGTGTATGATTGTTTTATTTTATTATTTGTGTGCATGCGTTTTAACTAGTCCCAAATCATTACATAAACAAATGTAAAAAAACTCCAATTATAACTAAGTATAACGCTTGGGGCCATGGCACATTGGCACTCCTGTGTGCCTCGCTGAGCTTTGCCACTGTTGATGGTATTGAGTTGATTGTACTCATCTGAATAATGCTTTCAGTCCCTACACTTTGTCGAGCAAGGCAATGACGCATGGACTAGAATATAAAAACCTCGATTCAATGTCAATCGTAGGCCAATATCAAAATTGTTTTGTTGTGATAACTAGCTATGATACTTCTCCTAATTGGTTCAAAGCCACTGGCAGTGCCAACTGAAGAATTTGCATTCCCAGGCCCGCCGTGCAATGTTTGTCAAGGTATACTCAAGTGTTCAAACTTGTCTGTTGTACGTACCAATTAGAGCAAACATGCATGCTGTAGCAACGGTGGCTATTTCCATGGGACAACTAGATAGCTCAATAATATTATTTGGGATTTCTGGGAACTTGTACATGAAGAGAACAAAGATGTGGGATCACTAGCGGTGGACCTCGCTAGTTGCATGGTGACTTCCTGGATCTCTAGTGAAATTATGCATAAACCAGCCTGACTGTCTTAAGGAGTCAAGAGGCCAGTGAGTCAGTGACTATGTCGGCCCTTCTTGGCCGTTCCTGATTGTTTTATAGCTGACTGCGATTAATGTTGACAAAATTGTCATTTGGACATGTATGTAGAAGGAAGCCCTCTAGAGTCTATTCATGTGTCCAAAAGAAAAAAATGACAGTCCTAATTAACAATATGAGTAGTGTTTGTTCACATACTCTGTCACACACCTATTTTTTTGATTGAAATTCTGAGTTGAAAGACAGTTTTGAAATCATGTGTTTAACTCACAATTTCAGCTCAAAAAATATGTGTGTAATAGTTTTATCCTAAAAATATGGACTTTTTTGCATTACAAAACTAGAAAATGGATGTACCTTGGATTAATTGTAATTAGAAATTAATAACTGCAGTACTGTGCTGCTGCTGGTTTAAAGAGAAGTAGATGGATCTACGAAGCAAAGTAAATAATTATTTGGTATACGTATTTGGTGGACTACAAAAAGAAAGTAGCTAGCTAGCCTTGCTTTACTTGTAAACATCCCTTCGCTACTTGAATGGACCAAAACCTTAGGGAGGGATAGGTACTACCCCACAGTATTGGATCTTTTACAATTGAAATGGATTTATTTCATGTTTCATACTATATAAATAAGTAAATATTAACTATGAAGTGGAGAGGGTCATGTTCCGCTTGACTAAAGTATTCATCATAAGTCCAAGCTTTCAGGAACATATTCTCGGGGCCTTCCTACAATTGCTTGGCTGAAATCTGGGATGCATGCATGAGCTCCATTCGTTAATTTATAACTCAGACTCTGTTGTGTTCTACTGATCAAGATGATCAGATGGCCCAGCCAAAATGTATGTTCAATTTAACGAAAAATAAGGTTATCTACCCAGCTAACCCAAATTACAATGTTTGGTTGAAACTTGAAAGAATATGTGTGCATTAATTATTGACGGTAGACAAGGCAGTGCAGCTAGTATGGCAAAGGGGGACACCTTCTTAGGGGGGCTTGACTTTGGGACGATATAGATCCTACTCTATGAGTTTTAGCTTTTTGCATGTTTACTCTTGGCCCATATGGACCACCTCGATTATGAGCGTAGTTTTGTGGGCCAGCCAGGCTATCTTTAAAATAACCAAAAAAAAGAAAAAACTCAAAAAGAAGAAGAGAATCTGAGATGATGTTTACTGCATGTGCAAATACTAACATGAGAGGAAAGCCTTGCTTTGTTTGGTAATTGGTCATATCCATGTTGAAATCCAAATCCTAATGAAACTGGCTAAACTCTATGTTAGTCAGTATCACTGCTGAGGAAACCAAAAAAAAAAAAAAAAAACACACACACACACACACACAAAAGAAAGAAACATAAGTTTAAAAAAGTTTTTAGACGAAGGCTTTTTATTTTGTGTAACTAAGATATTTAACACCCCTCACTCGTGGGAATATGTATTAAGTAAGAATAAGTTGAATAGTAAAATAAGTTGGTAAAAATAATTTTTGCTAAACAGACACTAGGAATGACAGCTTATCCGATGGGTCGGCATAATAATTTTAGGTCATAACTCAATCCAGGACATGCCTATAGATAGTTTTAAGGTCATTCAGTTACCTATGAAAAAATTGTTTAAATCTGAGATACACTTTGTTATTTTTAACGCTCCTGGTTCGTTTGGATTGATGGGGAGGGAGGGGAAGTAGAGTAAAGTAGATTTAACACAAAATTAACTTATTTTTAGCCAACTCTACTCTATTCCCCTTTGCTCCCCCTCATTTCCCCTCTATCCAAACAGGCTATCAGTTGTGGAGCACATTCCGCACATTCCATCCAGACTTCCATTCCATGACCCCATCAACTGGATCTTTCAACTCAACGGCTGGAAATTATAGTTAAAAGGTCCACTCTTTCATTCCGAAGAGCCCCTATTCTCTCATGCAAAAATACAAATTAAAAGAGCTAATCTGCTCTAGACATGTACAGAATCTTGTCCCCTTTTTTCATGTGGGAGTTTGGCTTTTCTAGCTACCATGATTTATTTTTGTTATCTTCCCGTCCAAACTTTTAATTTTAGTACATAAGGCCATAATTAATTACCCCAAATAATTGATTAATGATTGCTTAACATCTATGACAATTTTTTTTAAAAAAAATTGTTGATTTTGTTTGTTTGTGATATAATTGGAGAGTGGACGGTGGGATTTCAACCACAAACATGAGATACTATAAAAAATGTCATTACTACTGAGTTATCACTTGAATCTTGAAAAATTATTGGTCTTTAAATTTTATTTCATCAGTGATTTTTGATCCTCAAATTTAAAGCGTTTGTTTTTAATTCCTAACAAACTCAAAATTATCATATATATTAAGTCCCTAAAGTTTAAAGTATATCATTTTTAGCCTATAACAAACTTAACGTGATTGTTTTTAGTCCCTAACATGTCTAAGCATATAACAAATGCTAATAGAAGGACTGAAAACAATCATTTTAAGTTTGATAAAGATTAAAACTGACTATTTTAAAATTCGTAGACTAAATTCGTTCATGAGTCCAAGACTGGAGACAAACAATATAATATATTTTACCCAAGAAAAAAAAGGAAAAAAAAAAAAAAAAAAAGGTTCACCTATACAACTCACTGCACGCTCTTCATTCTTTTCTTCACTTGAAAGTCACAACTTCATGGGCCGTCATGAAGGTCAAGCTTATCGATGACAACTATCATAATCTCTTTATAGTTTTTCTTAATTTCTTTTCACCCATTCTATACTTGAAAGTAAGGTGGCTGAGTTAGTAATAGTTAATTATATATATATATATATATATATAGACACACACAAACACACTAGTATTATTTGTGTGTGATACATGCATGGCTTGATGTAGATTCATATGTAAGCTATATTTTTTTAAAATAATTAAAATAAAATTATTAAATAAATAGTAATAATAAATTATAAAATAAGTAGATAATTTTAATTAAAAAATTGCTTTAAGTTCTAATTGTTTAAGAGTTTGGACTTTATCAGTATTTATCTATTTTTATATTTGAAAATTCTCTTTGTGCTTTGTGTTAATTTCTTAATATCAGACATTGAATAAGTTTGATCATTCTTATTTGGGTTATGTTTAATCTATGCTCTAGCTAGCATAAACAATAATAAACGAAATAGTACCTCAATACAAATTTTATCCTAGTTGTAAGGACTCAAAATGTGTTGGACCTAAACAATAAGATTTGTAGAGCGTGGATAAAAGGACTAAGTACCAACAAATCAAATAATGATCGGTTTGAGATTCATAGAACTAATAATCAAGGAATTTGACTAAGTGTTTATGAGGATAATAACGATGACTTCGGCTAAAGGTTTATGAAGAAATTTTGTTCTCGGCCTAGTCCGAGGATCTAATCCAAGGAATTCTTTGCTCAAAACTAACATATGTAAGGGTTGTCCTTCCACACCCTCAAGATCCCTTTTTCGGTTCTTGTCCTAATCGGTTTCTTTTACCCCTCCCCCCTCTTCTTAATGGGGGTGCTATCTACTATATAGTACTTTTTCAGTTGATCTCTGCCGTCCACTTATTAATCATCCAAGCCTATACTTGAGTGCCTATCCCATCAGCCGCCTTTGCAGGCTTTCTGTTAGTTGAAGCTACCAAGACATCACTGTTGGCTGGTCAACTCACCATTGATGTGATCAGAATGTAGGTGGAGTGCATTTAATGAGTGAGTGACAGCTCATCCTCGGATTATGCCCTTTCCTCGGTTTGGACCTTGGGCTTGATGTCCCTAGACGACTTGGGCATCGTTTGCTCATCCTCGGATTATTCTCTCTCCTCGGTTTGGACCTTGGGCCTGATGTGGAGTGGGCCGGGGTTGCCATAATATTTGGGGCCCCACAATAGCCCCTCAAAATTCTGCTGTCCGACCCCTTGGGCGGGGAGGAGGATTTTGACATTCTCGGGCCTATTGTATTGGCCTGTCAGACCTTGCATTTCTGTCAGTGTTACCATCCTTGCACCTTTCTTTAGCACAGAGGGCCCGCTCGAGGAGTTTTTCCTTACTTCTGTAAGTCTTATGCTCTTTCTAGTCTATACTCTTTAGCCTGAGTTCCTTGCTAGTTCTTCTAGGATGAATAGGTTTAAGTTGCTGTGCTTTAGCGTTTAGCTTTACTTGGTTTTCGTTCCCGGTAGGGCTCATTACCTAGCACAAAAGGGTTTGGCTCTACCATAGGTTTGGGCTTACAGTTAGTACAAAACCTTGGTTATGCCCGGCGTATAAATCGTCCTATAGTAACTAGTTTCCCTAACGGCTAGGGTCCGAGGACCATGCAATGCCTAGGTTCTGTCCAGTACCTAGTTTTCAGTCTGAAGTAGCTGGTTTCCCCAGAGGCTTGGGTCCGAGGACCATGCAAGGCCTTGGTTCTGTCCAGTATCTAGTTCTTTGATTTTTTAGTAACTTTCTTTAAGTAGTTAGCTTCCCCAGAGGCTTGGGTCCGAGGACCATGCAATGCCTAAGTTCTGTCTAACTCTTAGTTTTCAGTCTGAAGTAGCTGGTTTCCCCAGAGGCTTAGGTCCGAGGACCATGCAAGGCCTTGGTTCTGTCCAGTACCTAGTTCTTTGATTTTTTAGTAACTTTTTTTAAGTAGTTAGTTTCCCCAGAGGCTTGGGTTCGAGGACCATGCAATGTCTAGGTTCTGTCTAACTCTTAGTTTTCAGTCTGAAGTAGCTGGTTTCCCCAGAAGCTTGGGTCCGAAGACCATGCAAGGCCTTGGTTCTGTCCAGTACCTAGTTCTTTGATTTTTTAGTAACTTTCTTTAAGTAGTTAGTTTCCCCAGAGGCTTGGGTCCGAGGACCATGCAATGCCTAGGTTCTGTCTAACTCTTAGTTTTCAGTCTGAAGTAGCTGGTTTCCCTAGAGGCTTGGGTCCGAGGACCATGCAAGGCCTTGGTTTTGTCCAGTACCTAGTTCTTTGATTTTTTAGTAACTTTCTTTAAATAGTTAGTTTCCCCAGAGGCTTGGGTCCGAGGACCATGCAATGCCTAGGTTCTGTCTAACTCTTAGTTTTCAGTCTGAAGTAGCTGGTTTCCCCAGAGGCTTGGGTCCGAGGACCATGCAAGGCCTTGGTTTTGTCCAGTACCTAGTTCTTTGATTTTTTAGTAACTTTCTTTAAGTAGTTAGTTTCCCCAGAGGCTTGGGTCCGAGGACCATGCAATGCCTAGGTTCTGTCTAACTCTTAGTTTTCAGTCTGAAGTACCTGGTTTCCCCAGAGGCTTGAGTCCGAGGATCATGCAAGGCCTTGGTTCTGTCCAGTACCTAGTTCTTTGATTTTCACCGCCGATGAGGGGACCCTGCTCTGTTTTAGTCTCTTCGTTTGGCGTGCCTCTTTTGATTACGAGGCGTCCTTTGGATTGTACGAGTAACGCGCTTTGACGCTTCAGTGCCTCCTCGTTAATGAGGCGCCTCCTCATTAATATCCTTGGGGATTTACGAGGATCCAGCAGTGGATAAGCCCCTTGGAAATTGGGCGGAGTTATTGCCTCCGGAAATCTCTCCCTGGGATTTTGTGCCGGTTGGCTCCCCCTAATTCTCGCCTTCTATAAAAGGCCTTTCTGGGACAACTCTTTTCACCAAACATCTCAAAGACATTCACCAACACACAGTTCATAGGCTCTGCAAAAATAGCGGTCTGTGCCCCACAAAATGAGTTGGCCCTTGGAAAGGGCGGTCACGAAGAAGCCTAGCCCCTTTCAGGAGCCAAGGATGGCACCCCAACCCTAGACGTCATGCTGGGGTTGGGGTAGGAGAAAGCTGAAGATCTTTCTTCTTTTCAACCTAATCGGAGGCGGACCCCTCCTCGCTGTTTGGAGGAAGATCCCGAAAGAACGTAACCTCCTTCCCCCGAACCTGGATCCGTCAGCCCCTTCAAGCTGGCAGTGATGGGTTTGGGAAGGAAACCAGGCGAAACCGAGAGGGGGAACCGTCCGGTGCCGCAGCCCCTTCCCCCTCAACGTTGCCTTCCTTCCTCCATTTCCTCTTCTCTTGCTCCTCAACCAGCCTTGCCGGACGTCTTTATCTGTAGTTAGCTTTAGAACAAGCCTGCATGGGCATCAATTGTAAGATGTAACTTTTTCTTCATATATTAATAAAAAAGTAGATCCACTTCTTCTCTTTTATTTTTCGCATCTTGTTGTTTCTTGCGATTATTGCCTTCTGAGTGAATGTTATTGCTGCACGCTGTATTGTTTTTTTTTTTTTTTTTTTTTTTTTTTTTTTTTTAAAGTGTGGTTCTTAGCCTTTTCACACCAACTATCACACTTGCTTAGCGCACAAATCCTTTCCACAGACGGCGCTAATTGTAAGGACTCAAAATGTGTTGGACCTAAACAATAAGATTTGTAGAGCGTGGGTGAAAGGACTGAGTACCAACAAAGCAAATAATGATCGGTTTGAGATTCATAGAACTAATAATCAAGGAATTTGACTAATTGTTTATGAGGATAATAACGATGACTTCGGATAAAGGTTTATGAAGAAATTTTGTTCTCGGCCTAGTCCAAAGATCTAGTCCGAGGAATTCTTTGCTCAAAACTAACATATGTAAGGGTTGTCCTTCCACACCCTCAAGATCCCTTTTTCGGTTCTTGTCCTAATCGGTTTCTTTTTACCCCTCCCCCCTCTTCTTGATGGGGGTGCTATCTACTATATAGTCCTTTTTCAGTTGATCTTTGCCGTCCACTTATTAATCATCCAAGCCTATACTTGAGTGCCTATCCCATCAGCCGCCTTTGCAGACTTTCTGTTAGTTGAAGCTACCAAGGCATCATTGCTTGCTGGTCAACTCACCATTGATGTGATCAGAATGTAGGTGGAGTGCATTTAATGAGTGAGTGACAGCTCATTCTCGGATTATGCCATTTCCTCGGTTTGGACCTTGGGCCTAATGTCCCTAGACAACTTGGGCATCGTTTGCTCATCCTCGAATTATTCCCTCTCCTCGGTTTGGACCTTGGGCCTGATGTGGAGTGGGCCGGGGTTGCCATAATATTTGGGGCCCCACACTAGTAATAGTCTAATTAAAGAAAATCAACACACTCACAAATTAAATATAATAACCAAAACCCAAAATCAAAACATAAACAAAAGAGTTCAAAATTTGAGAATATATAAAATAAAAATAAAAACATACATAAGAGAATCAAGAACTTAAATGAGTGCCCATTGTTTTACTTCTTTATAGAAAACTTCATCTAGCATAATATCTTGCACACAAATTCAGAAGTAAAGAAAATAAGTAAAATTAATTGATTAGATTAAACATAATATTTAAGTTGCATCTTGAGGAAAAAAGTGAAAAAAAATACAACAACATGGGGTGAATTGTGTGGGATTTAATTATAAGTAGGGATGGAACTAAGATTTGAAGACGAGGGGGGCAAATATAATTTTTCTTGGGCTTATTTTCGAAAATCTTAAATGTATACCTACTATTTAATATTTTAAAAAAATTTTGGGGGGCAGGGGGGGGGGGGGGGGGAGCCCCCCTCAACTTGTACATGGTTCTGTCCTTGATTATAAGAATGACTTTCTTGGTTAAAACTTAAAAGAAATTATATCGAAAAGCCATGGATTAATATATATATATATATATATAAATATTTGAAAATTTTGATAATAGATTATTAGTTGGTAGAATTTAAATTTCTAATACTATTTTTTGAGAAAAAATTTCTAATACTTAGATGATAAAGTTTTATTTAAATTAAATTACTGTTAAATCTTATCCCTCAGTCAAGAATTTTGTAGCACTCCTCCCTTTCTGTCTATATTAGTAATGAAATATTCTAAATTTTTATAAGAATTTCATTACAAAAGTTTAACCAAGGTTAGTAAAAAAAAAAAAAAAAACTGATAAATTTAGAATGAAATTGCAAAAATTTTCAAGCACCAAAACACTTGCAATGACAAATCTCTCGATAACCCGTTGAAAAAAGAAAAAGAAAAAAGTAAAATTCATACTTAATATTTTAAAATATGCTTTAATTAAAAATTATAAACAATGATTTTTAATTTTGAAATTGAGGATGATTTTTGAAACCCCCTTAAGCAAATGGCAGGTTAGTAAACAACATTTTTAATATTAATTTAACAAAATTTGGTCAATTGGATGTCAAGAGGGAGAAATTGTTTTTTCTTTTTAGGTTTTGGGTAGAGTCTTATTCTCCCAAATCTCAAGGAAAGGAAAGGTAATTACCCCAAATATTAATTAATAAGATGCAACTTGAGGAAAAAAAAAAAAAAAAAAACGTAAGTTTTTTTTTTTTTTTTGAGAAACAAGATTTTCATAAATATTTAAATCAAGATAGCCTTATCGGCCTGAAGTATATGAAGAATAGGAGGTGGAACATTCTCCATCCACATGACACAATCTGGAAAATTAATTGACAATCTAGCCAAATTGTGAGCTACCTTATTGCCATCTCTCTTAGTATGAGAGTATAGCAATTTTGAGAAAAAACCAGAAAATAAATTTGCATCTTTTGCCAGCTACTCATATACAGACAAACTTGTGTTGACTTCTGAGCTTGAACCACCATCTCACAGTCACCTTCTACTATAACACTGGCCAATCCTACTTCCATCCCAAATTGCAAAGCACGAACAGTTGCCATTACTTCAACTTCAGCTACCTGATACACCTGTGATAGTTGTTGAGCTAGAGACGCAATCACCAGCCCTTCATTATTTCGGATGATAACACCTATGCTTGATTTATTTTCCTGAGGAAATACACCGCCATCGTAATTGATTTTGAAACAATCTAATGGAGGGAGATTTTAAGTTTAGAAAATTTTGATGATAGATGAAAGGACACAATTTGACTCCTAAGCCCAAAGGAAGGATGAACTTAGTTCCAAAAAGCCCAATACAATGAATTCGTAGAGAGTGGGTTGGAAAACTGAGCTTTAATAAGTCAGACAACAAGTAAAATGGATCCAAATGACAAGAGAATGAAGATAGATTGGTTTAATCTAAAGAAAAATCGTCATCGATACAATCCGAGGAGATCAATTCTTATATATTTCTTCTCAAGATTGATTACAAGTTCCACTTTTGATTGCTATAATGTTTTTTTCTCAATTTTTCGATCCCTTCTCTAGGGAGGGTCTCTTACATTATATAGCTCTCTTTAGATGATCTTAGCTCTCCATTTGTTGATCGTCCAGGCCACCACTTGACTGCTTGTCCCATCGGACACTTTCTTAGGTCCTCTGTGAGTTGGGGTAGCCAAGGCGGCACTGTTCAGGGGTCTTTTCCATATAACTGCAGCCAGAGAGTTAGCTGCAAAGCATTTAATGCGGTGGTAGCATTTTTCTCTTAGATATTTCACAACCCCCTTCTATCCTATTCCTTCCTGATACTTATCCTCAACAGTGGAATTGTTTGGAACGTTACTCTTGATGCCAGATCGCACTTTCCGACCTCAGCTTTGCTCAGCCAAGGAAGCATTCTTCCTTGAATCACTCCCCTAGAACACCAGGCCTAGATCTCTTCCTTTATTTATTAGTATTGATCTCTATAATACGTTTACCCGTCCTTGGACAATTGGGTGTCCTCGGGTTGACCCTTCGGCTTAATATATTTTATTGGGCCTAACATCCATACAATAGACTTTTAGTTTTATTTAAATTAAACATTTGTTAAATGTTATCCCTTAATTTGAGGAAATATATCATCACAAATAATATAAAATTAATTTAATAATTAGTTGTTCTTAAAATGTTAATAATAGACTTTTAGTTGGAGTAGAAGTCAAGAGAATTTTTTTTAAGAAAGGAAATGTGGGTTGTTATCAACATTTAAGTTTAGAATTTTTTATAATAGACTTTTAGTTTGAATAGAATTTAAATTTGTTGAAATATTTTAGTTAAGAAATTTTTGATAATTGACTTTTAGTTTGAATATAATTTAAATTTGTTGAAATTTAAATGTATAAAAATAATTTACTAATGAGTTGTTCTTAAAATATTTATAATAGACTTTTAGTTAGAGTAGAAGTCAAAGCGTGAGGTTTTTTTTTTTTTTTTTTTTTTTGAGAAAGAAAACGTAGGTTATTGTTTGGGATATAAATTTAGAATTTTTTATAATATACTTTTAGTTTGAATATAATTTAAATTTTTTTAAATTTAAATGATAAAATTTTACTTAAATTAAACAATTGTTCAAGCATCTATGCTTGATTTATTTTCCTGAGGAATACAACGCCATCATAATTGATTTTGAAACAATCTAATGGACGGAGATTTAAGTTTAGAAAATTTTGATAATAGACTTTTAGTTTTATTTAAATTAAACATTTGTTAAATGTTATCCCTTAATTTGAGGAAATATATCATCACAAATAATATAAAATTAATTTAATAATTAGTTGTTCATAAAATGTTGATAATAGACTTTTAAATGGAGTAGAAGTCAAGAGGATTATTTTTAAGAAAGAAAATGTGGGTTGTTGTCAGCATTTAAGTTTAGAATTTTTTATAATAGACTTTTAATTTGAATATAATTTAAATTTGTTGAAATATTTAAGTTAAGAAATTTTTGATAATAGACTTTTAGTTTGAATATAATTTAAATTTGTTGAAGTTTAAATGTATAAAGTTTCTCAAAAAAAAAAAAAAAGTTTAAATGTATAAAAATAATTTACTAATTAGTTGTTCTTAAAAGATTTATAATAGACTTTTAGTTGGAGTAGAAGTCAAAGCAAGGAGTGTTTTGTTTTTTGTTTTTTTTTTTTTTTGAGAAAAAAAAACGTAGGTTATTGTTTGTGATTTATGTTTAGAATTTTTTATAATATACTTTTAGTTTGAATAGAATTTAAATTTTTCGATTCAAAAAAAAAATTGTTTAAATTTAAATGATAAAGTTTTACTTAAATTAAACAGTTGTTAAATATTATTCCTTAATTTAAGGAAATATATTCCAACAAATAATATAAAATTAATTTACTAATTAGTAATATTAGGCACTTGGCGCAACCACGATTAAAGTGAAAACTCAATCTCAAATTCAAATCTTTTTGATATTGAAGATCTATTGTAAGGACCGGGTTCGAGCACTACCTCAATGGGGTGAGTGGACTCAAGCCCAGTTAGCCTGATACAATGAATTTGTAGAGTATGGATTCAAGAGCTGGGCCCTAATAAGGGTTGCAACAACTAAACATGGTAGGGAATGAGTTGGACGACAAGAACTTAAGCTAAAGCGTAGGATATGGTTCCTCGGCCCTCCTCTTGGGGGTTGGAAGTTCTTATTTCTTCTTTAATACTTGCTTATAGGGTTGATACAAGTGCTACCATTTATTCTTTCTCTCCAAATCCCGTCCCCCTTTCTGGGGGACTCCTTACATTATATACCCCCCTTTAGTTAATCTTGGTCCTCCATTTGTTGGTTATGCAGGTTACCACTTGAGTGCTTGACCCATCAGTCACCTTCCCCTTCTATCTGTAGGTTGCAGCAACTGCTTCAGCACTGCTCAGGGGCTACTTCTCCATTAATGCGGCCAGAACGTTAGGTGTGGACATTTAATGTGGAGATGACAGTTTCTCCTGGAATTGCTCCTCTACCATGTTTCCGTGGCTGACCCATTATACTTGTCTTTTCTTTGGAGACGTTCTGAAGGACCACCTCTGACTGTGCTTTGTTCTTCCTCTCTATGGTCTTGGTTGGCTGAGGACATGATTGTCCTCGGCCGTGCTTCTTGGTAACTGGATCTTCTTCGATTCATCCTCGGACATTTCTTCATCCTTGGCGTGGGCCTTGGACCTTGTATGAAGTGGGCCTGGGTTGTCAAAACCCTATCCCCACAATAGCCCCTCAAAATCCTATTGTCAGGCTCCTCGGGTGGAGAGGAGGATTTTGATGTCCTCGGGTCTATGCCATGGCTCGCCAAGTCTTGTCCTCTATTAGTGCTAGAGTCTTTTCATCAGGCGGCATCATGCTCCCTACGTTTAATGATGTGATGATGATCGAACGGTGGTAATTTTCCTGACTTTATGGGCGGGAAAACTCACACGGTTATTTTTAATTGGGGATATAAATACCCATTTGAACTGGTTCACCTCTTTACTTTCGCACTTAAGAGCTCTTGCGCACGTACCCTGAATCTGATCAAATCTCCAACCAAACTCACGACTTCCTTCAGCTTAAAAAGCCTGCCGAGGAGCTTTTCCTCATTTCTGTAAGTCTTCTTCTCTTTCTTTAAATTGCGTTCTCCCCTATTCTAAACTTCTTTCTTCGTGTCTCTTAGTTGTCCCTAGGGATTGGTAGGTTCAAGAAATTGGTTGAGTCTGAAGAGGCGATGGAGAAGTTCATCGCCGATTATAGGATACCCAGTAACATAGGTCTAAGGTACTGCGTAGAGGGAGAGTGGAGACTTAGGAGGCAAGAGGGCGAGGTGGTGATTCCATAATCGCCTTCTTAGAGAGCGGTATACAGATCCCCATGGGTAAGGTGATGATGAATTACTTTAGGCATTTTCGGCTAGCCCCCACCTAATGTGGTGTCAACATGTTTAGGATTCTGGGCTGTGTAGATGCCTTGAACGAGAAGATGGGGTTGAGGTTGACCCATCATGATGTGAATTGGTGCTACAACCTCCAGTACCTAAAGAGCAAGTCTTACTACATGAAGATGAGGGATGATAGGGTGTGGCTTATCCAGTGCCTCCCTTCGTCCAGTAAGGATTTGGACAAGGACTTCCTCATTGTGTCTGGAGAGTGGCACAGCAGCATCCATTGTCCGATAGAGGAGGGGGCTCCAGGTGGGGTGCCTTAGAATAGGAGGGGGTCTAATATTTTGTGCTATGCAAGTTTGCAGTGCTTGATTACTAACACATACGTGCCCTCTTTTTGCAGATCCGCACACTTTTCAGCGGCACCTCCATTTAATAAATAAGGCAGATTTGGAGACTGTATTGACGGCAGAGATCTTTATAAATGAGACCGATAACCAAGTTAAGGCCGCTCACGTGATCCCGGGATACGATCCTATTCAGAAGTCGTTCGGGGCGCCGAGGTGTGTGATCAAGGCAAAGGATCCTCGGCTTCGGAGGATTACTGTATCCAAGGATGATTTCTCGATTCTGGGGGAATCTTCCACTTCAGAGGGTACCCCATTGGCGAGTTCTTCTGCCACTCACCAGATTGCGAAGGTTGGGAGGAAGGATAGAGAAACAGAAGAAGGAGCTGCTGATTTGGGTCTGACCGAGGATGAATTTGGCGTGTTCGAACAAGTTCACCTGTCCGAGGATCCCTCTAGAGACTTGGGTGACCCCAACCTAGCCGAGGAAGACTTCTTATCCGCGGAGACTTCTCGTCGATCAGAGATGGGTTACAAGCAGAAATCCCAATCCAATTTACTTGATTTGATTGAGGGGCAGTCGGGGAAGTCTCAGCCTAAGCTTCCTCCCCCTCCTCCCAAGTCTCAGTCTGCCCAGACCAGGTCAACTTCTATCCAGCCTAGGCTTCCGCTTCCTCCACCTCAGCCGAGCTTACCACCTAGGCCAGAGCCCACTGGTCCTAAGCAGAAGAAGGACAAAGGCAAAACGATTATGGAAAGTGACAAGTCTCGTTCACCCCAGGGTGAGGACAACGCTCAGCGGCCTACAAAACAATTGAAGATAGGGCCCCAAGGCCAGGATAAGCAGGTCTTCGTCCAGCCCGTGGTTCAGGCCTGGCTTCCCGCCCCAATGCTTCATAGGGAGCCTTTGAGGGACGATGCCTCTCTCAGGGACTTTCGAGGGGGCGATGGCATGTACGTGGCCGACGCATTGGAGAGGTCCCTGCTACTCCCTGCGGATATGGCCGAATTGGGGGGCCTGAGGAGTAAGGAGGTCTTCCTCGACTTTAAGAGGTACTTAGAAATGGTAAGACTTCTGACACTTGATTCTTTGGATTTTATTTTTGGGCTTCAAACTAATTGCGTGTTGGTTTCAATTGGTAGGCTGTACAGGCCACCTTTAGGCTGGAGGAAAAGGCCAACAGCCAGAGCAGGGCCTTGGATAGTAAGTGTGACAAGCACCTAGATGCCTCTCGGACCCTTAAGACCTCCGAGGCCGACCTCAAGAAGGTCAAGGAGGCTCTTAAGGAGATGACCAGGGAAAGGGATAGCGCCATGTCAGGCTTGGAGGGTGCCCAAAGGCAGGCCGAGGACCAGACGAGGTGCCTGCTTGAGGCAGAGGATTAACTGAGGATTGCGAGAGAGCAGATCGCCGATTTGAAGGAGAAAGCAACGGAGGCGAAGAGAGCTAAGGGCATTGCGGAGTTGGCTAGGGACAAAGCTCTAAGGGCTAAGGACGAGGCAGATTTTGGCAGAGCGGAAGCTTTGGCTTCTAAGGAGGAGGCGGCCTATGATTCAGGTGTGGCCGAGACAGAGGCCGTCCTTAAGGCTCAAGTGCCTGGTGTATGCCGACTCTATTGCTCTCAGGTTTGGAATGAGGCCCTCAGGCAGGTTGGCGTTGAGGCCTCATCTGACCTATGGAAGGTAGAGAACGTGTACTACCCTCCAGCCATCCGTGAGGCTGTCCCATCTAGCTCTGAGGCTGAGGTGGTTTCTGAGGAAGTGGGAGCTGCCTCAAATGAAGAGGTTGAGGGGGTTGTGGTAGCCACTAAGGCGAATACTACCACTACTGAGGATCCTGCCAAAGAAGCTAATCCTCCTGGGGTAATTGACACAGCCGAAGGTCTTAACGAGGAAGCACCCCAGGGGGCTGCAAACCCCTCTTTTGACGCTTAGGCCTCTATCGCTGAGGGGACAGCTCTCTTCGTAGTGCCTCTGCAAGTCGTTTCTTTGAGTCAGAGCCCTGAGGACCCTGATGTGGCCGAAGACCAGTCGAAGGAGGTCACGCTGAAGAAGTAGGCTCCTTGGTACTTTTTTTTTTTTTTTTTTTGAACAATGTAATGGCATTTCGCCGTATGTATTTTTTTTTTTTTTTTTTTTGAACGTGGTAATGTAACCCCTGTTGTGTAACTTTTTTGGATCTAATGTAGTGCACATTTCATTTTTCCTTACTTGCGCTATTTATCCTCTTTGCTTGTCCAATCGTAATTCCAATTGTGCCTCTGCCTATCACAGCTGTTCATGGGCTTTGTTTGACACCTAGGCAGACTTTGTATGGTGTAAATTTTATCAAGGCCGATGATCCAAGAACCAGGCATGGCTCTGATTCTACTTCGTAGTTAGGTTATTCTTGAAGTAGTTGGTTTTCTCACAGGTTTGAATCCGATGACCATGCAAGGCCTTGGTTCTGTCTAGGACCTAGTTTACTTTTGAAGTAGTTAGTTTCGCCACAGGCTTGAGTCCGAGGACCATGCAAGGCCTTGGTTCTGTCTAACACTTAGAATTTTCTAAAGTACCTAGTTTCCCCACAGGTTTGAGTCCGAGGACCATGCAATACCTTGGTTCTGTCTAGGACCTAGTTTACTTTTGAAGTAGTTAGTTTCCCCACAGGTTTGAGTCCGAGGACCATGCAAGGCCTTGGTTCTGTCTAACACTTAGAATTTTCTGAAGTACTTAGTTTCCCCACAGGTTTGAGTCCGAGGACTATGCAATACCTTGGTTCTGTCTAGGACCTAGTTTACTTTTGAAGTAGTTAGTTTCCTCACAGGCTTGAGTCCGAGGACCATGCAAGGCCTTGGTTCTGTCTAACACTTAGAATTTTCTGAAGTACCTAGTTTCCCCACAGGTTTGAGTCCGAGGACCATGCAATACCTTGGTTCTGTCTAGGACCTAGTTTACTTTTGAAGTAGTTAGTTTCCCCACAGGCTTGAGTCCGAGGACCATGCAAGGCCTTGGTTCTGTCTAACACTCAGATGGTTGTCAAGGTATGAAGCATGCAATCATAACAGACTTAGAATTTGATTTGACAAAGATGCTTTCATTAATAATAATACCTTCGCAGGTTATTTACATTCCATGGACGAGGTACAGGTTTTTCATCTAAATCTTCTAAGTAGTATGCACCTACTCCCGCCACTGAAGTGATTCGGTATGGTCCCTCCCAGTTGGGTCCTAGTTTCCCATAGGATGGGTTCTTGGCAGTGCCCACAATTTTTCTCAACACTAAGTCCCCTAGTGCTAGTGGTCTTAGCTTCATATTGGCATCATATCCCTGCTTGAGCTTTTGGTGGTAGTAGGCCAGCTGGATCATTGCCTTCTCCCTTTGTTCATCGATCAGATCTAGGCTTTTCCTTAGTAGCTCATCATTACTGTCCAAGAAAAAGGAGCTCATCCTCAGCGTTGGGAAGTTTGTTTCTAGAGGGATAACGGCCTTAGCCCCATAGGTCATGGCAAAAGGTGTTTCCCCTGTTGACTGCTGTGGTGTAGTCCGATAGGTCCATAGGACGTGCGGTAACTCTTCTACCCATCTTTTCTTGGCGTCATCTAGTCTCTTCTTGAGCCCATTGACTATGACCTTGTTGACAGCCTCGGCCTGCCCATTTCCCTGAGGATAAGCTGGAGTTGAGTACCGGTTCGTGATCCCCAGCTCATAACAGTATCTTCTAAAGGCTTTGCTGTCAAATTAAAGCCCGTTATTTGAAATGAGGGTATGGGGGACCCTGAATTGTGTAATAATGTTCCTCCAGATGAACTTCTTAGCATCCACATCTCTAATGTTGGCTAATGGCTCAGCTTCGACTCACTTTGTGAAATAATCTGTGCCGACCAATAGATATCTTTTGTTCCCTAGTGCCTTGGGGAAAGGACCTACAATATCCAGGCTTCACTGGGCAAACGGTCATGGGCTGGACAAAGGATTTAGGACGCCTCCTGGCTGATGAATATTTGGGGCAAACCTTTGGCATTGGTCGCACTTCTTAACATACTCTAGGGCTTCCTTCTGCATCCTCGGCCACCAATATCCGTGGGTGATGGCTCGGTGCGACAGGGACTTTCCTTCTGTGTGACTCCCACAGATCCCTTCATGCAACTTCTCGAGCAGTAGTTTTGATGCCTCGGGGTGGATACACAGTAAGTATGGTCCAAAGTAGGAGCTCTTATACAATTTATAGTTCTCAAACAACCAGAACCGAGGAGCGTTCCTTCGTATTTTATCAGCCTCCGACTTCTCCTCAGGTAAGACATCATCTTTGAGGAATCTCACTATAGGGTCCATCCAGCTGGGGCTCACATCTGGCTCACTCTAGCCTGGTGGACGTGAGCCGTGCCTTTTGCCACTTCACTTGCCGTCTTCAGATGCTCAACAAGGATAACTCATGGCAGATCTCTTGCCGAGGATGTGGCAAGTGTGGCCAATGAATCTGCATGGGTGTTTCCACTTCTAGAGACACGTGACAAGCTGAAAAGGTCGAAGTCTGACTGCTGGCGTTTGACCTGGCTTAAGTACTCTTGCATCCTCGCGTCTCTGGCTTCCAATTCTCCGTTTACCTAGCCCACCACCAACCTCGAATCTGAGAACATATCCACTGCTTTTCTGCCCATTTTTTGTACCATGACCATACCTTGCAGTAAGACTTCATACTCGGCTTCGTTATTTGTGGCAAGGAACCCAAGTCTTAGGGACTTCTCCACAATAGACTTCTCTGGGGAGACTAGGACTAGCCCCACCCCATACCCCTTTAATTCGCGGCTCCATCAACGTACACTTTCCAGCGTGGGGGCTCTGGAACAGAGATTGCCCCAACTAATTTTCCATCCATGTCTCCTTTTTTGGCTACTGCTTCTACTAGTGGTTCGGCAAATTCGACTACCAAGTTAGCTAGGACTTGACCCTTTATAGAGGTTCGAGGCATGTACTTGATGTCAAAAGCCCCTAGAATTGTGTTCCACTTGGCGATCCTTCCAGTGTAATCAGCAGATCGAAGTACAGATTTCAAGGATAGTTGAGTTAGGACGACTACTGTGTGGGCCTGGAAATAATGGGGAAGCTTTCGCGTAGCATGGACTACAGCTAGTAGGGCTTTCTCCAGGGGCAAGTACTTAATCTCAACTTTATGCAAAGACTTGCTCACATAATAGACTACATTTTGAATGCCACTGTCATCACGTATTAGCATTAAGCTCACTGCATAAGGGACTACGGCGATGTAGGCGTATAGGATTTCGTCGACTTCGGGGTTAGACATGATTGGTGGCCGGGATAGGTATTCCTTGAATTGCTGGAAGGCCATGGCACAATTCTCGGACCACTCGAATCCCTTCCACTTGTTGATCAGGAGATAGAATGGCCTGCACCTATCAGCTGACCTGGAAATGAACTGGTTTAGGGCCGCGATCATTTTAGTGAGTTTTTGGATCTCCTTAGGATTTTGCGGAGGCTTCAAGTTATTGATAGCTTTAATCTGATCAGGATCAATCTCAATTCTCCTATGGGTGATGATGTAGCCCAAAAACTTGCCTGACCCTACACCGAACGAGCATTTGGAAGCATTTAGGCGCAGCTTGTACTTCCTTAAGACGACAAAAATACAGCCGAGGTCTCCTAGGTGCTTGGACACCACTTTACTCTTTACCACCATATCATCAACATAAAATTTCAATGCTCTTGCCCAGCAGTGGCTCGAACATTCTTGTCATCATCCTCTGATAGGTGGACCCAGCGTTCTTCAGGCCAAAAGGCATCACCTTATAGTGGTAATTCCCAACAGGTGTCACGAAGGCTGTCTTCTCTTAGTTCTCCAGGGCTAGTGGTATTTGATGATAGCCTTGAAAGGCATCTAAGAAACTCATCTGAGGATGTCCCACAGTTGCATCCACCAACTGGTCTATCCGAGGCATAAAGAACGGGTCCTTTGGGCACGCCTTGTTTAAGTCCGGGAAGTCTACACAAACCCTCCATTTTTCACTTTTCTTCTTGACAACCATGGTGTTGGCCAACCATTCAGGGTAGAAAACCTCCTTGATAGCCCCCGTGCGCTTAAGCTTATTCACCTCCTCCCTAATTGCATCGGTATGCTCTTTTGATGGGCGCCGATGTGGTTACTTCTTTGGAACGATGGATGGGTTGACATTAAGATGGTGACAGATAAAGGCTGGATCAATCCCCGGGGCATCACAGGCGTCCCATGCAAATACGTCAATGTTTATTTTGAGGAACTCGATCAACTCTTCCTTCTCCTAGGGAGGCAACTGAGCCCCGACCTGGAAGAACTTCTTTGGATCATCTCCAACGACCACCTTCTCAAGATCTTCACATTTTGCTTCCTCAGCAGCCACGTCAAGAGGTGCCACCAGGCTTTTTGATTGCTATAATTTCCCTTCAGCAGTGGCCGAGGACCCTGCATCGAGCCGATGCGATATGGCCGCCACCATGCACTGCCTTGCTGTGGACTGGCAATCACAAATTTCAAGAACTTGGTCTCCCGACGGAAACTTCACCTTCTGGTGTAAGGAGGAGGACACAGCCCCAGGGTGTGGAGCCACGGCCTGTCGACAATGGCTGTGTACGGGGAGTAGGTGTCCACCACTATAAAGTCCACCTCCACCACCTTTGGGCCAATCTGGATGGGCAACCTAATCATTCCTTTCGGGGTAACTAGCTTCCCATCGAAGCTCATCAATGGGGAGCTATAGGGTGCCAAGTCTTCTGGCTTTAGCCCCAGCCCTTTGTAAAGGTCGGGGTACATGACTTCGGCTTTCACGTCGTAGTCCCTGATTCTAAGAGTGATCACCAGTGCATCGTCATGGGGTTGGATAGTCCTAACCCTGTCTTCCTCTGAGAAACTTAGGGTCGGGTGGAAGTTCCTTCTAGACTTCTTCGGCTCTGGCTGGGTCTCCTCGGTAGGCATTTGGGCCATGGACAATACCCGCGAGGGGCGCGTGCCTATTCTCCTCGGGGCCGCTAAGATCACATTGATCGTCCTTGCGGGTGGCCTCAGCGCGGCGTCTCTTCGGGGCTCCTGATGAGTTTGGCCTTGATGACCACTGGAATGATGCAGAAGGTGCTTCAGCTTTTCTTCTCGGACTAGTTGTTCCAGGTGGTTCCAGAGGTGCCTGCAGTCCTCCGTCGCATGTCCGTGGTCTTCATGGTATTGGCAATAAAGGCTCTGATTGTGCTTCGTGGGATCCCCTGCCATCTTATTTGGCCACTTAAAGTACGGCTCGTTCCTGATCTTCTCCAGCACCCTGTGCACTGGTTCTCGAAATACCGCATTGACGGTTTGAGTGTTGGTCACCCCAGATTGGCCTGCAAAATCTCTTCTCGGGCAGTTGTTGTTATACCGGTCCGACCTGAAATCCCTCCTCTCCTGAGGGATAACCTTCTCTTTTCCCTTGCCTTGCAGCTGATCTTCCTCTACTGGTTTGTACTTGTTGATTCGATCCATCAGCTGACGCACATTGGTGACAGGCTTACCAGTTAGAGACTTCCTCAAGCCGTGCCCAGTTGGAAGACCATTCTTGAAGGTACTGATGGCAACGTCATCGTAATTGCCATCCAACTCGTTATATACCTCCCAATACCTGTTTGAATAGGCCTTCAAGGTTTCCCCATCATGCATGGATAGGGACAGCAACGCATTCAAGGGCTGAGGAGGTCTACTGTTTGTAACGAAGCGGGAGCCGAAAGCTTGGGTCAGTTGTCTGTACGAGTCTATAGAACACGTCTTCAGGCCATTGAACCATCTCATTGCCACTGGTCCCAGGCTAGAGGGGAAGACTTTACACATCAGTTCTTCGTCTTTAGAGTGGATGGCCATCCTTTGGTTGTATTGGCTCACATGCTCCACAGGGTCCGTTCTGCTGTTGTAAATGGTGAAGGCTGGCTGCTGAAATCGCCGAGGAAGCATAGCCTCTTCTATATGGCGTGTGAAAGGTGATTTTGAGAGTTGGTCCAGTGCCTTGCTCATGGCATCACTTCCCAAGCTCCTGGGAGATGGGTTGCTACGTTTACTCCTCCGGTGGTACTCTTCCTCATGAGAGAAGGTCTCGCTTGGAGGAGTTCTTGATCTTCGCTTGTAGTCATTGTCACTTTCATCGTCGGAGGGCATGTCAGGGCTGGGACGAGGCTGCCCTCGCTGTGCGTGGCGTAGCCTTCTTTTCAAATCGTCTATCTCTTGTTGCATGGCCACTTTATCATCCTTTCTCTGGGATGCGTGGCTTTTAACCACGTGGTCGCCTGGTTGCTTGGCTTGGCCACTGTTTTGCTTTCGGAGTGCATGGCTGCCCCCACGAGTGTGGCTTCCGCTGGTTTGTGAGGTGTGCACGCTTCCCTCTCGAAAATTTCCGTTCTTTTTGTTTCGATCTTGCCCAAGGTTGAAAAAGTTACCCTATTGTTGTGATCTAGCCGGTTCAGGCTGGTGGGAGCCTGTTTGATGAGGGCCTAACCCTGTCATGTTTGGTTGTTGCCCTTACTAACGCACAAGTTCTCCCTACAGACGGCGCTAATTGTAAGGATCAGGTTGGAGCACTATCTCAATGGGGTGAGTGGACTCAAGCTTAGTTAGCCCGATACAATGAATTTGTAAAGTATGAGTTCAAGAGCTGGACCCTAATAAGGGTTGCAACAACTAAACATGGTAGGGAATGAGTTGGATGACAAGAACGTAAGCTAAAGCGTAGGATATGGTTCCTCGGCCCTCCTCTTGGGGGCTGGAAGTTCTTATTTCTTCTTTAATGCTTTGTTACAGGGTTGATACAAGTGCTACCATTTATTCTTTTTCTCCAAATCCCGTCCCCCTTTCTGGGGGATTCCTTACATTATATATCCCCCCTTTAGTTAATCTTGACCCTCCATTTGTTGATTATGCAGGCTACCACTTAAGTGCCTGTCCTATCAGTCACATTCATCTTCTATCTATGGGTTGTAGCAACTGCGGCAGCACTGCTCAGGGGCTACTTCTCCATTAATGCGGACAGAATGTTAGGTGTGGGCATTTAATGTGGAGATGACAGTTCCTCCTGGAATTGCTCCTCCACCATGCTTCCGTGGCTGACCCATTGTACTTGTCTTTTCTTTGGAGCCGTTCTGAAGGACCACCTTTGACTATGCTTTGTTCTTCCTCTCCATGGTCTTGGTTGGCCGAGGACATGATTGTCCTCGGCCGTGCTTTTTGGTAACTGGATCTTCTTCGATTCATCCTCGGACATTTCTTCATCCTCGGTGTAGGCCTTGGGCCTAGTATGAAGTGGGCTTGGGTTGTCAAAACCCTGTCCCCACATCTATAATAAGTTGATAACACAAATTAGCATTTAACTTGTAACAATCACCAATTCTGCTAAATTAGGGGGGCGAGGGCGACGGTGGAATAAAGGTTAAGGGAGTTCTGAAGCACATAAACTTCAACAATTAATTTAATCAACACCGACATAACGTATAACCATAATCTCCAAATTATCTAGGTGGCTTGTCACTAGTCAGTACCATATTTTATTGATGGTTCAATCAAAATCTAGTAAGTATTTAAGGTGTTCATCAAATTTAAAAAAAAAAAAAAAAGTTAGTATTTAAGAGGTTTCTCCTTAATACGCCCAATCATACAGATTAAAATAGTAGTAGATTTCAGTTAATTTAATTGATAAAATTTTTTGTTTTTAAAGTTGAAATTCTATTATATGATGATGAGTGCTATTTCCATAACATTAATTTAAACTCAATACTAATATTACTTTTTTTGCACTTTCTCAAAAAAAAAAAAAAAAAAAAAAATTTAACTTACCACTAAAATTACTTTTTTGCCTTGTAGTAGTTCAGTTAAATTTTGTCACGGTACAAATTTCACTTTACACTAACTTCAATATCATCATATCATATAAATTGCACTCACTAATTATTCGTTCAGAAAGAATTGGAAACCATTAGATTTTTTTTTTTCTTTCATTTTTGAGCCTAATTGTGTAGGGGACCATTTTCTAGTGAAAACGAATATCATTGTTCTTAAATCTTCATCGAATTATCAAAGCTTTTTTTTTTTTTTTTTTCCTTTAGGACGGAAAATTGGAAATCAAAGCTTCTCTTTAGTGTTTGTAAAAGGGATCTCTAGGATAGCTTTTTTTCATATACAAATTAGTAAGGCTAAGAAAATAGCAACCTTTTTTTTTAATAATGTTAAAGGCAAACGATATGATTTCTGCCATATGTCTAGAAGCCTAGAACATCATGAAAACTGAAAAGAGAAACCGTGCCGGTTATCATTTGTTGGAATTGGTCCAGATATACTCTCTGCTGGCACACCAGCCATGACATTCCAATCTCCAACTATACTAATTAATAAACAATTAATCTTGCTGGTTTTGGTGACTAAATAGATTACAATGCCATTACTTAATGAATATTAATGACATAAGAGCATGCACACTAGTCTATCTAAAATAACATAAAAGAATTGAAATTGTGGATTCCAAAAGATACATTTGTTTTAGAAAATTGTGAAATATGTAGCACCACCAGATCCAGAAGAATGAAATATTGCCCCACTTTAGAAAATATTACTGCACAAATTTAGAATATCTAGCTAAGTTTGAGAATAATTCAGTCTGAAATTTGTGATATAATAGAACATAAATATATCCTTTTAATACTTAATTTGGAGGGGGAAAAAAGGCCAAATTGTGTAAAAGTTAGGTAGAAAATTTCACCATGTCCTTTTTAAAAACTGCAATTAAAACTTTAAAGTTTAAATACCTCATGTTAGTTCTCCAAAAATAATTACCTAATAGTTGTGACAATTGAAAAACTTTTACAATGTGAAATGTGACATTTTGGCATAGTTTGGGTTCAAACCTTAATAATTGATGGTAATAAATATATATGGGTCTGTTTGGATACGGTTTATTGTTGAAAACTGAAAATTAAAAACACTGTAGTAAAATAATTTTTAAAAGTGTAAATAGTGTCGTGAGACCCAGTTTTAAAGTTAAATTTACATTTTTTTCCAAGTTGCGGGTTCCATGAATAGTGTCCATAGACCCAAAGAAATGAAACGTAGACGCACTTGATAGTGCAAAACCGCTATCCAAACTCACACATATGCTCCTCAGCTCTGTTTTAGAGGAAAACCAGGGAGGTATGGATTGCAATTGTTTAAGGAATATGGAGCTTTTTGTCAAAGTTTGCGGATCAATGATCTTGTGAATTTAAAATATTGGCGGTCCACTTTCTATGTGTCCATCTCATCTATCATTTATTTCCTCAAAGGCGAGGAAAATTGCTACAAAATTTTGAAAAGCTGTTCTGCTCCATCCTCTCAAAAAAAGGTATGTTTGCTCCATTTGTCAAACTACGATGGAGATAGCGGCAAAATTCAAATTCTGAAGTTGCTTCAAGTTACATCACAGAGACAGAGCGACTGCCTACCACAATAAAATTAAATTATATTAGAAGTTTAAAATTTTCCCACCTTTTATTCATTTTATGCTTTTGAAAAATCTACATATTTTGAATAATTTTTTTTATAATACTTTTTTTGAGATACAAATATATACACATAAGAGAAAGATAATAAAGTTTTAATACAAAAACACGCCACAAATTTTAGTTAAAAACTATGATTTGAATAACACGATTTTGAACATTTATATAAACTAAGCCAACATTGATAATTCACCTATTAATTTTGGTTTTTTAGACCTCACAAATACCGGTTATCCAATTTAATCTCAAGTTATTAATTAAACCAATTATGAACAACCTTAGATTGATGTGAACAAGACCAAGATTGTGCAAACAAAATAAATACTAGTGAAAAAATAGTCAAAACCCAATATGGTAATCTAGGAAAAGTTAATAGAACAATGGTTCAAAAGTAAAAATACCACGGGAAATCTTCCCAAAAAGACCACCCAATATATTGAAAGAAGTCTACAATCTAATATAAAACTTTATACCTAGAGCAAAAACCTTTTACTGCTTAAGAACTTCTAATCTCTTTAATATATGAAAGTCTTAATAGATGATGTACATGTGTTCACAACAAAAACTTTTGATTGACTCTAAGATTCCTCTTGAAGGTTTACTTCATAGTACTGTGACTTTAGCCTTAATCACCAATCTTCAAAGATATTGTCTTCAAATCTAGTTTTTAAATACTGGTATCATGGTGAAATAGAGAGAAATATGAGACTTGTTGTATGGCAAAAGCTCTCTCTCTCTCTCTCTCTCTCTCTCTCTCATCCCCAATGTGTTCTTATATAGTGTGCGTTTGGGATGAGCCAAATTTTCAGCTTATCTTTACTTTTAGCTTATTTTTGCTAATATTTTTGGGTCTCACTGTACTTTTTGATACTATTTATAGGTCCTATTGCACTTTTTGATACTATTTATGAGTCCCACTTTACTATTCAACTTTTTTTTTAACTTTTTTTTTTATACTTTCAACAAAAAGTTCTAGATTTCAGCTAAATAAGTTGTTCCAAATGGACACATAGTCTAGCAAAATAAAGCTCACATTAGTAGGACTGAAACATTCATCGCATTAGGCTTGATCTAACAAAATCTGTGATTTTTTATCAATCCAAAATAATTATTGATTTATTGAGCAGCTTTGACACCTTTTCGATCGACCAAAGAGCTGTTGAACAGCTATAAAAACTTTTCAAAAATTTAGAAACTTTTCTTTCTTCATGCTAAACATGGGTCTTTGTTTTAGACTCGAAAATGCACATTCTTTTTCTTATTGAGGTCATTATATCCAAGGACGGAGTCAGAACTTTGAGTTAGGGGGGGCAGTTTTACTGTTGGCTGTGTGCAGTGATTTCAACATCTGATTTTGCTTCTTAGCTGCTGAGATTTTTTTTTTTTTGGTAGGTAAGAACAAAATTATTTTTGTTTAGAATTTTTTAAAGGGCAAGGTTATTTATTTTGGATAAAATTAATTAATTGAGCTTAATTTTGTTTTTGAGCTTTTTTTTTTTTTTTTTGATTTGTATATTTTGTTTTAGATTTTAGATCTATAATTTTTTTTTTATGGTCACTAAAATGAGAAAAATGCTAGAGCTGCAAGTTTTTTTTTTTTATTTTATAAATCACTTATGTAATAAGTGGTTATTGGTAAGTATAAAAATGATGCGAGTGATGTGTCCATATCCGAACTGTGGGTGAGAAAGCCCAACGTCATGTATTGGGCCTGGGGCCCAATTTGAATATCACCGTTTGTCCGAAGAGATAAAAGGGATCAGCACAGCCCGTTTGGTGAAAATGCACTTGAGAAAGGAGGAATTGTGCGTCCGAAGACAACCTGGTTGGTCCGAAGAGGTTCCACTCATCGGATCGCTGGAGAACTTGATCAAGTAAATAGACTGAAGACCCCAGCAACCCTCCCAGCATATTCCACGGTAAGGAGTGAGCTCTGGGCACGCCTAAGGGTGAGAAGATCATAAAATATCTTAAAGAAAAAGCTGCTACCACTGCATTTAATGCACTGCAGCAACTTTCTTGGCCGCATTTATGTGGAAAAGACACCTGAACAGTGCAACCTCAACTACTACCACCCACGGCAGAATAAAGCAAACATCTGATGTAACTAGTACTCAAGTGGATGCTTAGATGAAGAACAAGTGTACGATGAAGATGAGGGGGAAGATGTATATATAAAGGGAATAGGTCTCACAGAAGAAGGGTGACAAAAAATTGTATTCATTGAAGTCTGTAAACTTTTAACCTCTTCGGATTCAAGAGGATTCCCACTGCATGCTAGTCTGAACACCATCTTTTTCCTTGTTTGTCTATTTGAATCGTTGCTAAATCCATTTCCAGCCCAGTTGTTTAACCCACTCTCTACAAATTTATTGTTCGGGGTTTTATTGGGCTGAGTCTACAAAGTTCATGCTTGGCCTATCAAAAATTGACCCCACACGAACCAATAAGAATTTGCTACCAAAACGGTTTGTAAAAATATTATAAAAAAGTTTGGGAGTATAGCATAACTCTTAAAAGAAGCAATTATATTGTTAAAGGGAAATAAAATGTAATTTTATATAACAAAATTGCTAAAATTAATACACACACGCACATATATATATATATATATATATAATTAAAAAAAAAAAAAACAATTTTGGGGGTCCCATTGCCCCCCTAGTCCAAGGGTAGTTCCGCCCCTGAATTTATATCACTTCGAGTATGTCATTTGTAAGCACAACAAGTTTCATCTAAATAAACAAGATTAATCTATGAGCAAAAGTAACAGGATTTCTACCAATATAACTTTTAGGTTTTGACGTAAAGGTAAATTTTGGTTTTAAACTTTCAATTTAAACAATTAACCCTTTGTACATTAGGTATTTTGTGAGACATCAAACATTTTATTAATATTTTATGTTAAAGACTAACAATTTTTTTTTTTTTTTTTAAGAACTAAAGACTAACAAACTTAATCACATTACATGTACATGCATGTTTCTGTCATGTTTTAATAGTTTTGAATGTTGTTATTACTTATTACCATGTATACACTACATTATTAAATCTGTTACATTTTAAGAAAAATACTAACAGAAAGTTTAATTTGTCATAAACCTGATTTATGGTTAGTTACTTAGGCTTTATTTATTTATTTTTTAAATAGTTATAATATGTTGCTAATCCAACAATTCGAATCATTTCCTCCCCAAACTCTTAAGCATTTTGTGCATAGAGATATGTCAATTAGGCAGCTACAAGACCCTTATCAGTTAGTCTCTTTGTAGATTGTTCAAACCAAAAGTTTAAAGATTAAATTGATACACTTCAAATTTTAAGAGTGATATGTGTAAAAAAAAAAAAAAAAAAAGAAAGAAAGAAAAAGAAAAAAGGAATAAAGAATGGGCAGGTATGAAATCTGATTTCTATGCCATCAACTCTGTTGTGAAAGTTGATCCCATTGGTACGTAGTACATCACTAAGCCTGCAGGAACCTTTTTGAATGAGTCTTGAGTCTCATGCGAATGAACGATGATGCTGAAGTGAAGTCAGTTTTTGAAGTATAGATAACATCACCTCGTGCTGTTGGTATCCCACCTTTTTGTTGTTGCTTACATGTGATACATAGTCTATATATATATATATATATATATAAAACCGAAGTTTTTGAAGCTCCCACAATTTTCCACATCAGCATTATTTAAATAAAAAAATAAAAAACAAAAAATCAGTAAAAAAAATTACATAACCTACTAAAACACTACTAATCACACGTTTAACCTACTAAAATCAGCATTAAATATTGAAGGTTTTAACTTATGAGCCGTACTTTGTTCTAGAGAAAATTTTAGGTTTTGTGAGAGACTGAGAGCTGCCACCTTTGTAATATCTCTATTTTCTTTTCTATTTTTCCAACAAATACAATAAAAAAAAATAAAAAAATAAAAAACAAAAAATCAGTAAAAAAAAATTACATAACCTACTAAAACACTACTAATCACACGTTTAACCTACTAAAATCAGCATTAAATATTGAAGGTTTTAACTTATGAGCCGTACTTTGTTCTAGAGAAAATTTTAGGTTTTGTGAGAGACTGAGAGCTACCACCTTTGTAATATCTCTATTTTCTTTTCTATTTTTCCAACAAATACAATCAACAAGAAAAACGATTGATCTAATATTGTTTGACATGGAAGATTTTTCATAGTAATACAAGAGGTTTGCAATTCTGTTCTCTAACACATAATTTTGTTGTACGCAGACAATAGTGTTTTGTTGATGAAGGCTGATTCTAAATCTTCAAGACTATCGATCGTTTCGAGAAAGCCCTCAAAAATCCTACAATTTAGAGTTTGTGGACGCAATCCTACACTTCGTGGCTGCATTTTTTATGCTTCGAGGTGTGGATGGAAGAGTACTAAGGCGTTTAAATTTGGTTTGTTGATTTACTTTTGATATTGAGTTAAAGTTGTAATGCCTACAGTTCCTTCTCCCTCCTGTATTTGTGTTAATCCTTCCTTGCAACATCAAAGGTTCTATTCTTAATTTTTATTCTTCCATTCAGTTTTGTTTAGATTTAATCTTCTCAATTTTTGTTCTAGAGATTGGGCCTCCTGCCAAAAATAAATTGAATCAAGGTTAAAGGCATGCTAATTTACAATTAAAATTTTCCAATTTCTTGGGTTTGGATTATCGATTTTTGTTTTTTGGTTAGAATTTTTTCCTGCTTGGCAAATATTTTTTTACTGTATTTGAAAAAACAAAGCTCTTTTTAGGGTTTAATCTAATTTAGAATTGTAGATTCTCACATTGTTTGGTTAGGGTTACATTGCAGTTGATGATAAGTATATGTAACTGTATGTATGCATGCTTTGGGCTAGCTTTAGTTTGATGATTTAACTTATGTTTGTTCCTCTTCTTGGCATTTGTGAATTAAAGATTTGATATTGGATTATTATGTGATTTTGTTTGTGTGCATCTGTATTGTTGATAAGTTTTGGCTTTGGGGGGAAAAAAATTTATATTATAACAGTGTTCTTTTTTTTAGACTTCAAATCCTACATGAAGCAAAAGTCTCTAAACAACCAAGAAAACACACATCTTCAATATTGTTCTTTCACTGCCACAATACATTGGCTCCACTATTGTTATAGCTATTTTCACCAGGGGTAACCAATATTTTTGTTATATTTCTCTATTTTGAAGTCATATATTCTTTTGTTTTGTTTCAATAATTTCTAGGCTCTAAATTATCTAATTTATTATTATTATTTTTGGACTTTTGGAAATTTTAACATTTGATTCTTTGATTTCTCACTTTTTTTTTTTTTTTTTTGCAAGATCTAAAATTGTCTAACAGATTTCAACAACTATATCCACAAATTATTCTTTTGAAGGTAACTGATCTTTCTCTATATTTCTTTGTTGTGTAATCACATAGACATATATGTGTTTTGTTTTGTTTCAATAATTTTTAGGCTCAGAATATTCAGATTCTTTAATTTTTTTGGCTTTTTGAACATTTTAACATTTGAATTTTTGGGTTCATTTTTTGCTATAACTGAATTTGTCAACTATATAGCCATGGATTAGTCTTTTGACGATAGCCACATTTTTATCTTATATTTCTCTGTTGTGTGATCAAATATTTTCATTATGCTTTAATAATTTCAGCTTTGAATCTTATACACGATACATTTTACATTTATGCAAAATCTTCCCGTGCATTGCACGGGTTAGCGACTAGTTTTTATTTATTTTCCAATAATTATGCTTTACCAGTAATTTATGTGTTAATCTCAAAGTCAAATTCTACTTACTAGTTACTACTTCTAAATCCTTCAGAGTTCAGAATAAACTAGTGGATGAGATTATTAGATTCAAGCTACTCCTCTGTGGTATTGTCCCCCATTTAAGTTTTAAAGGAAGAAGAGGACTTTTAGAGGGTGTTTAGTTGAGCTGTTTTCTTAAATGACATGTTGTATTAGCTGTTGTACTAAGAGAGCGATAGGTCATTGACTCTCACGGTTTTGGAACATTTGTGATGCGACATTGTCGTTCTATTATTCTCAATACTTCGCAATGCAGTGTCTAGTGAAGCATTATGGTTTGCCACAAGTCTTATGGTAGTTAATTAGTTATAAGTTGAATATGTTTAGAGATCATTCTTAAAGTTTATTTTTCTGTTATTTCCTATTTTACTATGCAATGACTATCTGAAATAATTGTCTTTGCTCTAGTATATAGTCAATCCTGCTTTTGTACAGTGATGTATTTAGTTCATTTACAGCATTCACAATATTTAGCTGTTAATAATTTGAAAAGCTAATTTATCTTTTTTAACACATTACTTTACAATATATATAATATTATATAAATATTTTATTCTTTTATCACTTCATTTAAATATTCTTTATCTATTTATTTTATTCTTTCTTTTATCATTCAAGTCTCTTTCCCTGACTTTCATTTAAATAACGTTTTTTGTGTTTGCCATTTAGCTACAATAAACTACTAGAGATAACAATTTAATTACTGTAATTAGGTGTTAAAAAATTATAAATTTGACACCTTTGATATAGTGGGTATTTTAGTGTTTTGGGTGTTAAAATAACATTTGATGTGACTACTTTTAAATTAATGATAATTTAGCATTACTCTACGTTTAGTTTTCATCTCTTTCACAATACATCATTAATAATTCTTCCTCTATTTTTAACAATCTTTCATGGTATCAGACCATTTACTGACGTCATCGTCTTCAATCTGCACCATTAATAATCCTCCATCTCACATTTCATCTCAAACTCTAAGCACCTCGATGCCTCAATTCCATGTCTCATTAATTTTTTCAAGACTGCGAAGAAATTCTCACCACATAGATCAATCTAGAATTTTTTTTTTTTTTTTTTTTTTGAGAAACAATCTAGAATATAGAGTATGCCAATTCAAAGATCAATCATTGATCACTTTATAAGGGCTCTATAGTGGTGTTTTAAAATACTAAGCCTATAGCAGCGTTTTTATAGGTCTTGGGTCTTACAAGGGCCTATAGGTCCTTTAAAATTTTAAAAAAAGCCCAACCAAAAAAAGAAAAAGAAAAAAAAGAACATCACTATAGGTCCTTTAAAAAAAGGAAAACCTAACTGAAAAAAAAAAAGACCTATATAGGTCTTGGATCTTATAAGAGCCTATAGTGCTCATTTGAAATTTTAGGGACCAAAAGCACTTAGTAGGCAAGTTTTAGGAGACCAATAGTGTAGTTTTGCCCTTCTTTTATACAAACTTAAAAGAATAAGAATTAAAATGAATCATTTCAAAGGATGATGACCATTTTGAATTATGGGGTAAAGGTTGAGGATTAAATGCATATTTAAACCTTAATAATTTATTGGTTTTCATAATTAAAGGATGTTTGTATTTACTTTAAAAAAATATTTAGGTATACTTTGACTTTTTAAAAGTAATAAAAAACTGTATTCAATATAATGTATTAAATGTAATTTAATTTGTAAGATGGTACGCTTAGGTTGGGTTTGGATACCGGCAGACTGTGTGTCTGCGTTTTTTTAGTTGGGTCTTGTACAGTGTTTATGGGACCCGCAAGTATGAAATTTAGCAAAATCAACTTTAAAACTGGGTTTCTCAGTACTATTCACACATTTAAAAATTATTTTGCTACAATATTTTCAGTTTTCAGCAATAAGCGGTATCTAAACAGATCCTTATTAAGAAAATAAAATAAAATTATATTATATTATTGTGTAATAGTACAATAAAATTTTGGTTTTACATTGTTGCATCATCTGGCTCAAGATGAGTATTCCGCCATCTTTTCACTACATGGTTTATTGTGTTGTAGTTTATTTATTTAAATAAATTTAGAATTAATCAAAATTTTTTTTTTAATTTTAAAATTAAAGTGACAAGTTGCTCCAATAGGATTTTGTTATAATTTGCATTTCCTTTGATCACACTTAAGATGCAAATGAAAAATTAAGTTAAATAGTATATTTCGAGTCTTCAATTATTTGTTAAAAAAAAGAAGTCTTCAATTATTTTGAGATTAATATCATGTAAACTAATTCCCCACAAATGTTAAAATGAATATATTATACTTAATTAATCCTTAACAATATTAGTAAGCGCAAAATTTTTGATTGATATTTATTTTTCATTAATTTCTCTTTATATCCATAATCTAGTGATGAACAAAACTTAGGTACAGTACTCTAAGTGTTATTCTTTAGGTTCTCTTCTTAAGGTTCAGCCATGTGACTACTTAACTAGAAAATGCATTTTCATCCCACGAGAAAAAATTGACATGACAGAATCTTAAAAGAAGAATTTAAGAAACAACATCTAAGTATTGTACCTAAGTTTTGCTTATCTAGTAATAATACTTCACATGCTTATTTGTTAGTTTTATATATTGGTAAATTGGGCATTCATTAAACAAGAAACAACAAAAAAACAAAGCACAAGTCAGAACATTCTAACCCCCAAGCATCTGCTTCAAGCTAAGTTTCAACCAAAGTAGGTGGATAAACTCATAAACATAACAAACAAAAGCTAAAGACCAGGAAGTTCGTTAGTTTTTATAATTATTCTTTTGTTAACATTTTATAAATATTTTATATTACATGCAATGGATTACACCCGTCTAGCATTTTGGGGAAAAAAAAAAAAATGAAAACAACTTTTCTCTATTTCTTTATAAAATTTTCCCCTTCTCCATTGGGCCTAAAGATGGGAGTAGGTATTGATATTAAAGCATCAATTCAAGAAAGCCATATGTCCAAACCTAAACAATTTGTTTTATACAAAGTAGGAAAGAGTTCTACACTCAAAATTATCCTCAAGAATGAAACCTAAACCGTGTTATTAAAATCACACAAGACTCTTAACCAAGTGTCAAGAGCTCTAAAAGTTTAATTAAAAAAAAAAAAAAAAAAACTTTGCTGGTAATCATACTCTCTCCAAAAAAAAAAAAAAAAAAAACTCCTAAAGCCTGTGAATTCATCAAATTGTTTTTGTGCTATCAATCAGATTGTTAATCACCAAGTCAAAGGTAATAAAATGGGTTGGTCCTATAAGTAATCAGTCTCATAAGCCTAAACAAAAGGCCGAACTTAGTGAAAACTCATATACCTAAGAAAGGAACCATTCGATAAAACCCAGGCCCAGCTTTACCTTATCAGTGTAGGTCACTTGCCCACATTATATACTTTTTTTTTTTTTTTGATAGGAATATACTTTTTTTTTTTTTTTTTTTTCCCAACCGGTATCCGAACCCACTGGGCCGACTAATCCGGTTTCGGAGCGGGTCTCGAGGTTAAGGTTTTAAACTCCTCCCCACGGGCTTGCGGGGGATCGAACCGTAGTTCGCCCTACCAAGTCTAGCCCCTGATACTTTTTCTTTTTAGTACATGCAAAAGCTACCAAAATTGTTACCAATTAAATTAGCACTACGCATTGCCGTTTTACAAAACACAAATGCACTTTAAAATACAACAATTCCCAGGCGCGGTCACAGTTTGTGGTACCTGGCTTCTAAAATCAAAAAGTGACAAATTTCAGTCCAAAGTGAAAAAAGTAGATATCCATCGATTTCATCGAACGTCACGCGCCGTAAGCACGCGTAAGGAACTTCAAAAATACGTTCTTTTCCTGAAATTTACTGCAACAATTAAAAAAAAAAAGAAAAACGTTTCCACTTTGCCAGCACATACTGCTTCTATTCTCTCTCTCTTTTCTCTCAAAGCTTTATTTTTTTCACTTTGCAACCTCGTGATACCTAAAATCCCTTCTCTCTTACAAAAACCTCTCACTCTTGAGCTCACATAGCGCTCTCTCTCTCTCTCTCTCTCTCTCTTTCTCATATGAAACTTCGACGGAAAACAGCTTTTGGGATTGTCCGAAACCGTCATTACAAAACAAGCATGTAGAAGAGAAGAGAGAGAGATTGTTTTTCATTCTTTGTTGTTTTCGTTTTGTTTGGGTTTGAGAATTTGATACCCAAATGGCGGCAGTGGGTTTTGACTCTGGGTCAGTGTGGTTATTGTGCTTTGTATCGCTGCTTTTACTACTGAGTGGGCGAGTTAACTCTGAGCCGACTCAGGATCAGCAAGCTCTCCTTGCTTTTCTCAACCAGACCCCACACGCGAACCGCGTACAATGGAACTCGTCTGTCTCAGCCTGCAACTGGGTCGGAGTCGAGTGCGACCCTAATCGTAGCTTCGTGTACTCTGTTCGTTTACCAGGGGTTGGGTTAGTGGGTCCGATTCCCCCCAACACACTCGGCCGGCTGAGTCAACTCCGAGTTCTGAGTCTCCGTGCAAACCGTCTCTCCGGCGAGATCCCCTCAGATTTCTCCAACTTGACTCTCCTCCGTAGCCTCTACGTCCAGAACAACGAGCTCAGGGGCGAGTTCCCAGCCGGGTTGACTCGGCTAACTCGGCTGACTCGTCTCGATCTCTCATCCAACAATTTCACAGGTCCAATCCCATTCTCAATCAACAATCTCACCCACTTGACCGGTCTTTTTTTAGAAAACAACGGCTTCTCCGGCGAGCTACCTAGTATTTCAGCCCCTTTGAATAACTTCAACGTGTCCCACAACAATCTCAACGGTTCGATCCCTCCAACGTTGTCGAAATTCGACCCTTCCGCATTCGCCGGCAACGTAGATCTATGTGGGAAACCGCTCAATAAACAGTGCAGCCCATTCTTTCCTTCACCGGCTCCATCACCCAACCCCGAAATCCCGGCTCCGAACCCGTTTCATAAAAAGTCCAACAAACTATCCAAAGGCGCTAAAATCGCAATCGGAGTCGGTGCGGGTTTATTAGCTTTAATCCTATTACTAATCCTCTTCCTCTGCCTCAAAAAACGACACCGTCGCCGTCGAACAGCCAAGCCACCAAAGCCTCCGTCAACGACGGGACGCACAGTAGCGGCGGAGGCTGGAACGTCGTCGTCTAAGGAAGACATAACAGGTGGGTCCATTGAGGCTGAGAGGAACAAGCTGGTTTTCTTTGAAGGTGGGGTTTATAGCTTTGACTTGGAGGACTTGCTGAGGGCCTCGGCGGAAGTGTTGGGTAAAGGGAGCGTGGGGACGTCGTACAAGGCGGTGTTGGAGGAAGGGACCACTGTGGTGGTGAAGCGGCTCAAGGATGTGGCGGTGAGCAAGAGAGAGTTCGATATGCAAATGGAGGTTCTGGGAAGGATCAAACACCAGAATGTGGTTCCTCTCCGGGCGTTTTATTATTCCAAGGATGAGAAATTGCTCGTTTATGATTTCATGGCTGCTGGAAGCTTGTCTGCTCTTCTTCACGGTATCATTTCAACCTTTCCCTTTTTTTTTTTTTTTTTTTCTTCAATTTGCATTCATGGAAATGGTAATTTTTGAAGTATAATTCTTTTTTTTTGTGCACAGAATAATTTACTTTTTATATTTTTATTAATGAGGTATATGAATCATTTTTGGATATACCATAAGTGGAATTGAAAAATTTGGACCTCGAGAAGTCTCTATTAAAAAACGAGTATCAATTATGCTATGTCAAGATGTCACAGTTAACAGTTAACAGTTAAAAATACGAGGTATTAATTGAGCTATTTAGCTATGTCAAGATGTCACAGTTAACAGAATGGGAGGTATTAATTGAGCTAGAAAGATCTCGACGTGGAATATGGATTATTGGTGTGGAGTGTGGACAATTTGATTTTTTGTAATATGCTAACGATTTTTCCGAAGAAAAAATTTTTGATTAGTCTTTTGGTAGAATCTTGACCGTCGAGAAGGTCCAGCTGTTGCAGTCATGGAAAGTATGTTTTTACTTTTTAGAGAAGTGGATAAATTAATAAGCACATGCATATCTGTGTTGCATTATGTCTAAGTGACACCATGGAGGGGTATTAATACTATAATTAGAAAATTAGGGGGGGGGTGTTTCTCTGATTTAATAGTATTTTCTAATTGTTTCTCAAAAAAAAAAGAAAGTATTTTCTAATTTTCTAAACCGCGCAGAGTGCGCAGATTCCACTGTTAATTCCCGGACCAGTGCAAACATTCCAAGAGTGTGAACTACGTTTTTTTGCCACCAACATTACAACACGCCCTCATGATGTAGCATTAATAAGTCACCGACATCATTTTGCACTTTTTCTTTTTTTTATACATCTGGTAAACTTTTGCACTTTCTCTTTCTTTTTTGTTTTTGTTGAATTTTTTAATTGCAATTCACTCATTTACCTTGCCTTTTGGAGGAATATTTGACCATTTCTCTTTGTGCACACACAAGCCATCGTTATTTACAATAGAGCTTATGCACCCAAAGATCAAATATCTTTTTATTTTTTTTGCCGACTTGTTATGCTATTCACCCAAATCATAATTTCCATCTAGGTGTACCAAATTTTGATGGCGTAATCAATTGGTTGGTTCGTTTATTCTTTGGCACCATATAATTTTATTTAGTACGTACCTATTCGTCTGGACCGAATGCACCAACATAGGCATGATTGGCATTTTAGATTAGACTTTTTCTTTTCTTCTTAAAAAATTTATTAGTTTGATTTAGTAAAGTACATTCATGGATGACCAAGTGACCTGAACTTCCGGTGATTGGTATTTTTGCATTTGCAGGGAGCAGAGGGTCAGGCCGGACACCACTAGACTGGGACAACCGGATGAAAATAGCACTAAGCACGGCAAGAGGTTTAGCCCACCTACACGGGTCGGGAAAAGTAGTCCATGGCAACATAAAGTCCTCGAACATCCTCCTCCGGCCCGACCAGGAGGCATCCGTTTCGGACTTCGGACTCAACCCATTGTTCGGTGCCTCGACCACCCCGAACCGTGTGGCAGGCTACCGTGCCCCGGAGGTGGTCGAAACCCGCAGGGTCACGTTCAAGTCTGATGTGTACAGTTTTGGCGTATTGTTGCTAGAGCTATTAACTGGGAAAGCACCAAACCAAGCTTCATTGGGAGAGGAAGGCATTGATCTTCCTAGGTGGGTGCAATCAGTTGTAAGAGAAGAATGGACAGCTGAGGTATTTGATGTGGAGTTGATAAGGTACCCTAACATTGAGGAAGAGATGGTACAATTGTTACAAATTGCAATGGCATGTGTTTCAACCGTACCCGATCAAAGACCATCAATGCAAGAGGTGCTGCGTATGATGGAAGATATGAATAGAGGTGAGACTGATGATGGATTACGACAGTCGTCTGACGACCCATCAAAAGGATCAGAGGGTCAAACCCCTCCCACTGAGTCAAGGACTCCACCTTAGGAAAAGGAATTCTTGGAATTTTGGAAAAGCCTGGAGAGAAAAAATGCAAAAGATAACATGGTGGCCGGTCTTCATAAAAGAAAAAAAAAATGTGCACAGTGCGTAAGTAATAGAGTTGAAATGCGCAGTTGATTGGGGGGTCAGAGATTCGGGGTTGTCCAATCCAATATGTGTTTTTCATTTTCATTTTATTTTTATTTTTTTGAGTTTATTTTTATTTTTTATTTTGAAAAGTTTAATTTGCAATGATTTTTACAGGTGGAGGAAGTTGAATTGTTTATGGAAGGGGGGGTTGGGGAGTTCCATGAACTGATTGGAATTGACCATTTGATGGATTTTTAGTTGGGTTTTTTTATTATTATTGATTCTTTCCCTATATAACTTTATTGTTCATAATTTCTGTCTATTACATTTAGTCATTTTGTTTTTTACATAATGTTTTATTAGATTTTTGTTTTGTTTTTACTCTAGTGCAGCCCACTGCGAATTGAAGAAAACGTCTTAAAATTCCAGCCACTTGTTCTTCATGTATAAGGCCAAATGAAGAATTGTTCTCTTCTATGTTTGTTTGTAGGACCTGTAGAAACTAGGAAGGTCGCAAAAAAGTTTTAGTAGAATTTACCAAGAAAAGTTATGCACATTGCATGCGTGGTTCTTTTTGCTCTGCGCTCACATGGGTACTCTTATTATATGTTCACATGGCCCATTATTTCTACGGAGGCGAGCGTATTTATGTTACATCCGTGCTATGATTAAACCTTAATTGTATTTCAAAACCATTTTTTTGGATATGAAAAATGATTGTGCGTTACTTACATTTTTTGGGCATTCAATTTTGGGTCCCACTCCGTCCTTGTGGGCAGAAATTGCTTTATTAATCACACCGTTCAGCCCGGAATCAGCGGTGCCGGTAGGTTGTTGAGGGATTATTGTGGTGGCGGGACCATCCTTGGTGGGTCTGCGTAAAGATAGCTAGCCACGTGGTGGAAAAACAAAGGCTGTGATATGGGGGTAGATTTGGCAATATGGGTAGAATTTTGTCCCTTTATATGTGTAGGAATAGTGGTAAAATGGGTGGCGTACAGGCTGGCGGGCCTCTTCTTATCTGACACACTCTTTGACCCAAAGAGTGTGTCAGCCGTTGATTCCCGACACCCAATACCCCACCATGTCTTGCTCTGCTTTTCAATTTCCTCCAGAACCCCCTTTGGGTCACCCAATCTCCGTCTTACTTTTTACTTTTTGAGTTCTTTTATAAAAACATATTTCGACACCATTTGTACATTCAAGAGTAGAGTTTAGGGATTAAAAATTTATTGGTACCTTGATTGGATGATAAATAGTAATTATTTGGAGCAAATGATATAAATCAAAACTCAAAACTAGTTTTAAAATTTTGTATATTTTTTAATGCTTGATTGGATTATGTTATATACACATAATATCATTACTTGTGAAAATTAATCCGATTCTTACTTGACATATGCTAGTTGTGGCAAAATGTGGGAAAAGTGTGTCACAAGAATTTTTGTTTACTATTTGTTAGAGATATATTAGCCTATTAATATAGGTCCAATCCTAATTCTACTTTGTGTGCAAGCCAACTCTTTTACTTGTAGTAGAAGTTTATTAGTCTAGAGTTTAGTCTATTATATATACAATGTTATGATTCATTGTAATACATGATTTATACTATACTCTAATATATTAAAAATGTAATCTTTTAGGATTTCCTCCGTGGACGTAAACTATTAGGCTGAACCACATAACCCTTGTATTCTTGTGTTCTTATTTTATACTTCTATATCATAGCTAATATTTAACATGGTATAAAAGCCACATTCCTATGACTATGGTTTTCTGTCTTCTGTCTTACGGTGTGTTTAAAAGCAATTTTATCCTCTTTGGTGTTTTTTCGTTGCGTTCATTTTCTTTAACTTTTCACTGCTGCTGTCAAAACTCTTCGGTATAGTCGTGCTATCATTAGAAGTCGCATCAACATTGCAAGACCATTGCCTTTCTCAAACCACTATCACAGAGCCAAACTTCATTCAAGAGATCTTCTCAACCTTATCAAATCTCAAGGTTTCATCAAACTTCTATCTTGAGTTTGAGAGGGGGTGTTAGACATATATTAGCCCATTAGCATAGGCCCAAACCTAATTCAAGAGATCTTCTCTCACTTGTACTAGGAGTTTATTAGTCTAGGATTTAATTTATTGTATATATATCCATGTCATGGTTCATTGTAACATAAGATTTGTACTATAATCTAATTTATTAAAGATTTAACCCTTTAAGGTTTTCTCCGTGGACGTAGGCCATTAAGCTAAACTATATAACTCTTGTGTTTTTGTATTCCTATTTTATGCTTCACTCTTTCGTATCTATACAAACATATTTAATATGGAATATATTATAGGTAATATTTAACACTATTTGATATTGAATTGAACTTCCAGGAATTGGCTCGAGTGATTAATTTTGATTATGCATTAGTTCATGATAGAATTCTAAGCTGTTTAATAATTAATTAATTGTGTTAGTATAAAGACAAAAAAATCAGCTGATATTAAGGTGGAAGAAAAATTCTAATTAACCCACACATGACCAAAAGTCTAATTAATAACCGATTGCTTAGTTGACACTTGACATTGACCAAACGTTTATGTAATTTGATTAATCCTTCGTGGTCAGCTTTACATCACTCCTCAAGCGGGTTTTTATACGTAATTTTGAGCACAATAACTTTATTGTTGAATATTGTTTACGGGTGAATGTTGTGGTGGTTACTTACTTGAGATAGGTAAGGGATGATTGTATCCAAATGGCTCTAAGGCACGAAGTTCTAATCTGTTAGCCCAAGCAAGAATACAGCTACCCTCGAGATGAAGTCAAGGGACTCATATTAGGCGCTAAAATTCACCGTAGTTACTTACCGATCTCTAATGGCCCAATTGATGACATCTAGCCCCTAGTCTAAAGGTGAATTTTGCCATGTTCTAAAGTTCAAGGACTCAGCAGCATCATGGTCACGGTTTGGGGAAGTCATGAGGATGACTCAAATGATAGAAGTAAGGCGTAAATGCAAGACTAATTTAAGGCAAGGGAAAGATTCTAATAGACAAATCAAATCTTGAATCCTAAGGTGGCATGTGTGAACAATTAGAAGAAAAGTCTCATGGTCATTGGATAGCTTCATCTTATCAATAATCAATAGTAAGAACTTGCCTTCTCTTTTTCATGCCTTCACATCTATATCTATATATATCTAAAAGCTGAAGCGTAGTATTTATTATTGTTACGCTCTTATTGAGCCACATCAGTAGCTACATCATCTATCCCTTCCTCTTCCTTTTATTTTGGCTTTTCTTATCCCCATTCTATTACTATAAATATGTCATTCTCTCTTCTATTCTATACATATTTTCTCACATGAAAAAAGGTTATTACTCTCTCTCTCTCTCTCTCTCTTTCTCTCTCTCATGTTTTATTTTTGTGCGAATTTTTTATTTTTTTGTATCTCTACTTTAGATTGATAAATTTAGGTGTTCTTTAGAATTTTACTTTGGGTCGATGAAGTTTGGTTTTGTGTTTTTAAGTTATTAGCCTTTTTTTCCTATAATTGTTAAATGTTATTCTATTGCTTTTAAAGATAGTTTACAAGAATATTATGTTATTTTATTATATAGCATGACTTGGATTATTTGGTATTTGACTTGTGACTATATTTTTTATTTTGACACTTCTTCTTCTCATTTTGTTTTCTATTTCTCTAAAAGAGGTGACTATTCTCTCTCTCTCTCTCTCTATATATATTATTTATTAATTTTTGCAACTTTGCTTTAGGTTGATAAATCATTGTAATTTTTTTTTTTATAATACTATTTTGGGTTAATACGATTTGTTAGTGTATTTGATTTTTTAAGTTTTTCATCACAAGTCTTCTCTTCCCCTCTTATAACTTTTGTTTGATTTTTTTTTTTTTTTTGGACATAATACTTAGTTATTTTGGAAGTGAGATTTTGAATTTATATCAAAATACAATCTTGGCTATGTATTTAAATGTGTCTATCAACTATTAAAACCCCAAGATGAACATGTATAGACAATATTTTTGTTTTAATTTTTCATTGATTTATTATTTAGTTATAACATTAAAATTAAAGTAAATGAATATGTAAAGATAAAACTGCCTAATATGAATTTGTAAAACCAATATAGTTATATATTTAATATTGTCAAAGAATTAAAAGTTAAAAAATAAATAATAAAAAGAATAATGATATGGCAAATGATGTGGCGGATGTGAAGGCTTAATAGGAATGTAGCAACAAAAATGCGATATGAAGATCCAATTAAAGAAAATTAAATCTTAATAAATGAAAGTGTATGTAGTAAAAAAAAAATTTTGTTAGATCACATTCTCTTTTTGTCGTTATACAAATTATTTTCTTTTATTTCAATAGGTAAAGTGTTTAATTTTAGACATAAAGTCTACTTTTTTTTTCCTACATATTATTTTAAATATTAAAATTATAATATAGTATAATCGAGATGGGTTCAAGTTACACTTGGTGTAACTCCATAAAAGTTACACATTTTTTAAGTCATAGATTTCTAGAAAATTAAACAGCTAAAAGAAAACGCTATTATTCATCATTGTATCATTAAATACTTACCAAATTAATAGCATCCTCATTATCTCTTTCCTTATTAATTGCTAATTGTGTTTTTTTTTTTCCTCTCTCTTTAGTCTTTATTAAGTCCTTTCGTTGTAATCTTTTTTTTCCTTCTCCTGCAATTCATCAAACATTTCTACCCTCATCTTTCTAACCTAACTCCTAGAATTACAAAAATTACAATAAAACATAAAAAATGAATAAATCATAAAAATAGAAGCCTATATTAATTTGATATCCAACCACAGACTCCGAAAATTTCTTTCTGCAAAATCAAACTGTGATTCATGTCTTGTGATCTTGTGCAAAAACGAATGGAGTTTAGGCCTCTTTGGAGTAAAGTTTCAAAAATGTGTGAGAGAATTGGATGGTTTTATCGAACTCATTGATATTCTTCTACAAAATTAATTAGTTGGATGCATTGGAGTTTCATGGATCTGTAGTAACAATATGGTTGATTTGCCATCATCGTAATTAAGTGGTACATTGTGGCACCTGAGTGATATAAAATTAGGATTAGGAAGCTTCTTGTGGATTAGTATTACCCACTGAACCCTCACTCTAATGTGGTTGTGTCAATTTTAGAGTTACATTAGTTTGGATTAGAAATCTATCCTTAGGGATAAAATATATCCGGCAACCACACCATATACAAGTCTATCCTTAATGATAAAATAATCAGATTGTATCTTAGGCGATGAGTTTGTTTGCAAATCAACAAACATTTAAAAAAGATTTTAAAAAATCAAGTAAATAAAATTGGAACACAAGATACAAGGAACCTAAACTAAAAATAATTAGAAGTTATTTTCAAGAATTCATGGTCTTAAACATTTTGTTAAAAAGATGAGGAAAGTGATAGAGGTTTTATTTAAGGGAGTAAAAAATTGACTGAAGTAAAGAAAGGTTAGAAAGATGAAGGTAGAAACGTTTGATGAATTGCAGGAGAAGAAAAAAAAAAAGATTACAGTGAAAGGACTTAATAAAGACTAAAGAGAGAGGAAAAAAAAGAAACACAATTAGCAATTAATAAGAAAAAAGATAATGAGGATGCTATTAATTTGGTAAATATTTAATGATATAATAATGAATAATAGTGTTTTCTTTTAACCGTTTGATCTTCTAGAAATCTACGGCTTAAAAAAGGTGTAAGTCTTATGGAGTTATACCAGGTGTAACTTGAACCCATCTTAGTATAATCTCTTCGGAATTTCTAAGAAATATGCAGTTCCAATCTCATGTATCTATATTAGTAAACAAAACTCAATCAATAGTTCGAAGCTACTCTTACTATAAGAAAAATTATAAATATAACAATCTTTTTTTAAGAGAATGAAAATTTTGAATAATATATTTGAAATTCAAATAGTTTAGTTGTACAGGAAAAACAAATTAGGAAAATATAACGCATAATAACATAATTATCAAAATATGGACCGCCTAAAAAATGAATATTATCAATAAAAAAATGATATATTTTTTGATATAAATATATGAAAATTTTTTTTAGAAATTCTTTAATTTTTTGGGAGAACAAATTATTTTCTACAAAATTTAGAGAACAAATTAATTATATATTATACCATAACTAAAATATAATTATTTATTCCCATGCATCGCGTGGGTCTGCGACTAGAAATGAATAAAGCCGAGTCTTCCTCTGATTATAAGAAAAAAAAATTTCAAAACATTTGAATTCAGCCCTTATAGATCTAATCATAATCATAAGTGTCATTAAATTCAAGATAGTCATATGGTACACACAACATTAATTACCCATTTTCTCATTCATATGGCATTAAGCTCACCATCGGGGAGAAATCTTGTCCTCACATTTCTTACCTCATAATTCTTAGAAGTACCCAAAAATTTTAAAATTGTGACCAACCAACATATTCGAGATCACTTGCGCTCCTTTAGATCCAACAAAATTGATCAAATGAGTCAAGTATATTAGGTGTATGACTATCCTAGTGATCAATGCAACATTATTTTCACATCTATAATTAACATCACTTATTTATGTACCAACTAAATATGTCATCTTAAGAATTATATAAAAAAATTGTAGGTAGACTATTTTTTTATATATAAAAAATTGAGAATCATCACTAGACAAATATTCCTTTGGAAATTGCTTATTTTCGGTGCTTAGTCCAAAGTAAGGGACGATCCCTCATGAAATGCGGTATATGTCAAACTAGGCGGAGCAACCGAGGCAGCCGCCTCGTTGTGAAAGCATATTGATATTTTCGTGATTTGGTGCACCGAAAGTGGACTTTAGCAACGCTTTTGTTCCGACACAAATCGAGTTCCCCCCCTCCCCTGTTTGCATTTGCGACAAAAAAAATTATCCCTAAATTCTTGTCCTGTTTTAATCGGTATCCTAATCTTTTTGCTACTGTTAATTAACCCAGATTTTGTTTTCTGAGACCCATCTGATCTATTACGGTCCTCCACAAATTGACCCTTGACAAACACTAGTCCAAATGTGGGCCTTCTGTGTTAAGTATCCCACAAAAAATCATCTACTTCCAACTGGGGTGGCCCATGACTTTAGCTTTGTAACCTTTACTTAAATCACTTTCTAGGTGGGACTTTTGATAGAGATACTTGAGATATTATGTTCAACTTCGTATTTTTTGTTGTTGGTTAACTCCATAAAAAAACTTCCAACTTAATCGCTTACTTAAGCTGTAGATGTTAGCTTAAAGGATATTAGATTTGACAATTTGTGCATGAACAACCATGAGTTATTAATCATAAGGGAGTGGTAGTCTGAAAATGATGTGGTAGGCTAAGTGAATATATCACAAACATGGTCAAAATTTTATTTGATTTATATTGTTTTTTGGCTGAGATCGGCGTGGCCCACCATGTCAATGAATATGTGTACTGCGATTTCACTTCTAGCCTTTGGATGCAAGGGAGAGAAGAGACATGGAATTAACATAATTATCATAAGACACCACTGGAAGAGCTTGGAAAAATGATTAGTGACACTGATAAAAAGCTGAGGACGCTAACAAGCAACGTGAGGATGCACTCTGCTCATTGGCTGGCAGCTAACGTAAATCATTTTGTGGTCCATCATGCATATGATAAAGATGTCTATTAAGTTAATAATAATCTCTCTCTGTCAAGCTTAACCCCTTGAAGGGATTTGGGGTTTGGGTCTTTTGGCATGTATTTCATGTACAGTTCAACTAGATATTGACACAAAATATATTATTACATATATCATGAGTTAAACTAAAACTTTAATTTTCTTTAAATATGGTTTACCTAATATTATCTTCCTCAAATAACATTCAGCTAAAATTTTGCTCCATACAACCTAATTCCTTTTCTTTAACTTGTAGACTACCTTTCACTTGGCATATAGAATATGCGATATGTATGAGAGACGCATCTTTTTCTAAATACAACACAAGCCTACGAATTAAGTGGTTCAACTAAATACATTTCTTTGGTATTTGACTCGAATAATCATCTCCAGATCAAGGTAATTAGTGACTAGTGGCTTTAAAGAGACACCTCCTATATTTTCAAAGGACTAATTAAGAAAAACCAATTGCTGTTGTCTGTTGAGAGAGTGCTATTCAAGCAACTCTGCAATAACTTATACCACTAATTAGTCATTAATTGGCCATCAGCCCGAGAAAAGCAGCAAATAGAGACAAGTAGAATTGACCTGCTAATGTATTTATTTAACTAATAGAGTAGTTCAATTTCTTGCCTTCTAAGTTCATTTTTGAAAATATATAAATAAAAATAGACTGTATAGAGTTGGATAGCTAGAAGAACATTCAAACAGTAATCATCTTCAGCTATGAATTTAAATCCTTGAAGTCTATTTGGTGTTAGTTGGATCAATTATGATAATAAAAACCATTACAAGGTACCTCATTTAGTCCTCACCAACTTTGTTAAATAGACGTATATCAATAATGCAGAAGTATCTCAACAGCCAAAGCATTTTAAAGCTGCAATTAGTTGAGAAACATTTAAAAGCTCAAATGTATGATGTATCTAGAACTTTGTTTTGAATCACATTGAAGGCAACAAATCAATACTCAAGGCTTCTAATGGATTGATTTCAAAGATCTAATAATTTTTTTTAAAGTAAATAGTAATACTTACTAAAACACACACGAAAATAGTAATATTAGTGTTTTAAACCGGGTTTATAATATACTACATAACCAGATTACAACTACAAAAGGACTTAACCTTTGTCAATCTCTATAGTTTTAGCTTGTGCCTGAAACAAGGTGCACTACTTAGTGGTGGTCACCAAACAAGAACCTTTTTCCACATGCTGCATCACCTTCCTGGCAGATCAAAACCTCAGAAAAAGGATCTTATATTGGGTGGTTGGAAAATTAGGATAGCTTGCTGATCATATGCATTTAGACTTCAGGTTGATACTTGAATAAAAAACATGTATTTCAGAATGGTTTGGCATGGTTTTCCATGATCAAACAAACTACACTGCACCACTAATATGCATATCTCTATTCAACTTTTTCCTTGGTTTCTAAGGCATGTGCTTCAGAAGATTGGAAAAAATTATTTGTACCTAACTTATAATTTTGAACTAGGAATAGATTAATAAAAGTATTCACCCACAGCCTATGTCAATTGCAAGATCTGCATTATAAGAATCATTTGTTCTGGTTTGTCATTACATCAATCTAGCTAACAGCTTAGAACCGACTCTTCACTTTGCTTGCTGGGCTCAAAGAAGTGGACTACTTCCATATACATGACAATACTTGATTTAACTTCACTTCACTCTAAGCTCTAAGATCCACTATACTAATCAATTTCACACAGTTAATTACAAAAATAAGAGCATCACTTTGATAAATACTTTGGTACAGGTCACAAAACCAACCAAGCAGCCAGAGCTGCAGAACAGCAGTTGTTTTGTTATATACTACTGAGTGTGGTGCATATTTACAGGCACTTACAGAATCCTCTTAAGCAAAGCTGTGCTTCTTCAAAGTGTTAACAAGTTTATTCAGACTTGCACCCAACAGTTTTTGGATGATCTGATCATGTCCTTTTCCAGTCAGGTCAATAAGGTCCCTCTTGTCCTCGCAAGTTTTGTGCAACTTCCAGGCATTCATAGGATATTTTTATCCTTCTTTGGGAACATCAGTTTGTCTGCAACAATTATCCGTTTTATTTTTGCTTCAGTAGCATGCCATCTTGAGAGCTTCCCAATTCACGTCAGTTATGAAATCTTGTGCTCAAGAGCATAGAATTTCAGCACCATTAAATGTTGGCATGTATCCTGTAAACTGCATTTCCATTCCCAACAGAGCCAATGTTGTATAAACATCCCCAATTTTGGGAAGTGATTTGTCACTGGCAACAAACACATGAAGTTCTTCCCCTATTTGAACCCAGCTGCATCCAGTAACCTTCCTTAGGTCCTTTTGTTTCATTAAATACCTCATGTATGATACCTCATCCCACCTTCTTGAAGCTGTATATGCATTTGAAAGTGCCACATAATTTCCAGGATTATCTGGTTCCGATTTTAATAAATGTTTGGACAAATAATTCCCAAGTTCAATCTCATGGCAATCTCTACAAGCAGCAAGAAGTGATTCTAATATATCTGCATCAGGCTTGCATGGCATTGTCAGAATAAGCCTAAATGCTTCATCAAAATTACTGGAGCAAGAAAGAAGATTAACCACACAGCATTAATGCTCCATAGTTGGCTTCATATGGAATTTAGAGACCATATGATTGAAAAGGTCCTTCATTCACTTGCCCGGCATGGCTGCATGCTGATAGGACACTAGTAAAGGTTATGTTATCTGGTTCTATACCTTCCTCCTCAAATTGTTTGAGTACTGCTAGAGCTTCTAGAGCTTGACCATGTAATGCATAAGCACATATCATTGCATTATAGAGAGGCAATTCTTTGCTTAAAATCATATCAAACACACAATTTTCTTGATCAGTAATTCCACATTTGGCATACATGTCCAATAAAGAGGTTGCAATAGGTATAGAAAGCCAAATATTATGCCTGGTAACATAGCCATGAATAGCTTTTACATAATGTAATGCTGCCTTATCAGTGCAAGCTGAGAGTGCAGAAACAAGGCTTATGGTATTGGGTGTAATCCCTGCTTCTTGCATTTGCTGGAAAACCAAAATTGCCTCATCTGGAAAACCATTTTGAGCCAGACCAGAGATAAGAGTAGTCCACGGGATCCAGTTAGGCTGGACACCAAGGGAACGCAATTGCAAGAACATATCTCTCGCCTCATTGACCTGGCCACTTCTAAGGAAACCCAAAATTACAGAATTCCATGATATAGCATTTGGTGGCACACCCTCCAGCTGCATCTGATAAAACAATTTCAAGGCCTCACCACTTTGACCCAACTCTGCATAAGCAGCCAACATAGTGTTCCACAATATAATATCTCTCTTAATTGTGGAGTTGAAAACTTGTCTTGCATAATCAATTCTCTCACATTTGACATACATATCTACAATGCTACTCACAACAACCACATCAGATTCTAGGTTGTTTCTAATACAATAACAATGCCCCTCCTTACCAAGTTTCATATTGCTTATATCTGCCGAAGCAGACAACAAGGATGCAAGAGTCACAGCGTCAAACCTTATGTTTTCTGATCTCATCAGTCGGCATATATTAAGTGCCTTGTCAACCTGCCCAAATTGTGCGTAACCAGATATGAGCAAATTCCATGTCACTACGTCTTTCTCAAGCATCCTACTAAAAACTAGCTCTGCATAATCAATCAAACCGACCTTGAAATAGAAGTTTATAATAGAACTACCCAATATGTTATCCAACTCTAATCCTTCTAATACTGCAATAGCATGCCCTTGCTTACCCTCTTCAAGTGCACCTATATTAGCTGAAGCTGAAAGAAAGCTTGAAACAGTGACTCGAGTTGGTTCAATACCTTCCACTCTCATATCATAAAACACCTCAATCGCTTCCTCACTCATTCCATTTTGGACATAACTCACAATCATCGAGTTCCAAGCGACCACATTCCTCTCAAGCATACCATCAAACATCTTCCTTGCATCCTCCGAAATCCCACATTTCCCATACATGTCCACAAGACTACTTGCCACAAATACACACACACCAAAACCCATCTTCACCACATACCCATGAACCCCTTTTGCAAACCCAATCCACCCCAGAGCACCGCACGCCTTCAACGCATTCGGAACTACAAAATTATCCGGTAAGAACCCATTTCTTTGCATTTCAACAAAACCCAACAAAGCTTCTTCACTAAAACCCATCCTACAATGCATACCAATAATTGCAGCCCAAGAAAACACGTTCTGTACCAGTAACCTGCGAAACAAATGGTTTGAAACCTCCAAAACATCGCATTTCGCATAGAAAATCACCAACTTTGATTCAATATACTCATTCTCTGTAAAGAAATCGCCGTGCTTTACAATATGGGCATGAATTTGCTGACCCGTGAAGAGAGCTCGTTGATACACACAACCCTGAAGGAGCTCACCGTAAATCTGAGGCCCAATTCTGATATTCTTGAGCTCCATTTCAGCGAGAAGGTTCACAGCTTCTTGAACTTGGCCTTCTTTGCATAGAGAGGAGATGCGGTGGAAGTAAGATTTGTACAAAACTTGATGGCTTTTGGCATCTTCTTGAAGCTTTGTGAGATGGGTTGGTGTGAATTTGTGAGATTTTTTGGGTTTGAAAGGAGGGAACTGTGGGCTTGGCGTGGTGGTAAAAGCAAGAGAAGCCATGCATAGAGAAGCAGAAACAAGGTGTTGATATAGTTGGCGATCATTGTTGACAGTTGCCACACAAAGCGGGAAGGGTATTTTCGACAATGGAATTTGATAATTGCTTTTTTTATTTTATTTTATTTATTTTATAAAATTGCAAATTTCACTCTTTAATTTCGTCCAAAATTTAATTCAATCTTGTCACTTTAATCTCCTGTTAGTCTAATTGTGTGTTTGGTATGGATTATTTTACTATTCAGTTTATTTTTGCTACTGATGATGTTAGAAAATTCACCAGTGAGCCACACGATACCTATGCGCTCGAATGTAAACCTGCACAACAAAGAAAAGAAAACCTTGCGGAGGATACCGGTGTGGTGTCGGGCAAGTACCCTCCAAAGGTTAAGTTAGAACTTCTTCAACTCTAGAGTGCTAGAGAGGGGTTAATTATGCGTACCTTAATTTGTGATGGTATTCAGGCTTTTATAGTAGTAGAAAATTAACACATCTCTTCTTTTGCGCGGAAGTCCTTTCCTTATAGGACTCTTCTTTATTGAATTCTAAACGTGATTGACAAGGTGTTTTCTTGTGGAGAGACCCATTAATGAGATATCTTCTAGAACTCCATTTGTGTTAGAATTCCTCTCATGTGTTGCGGATATTGGGCCCATCCAGTCTCGGCCCATAGGGGATGGGCTGTCAGGAGGATGGCCTGTCAGGCCCATTATTTCTAGATTTTTTCCTCTTTAGTTGCCCCCTCACATCGTGAGTCCGTCAGTATTTATAGGGCTCACGGGGGTGACGATAGATGGTTAAGGCATGACGGGTAAGAGGCATGACGGGTAAGAGGTATGACGGGTCAGACATTCGTGGGTTGACGGTTTCCACATACAGGCATAATTTCAACCTAATACTATGACACGCGTCACTGTTCTATTGGGCGTTATCTTGGATCGAGGCGTCGCCTCGTCTCCCGCGTAATCTTTTTATAAATATTAAGCCTTCACCTCTCATTTCCCACTTTTGCTCAGAAATACTTTGATCAGAGCGCAATCCGTCATCCTTGTCAGACTTCATTGACTAGTTATTCGCATTCGTCACCATCAAACTTTCTCCGTTCACATTATACTGACTGGTAAGTACTTTTTGCCATTTCGTTCTTTCGTCAGATTTTTTATACCTCACTTTATACATCCGTCACCCTTTCTATAGAGTTATCAGTCTTAAGTTAGGCAATGTCTAGTGCGTTAAGTAATCAATCATTTGTCCGTGACGGAGCGGACTATGAGGAGGTATACTCGTCAGGTCATAAAGACCTGGACAGTCCCAGCGACGAAAGGAGGAGTCCGTCCGCCTCTTCTCCGTCCTCAACAAATGAGGATATGGAATTGGTTAAACAAGTAGAGTTTGATGATAATGAAGAGCAACAATTAGGACCCGTCGTAGGGGCCAATGGACCAAGGGAGTTCATCATGCTTTCAGAGTGGACGGTTAATGATTTTACATCAACCATTAAGGAGAGCCACTTCAAAACTCTTAAGGCCAACTATCAGATTCTGGATCATATTCCAATTCGTCTGCCTTACAAATTGGAGAAATGTTACTATGAGGGGGTAGACGGTGTCGGAGTATACGAGCAAATGTTGAAGGCAGGACTCAGATTCCCACTAAGCTCCCTTCATCGTGAGCTGTTAAAATATTTGGGTTTGTCCGTCAACCAAATATCCCCCAATGCCTGGAGAGTCTTCATAGCAATGGAAATTCTGTACAGGGCTTGGTCGGACGGAGCTAGGAGGTTAACGGTAAGAGAGTTTTTACATTGCTACCGTCCATATGAGATTGACAAATCTAGGGGTATATACAGTTTTGTACCTAGGAGTTCGCTGCTAAAGGTAATATACGAAACCCCAGACTCTAACAGAGACTGGAAGAGTCGTTATTTTTTCTTAGAGGGTGATGGATGGATATGTTGCCCAAGGGAGACAAACCACATGCCTGTTGACACAACATGGGGCATACTATCTGAGAATGGTATGTGTTCGTCCTAATGTGTGAGGATCCTTTTTAAACTGTTCAGTTTATTTCAAAACTTTTCTAACCGTCCTCTTTATTTGTAGTTCGACGGCGCCCACAAGTTAGCATTGAGGAGTTCAGTTTTCTTGAAAGAATTTTCAACAAGACCACACTAGAAGAAAGGACCTGGGCAAAACTGGTCAACCTTGATACAATTTGTTGGTACTGTGACGGACCTGTACCTTCACCCCAAGCAATCAAATACGAAAAAAAGATCCATTAGCGTACGTCCGTCATTCCCCTCTTGCTTGAATAATGGGTTCTGTTTTATGAAGCTAACTTTATCCGTTCATTTTTACAAAAATGGATATCGCCAGGAGAAGGGCACTTATACGGACTAACGTTGCAAAAAACAGGGGGGCCAATGTTACAGATCCCAAGGAGGCGACGGTCTCTACAAAGCGAAAGCAGCCGTCCAAGGGAGACCGTCTCCCAAAGAAGCCTAAGGTCCCCCTGGAGCCCGTCGTAGGGCTTATTGCTGAAGGTGCCAAGACGGCCACCCCACCCAAACATGGGGCTGGTAAAGGTCTGATGAAGGATCCGTCCTCCAGCCTTAAGAAACCACCTCCCCTTCTCCGGGACGACCCCAATTATGCTTTGGAAAAGCTTTCTTCCATTATCACCTCCGAGGATTACGAAGACCTGGGTAATCACTCGACGGAGGCCATGGGTGAGATGAGTTTATTCAGCATAGCTCAGGTAAGCCCCGTCCGACTCATATCTGTTTATTCTTTATCCGTCTTACTACTGCTTTTGATTTTTGAATTATTCCACATTCCAGACCATGGTTATGGTGAAGGGCCTTATGGGACGGTGTTTCAATCATGAGACGATCCTAGGCCATCTTCGGGAGAAAGCGAAGTTGACGGAGGAAGGGCTTGTAGAGCTGAAGGCATGGAGGGTCGTCTAGGAGAAGAAGTTTAAATCGGTTGAGACGGAGAGAGAGGAGTTCTATAGGCTGACGGAGGAGCTGAGGAAAGTCCTTGAAGATAAAGAAAAAGAACTCCGTCTGGCAAAGGATGCTGCTATCCAAGAATACCGTGATTCCGACGCCCTATTGTCAGAGCTTGGAGATTCTTATAATGATGGTTTTGACGAGGCTATTCGTCAAGTGAAGGCATTATATCCAGACTTTGATTTGTCGTCCGTCAATATTAATGCTCAAGAACTTACCTCTACCCGTCCTGCCCACTTTGAGGACATGGAAGAGCTCTTTGGAGAGAACCCACCCATCAATGCCCCTGGAGATCAACAAATCATTGAAAGTGATCCTAAGGACGGTAAAAATGCTCCTGAAGATCAGCCAGCTGTTGAGAGCGATCCTAAGCATGGCTAGTCCCGTCATGACGAAGAGAAGGAAGCGCCCTTGTTCTAGTTTAAATTTTATTTCGCCTTTTTATTTTAATTTTTAATATGTAAAGGTATTTGGAGAACAATTTATAAGTCCGTCCTCTTTTTATTATTAAACATTTCCCTCTTATGGGTACTTTGTCCGTCAATATTTTCTTATTCACTTGGCATATATACTATGTTGCTTTATCTGTTGACTTTATTTGATTTGGTTAATGAATTTTACCATTCGCCTTTGGGCCCGTCGGACTAAAGAAAACACCGTCTTATTTGATTCGAGGCGTTTTCCTTACTTAATTGGTCTATTTTGGATATTAGCCGTACTAAGGGGATCCATCCACCCTATGATTTTATTTTAATCTTCTTTGAGGAGATTTGTCCACTTGGTGGACTTTAGACTTTAACCTTCATGAGATTATCCGTCCACCTTGTGGACTTTAGTTTTCATCCGTCCTCCATAGGACTTAGGATTTTTATCCTCTTGGGATGATCCGTCTAAGTTGTGGACTCCGTCCATTCTATGATTTTGTGTAATTTCTAGCTTTCTTGGGAAGAAGACTGTCCACTTCATGGACTCCGTTCAAATTATGGATTTGTAGAGTTTTTAACCATCTCTGGGTGGTCCGTCCAATTTTATGGACTCCGTCCACTTAGTGGACTTGAGCAATTCTAGACCCTCTTTTGTGGTTCGTCTACTTTGCGGACTTAAGATTTTATCCCTCCTGGGGAGATCCGTCCACTTTGTGGACTTTGTCCGTCCACTTTATGGACTCGATAAATTTTTAACTCTCTTGGGGTGGTCCGTCTACATTGCGGATTTAAGATTTTATCCTTCCTAAGGAGATCCGTCCACTTTGTGGACTTTGTCCGTCCACTTTATGGACTCGATAAATTTTTAACCCTCTTAGGGTGGTCCGTCTACTTTGCGGATTTAAGATTTTATCCCTCCTGGGGAGATCTGTCCACTTTGTGGACTTTGTCCGTCCACTCTATGGACTTGATAAATTTTTAACCCTCTTGGGGTTGTCCGTCTACTTTGCGGACTTAAGATTTTATCCCTCCTGGGGAGATCCATCCACTTTGTGGACTTTGTCCGTCCACTTTATGGACTTGATAAATTTTTAACCCTCTTAGGGTGGTCCATCTACTTTGCGGACTTAAGACTTTTAAGAGTGCATGTAGGGAAACATAGTTGAATCTGAATAAAAATCATGCATTCGTAGAAAGATACGTGCCCCCTTGGGCTTAAAAACATATTGTAGCAAAAATTGTTCTTAAGTAAAATTAGTAACTTGTAGAGAAATTAAATAAACTGGAAAACTAAAACTTGTAGAAAAGTCGAAAGAATAAGACGCCGTTATGCTTTTAGGTCTGCTACTGGTAGTATTTTCGTAGGTGCTCCACGTTCCATGGGTGTTGTAGCTTTTGCCCATCTAGAGTCTCAAGGTGGTAGGTTCCCTTCCGTTGCCATGACGTGATCCTGTAAGGTCCTTCCCAGTTGGGGCTGAGCTTCCCTTGTGATGAGTCTCTGGTAGAACCCATCACCTTCCGAAGCATAAGATCTCCTACTTGAAGTTCTCTATGCCGAACGTTGGAGTTGTAGCGTTTGGCCATGAGGTTTTGGTACCTTGCCAGTCTTTGCTTTGCTGCTGCCCGTACTTCGTCTAATAGGTCGAGTTGAAGACGCATGGCATCTTCGTTTTTGTTTCTGTCGTAGTTGTCAACTCTGAAGCTTGTGAGTCCCACTTCTGCTGGGATGATAGCATCACTTCTGTAGGCCCATAAAATGTTTGGGAGCTCATCCGGCCAGATACTCTTTGCCCCCTCGAGCCAGATCTTGATGATTTTGAGCAAGGATCGGTTTGTGACTTCAACCTGCCTGTTGGCCTGTGGATGTGCTGGAGAGGAGTAATGGTTTTTGATGCCTAACTCCGAGCAAAAGTTCCGAAAGGCGCTGTTGTCAAATTGCTTTCCGTTATCGGAGATGAGTACTCTGGGAATCCCGTACCTGCAGATGATATTCCTCCAAATGAAGCTCCGAATGTTTTTTTCCGTGATAGTGGCTAGTGCTTCTGCTTCTACCCACTTGGTGAAATAGTCGATGCCAACCACCAGGAACTTTAACTGTCGGACTCTGGTAGGAAAGGGACCCATGATGTCAAGTCCCCATTGAGCGAAAGGCCAAGGGGCCGTCATAGGTGTTAACTCTTCGGACGGTTGTCTGATGAAGCTGCTGAATCTTTGGCACTTATCGCAGGCTTTGACATAAGCTTGGGCGTCCTTCAGCATTGTGGGCTAAAAGTAGCCAGCTCGGATCAACTTGTGCGCCAGTGAACGCGCCCCCGAATGGTTTCCGCAGATACCCTCGTGGACTTCCCTCATCACGTAGTCTGCTTCCTCTTGGCATAAACACCTCAGGTATGGGCGTGAGAATCCCCTCTTATATAACACGTCCTTTATCATTACAAATCGTGCTGCTTGCACCTTCAACTTCCTAGCGGCATTCTTTCCGGTAGTGTTCCCGTCCTCAGATAGGATATTAAAGAAGTAGTCCAATCGCCTTTTGTATTCACTTCCTGCATGTTTGCCTCGTCATCAATAAGTGAGGAGATTTGAACAAACGACAGTACCTGTTCGGGGATAAGCATAGACTCTGCTGATGCCGCTTTTGCTAGACGGTCGGTACATTCGTTCTTCTCCCTTGGGATTTGGATGAATTTGACTTCGAGGCTGCTAATACGGCGTTTCACCTCCTCCAGATACCGTTTCATTCTCTCATTTTTACATTCGTAGTCGCCGCTGACATGACCTATCACTACCTGGGAGTCACAATGTACGATCATGTTCTCAGCGCCTGCTGCCTTAGCAAGGTCTAGGCCTGCCACTAGTGCTTCATATCTGGCCTCGTTGTTGGTTGTAGCGAAGTCTAGTTGGATCATGCACTCAACTTTATCTCTTTCAGGGGTCTGGATTACCACTTCGACACCTCCAGCGTGCCTGTTGGAGGATCTGTCCGTGTGGATTTTCCACAGCGTGCTTATCTCTGCCCTCTCCCCTTTTGATCTTGCAAATTCTGCAATGAAGTCAGCAACGGCTTGCCCTTTTATCGCATTTCACGGGCGGTACTGTATATCAAATTCACTGAGTTCCATCGTCCATAACTCCATGCGCCCAGCCGTCTCCGGGCTATTCATGGCTCTCTTAAGGGGCTGGTTTGTCAGTACCACAATTGTGTGTGCCTGGAAGTAGGGCTTGAGCTTTCGTGCTGCAGTTACTAGTGCGAACGCCAATTTCTCTATATGAGGATACCTTTCTTCTGCTCCTCGGAACGCCCTACTTATAAAGTAGACGAGTTTTTGTGATCCGTCTTCTTCTCTAATTAGAGCCGCGTTGATTGCTGCTTCCGACACTGCCAAATAAAGGTAGAGTATTTCTCCGGGTTTTAATGGGCTGAGCAATGGTGGAGATGATAGATACTTCTTCAAATCCTCGAATGCCTTCTGGCACTCGTCCGTCCATACGAACGATTTTCTCAATGTACGAAAGAATGGAAGACATTTGTCCGTCGCTTTAGAGACGAACCTGTTCAGGGCCGCAACTTTATCATTCAATTTTTGCACATCTTTGATTGTTTTTGGCAGTTCTAACTTCATGATGGCTCGAATCTTCTTTGGATTAATTTCTATTCCTCTCTGGGAAACCATGAATCCCAAGAACTTTCTGGCCGTCACCCTGAATACGCACTTGTTCGGATTTAGCTTAATATTATACGACCTTAGAGTGTCGAATGTTTCTTGTAGGTCTTTCAGGTGGTCACTTTCGAGAAGGATTTTTACGAGCATGTCGTCGACATATACTTGTATGTTCCTCCTAGTCTGGTGCGCTAACATTTTGTTCATTAATCTCTGATACGTCGCTCCCGCGTTTTTGAGCCCAAACGGCATTACTTTATAACAAAAAAGCCCCTGGCTTGTAACAAACGAGGTTTTCTCTTGGTCGCCCTCGTCCATCTTGATTTGATTATAGCCGGAGAAGGCATCCATGAAGCTTAAGAGTTGGTGTCTTGCCGTTGAGTCTACCAGTGTATCAATCCGAGGTAATGGGTAACTGTCCTTTAGGCATGCCCTGTTGAGGTCCGTGAAGTCGACACACATTCGCCACTTCCCGTTAGCTTTTTTGACCATCACCACGTTTGCTAACCAGTCGGGGAAATATACCTCCCGGATAAAGTCTGCTTCAAGTAGCTTCCTGACCTCCTCGGCTACTACTTTGTCCTGCTCTTGGGCGAATACTCGTTTTTTCTGTCTCACGGGCAAAAATGTAGGGTTCACATTTAACTTGTGAACTATGACTGAGCGGTCAATCCACTGCATGTACTCGTGGCTCAAGGCGAAAACATCCTGATTCATCCTGAGGAATTCTGTGAGGGCCTGCTGTGTGGATTAGCTGGCCAATGTCCCAATTTTAGTTGTCCGTTTAGGTCTTGATTCGTCTAGAGCTATTTCTTCTAGTTCCTCGACGGGTTCTGCAGTGACTCGCTGTTCTCCTATGCACATTGTTTGCTGGTTGTCCTCCATCTTCAACATGGCTAAGTAGCACTCACGGGCGACCACCTGATTCCCTCGTAACTCCCCGACCCCATACTCTGTGGGGAACTTAACCATCAGGTGGTATGTTGAGGTTGCTGCCTTCCATGCATTAAGAGTAGGCCGTCCAATGATAGCGTTATATGCTGATGAGCAGTCAACTACGAGGAATGTCACGTCTCGAGTGAGCTGCTGAGGATAATCTCATACTGTCACCGAAAGTGTGATTGCACTTAACGGGAATACCCTCGTTCCTCCAAATCCCACTAGCAGGGCGTTTATTGGTATCAGTTGTTCCTTATTAATCATCATTTGCTGGAATGCGGGATAATACAGGATGTCCGTTGAGCTGCCATTGTCAACCAACACTCAGTGCATGTTATATTCCTCGACTTGTAGGGTGACAACCAGTGCATCGTCATGCGGATGATGAAGACATCGCGCATCGTCTTCTGAGAACCCAATTATTGGGCTATCCCTTTGGGCTATCTTCGGAACCGAGCCCGTCAGTTGGACGCTCTGAACCATTCGGAGGTAGGTTTTTCGGGCTTTCTTGGATGAGCCTGCTGTTGCTGTTCCTCCCACAATCATCCTTATGTCTCCGATTGGGGGTCTAGGGTGCTCATTCTCCCTTCGGGGTTGCTGCTCTTGAGGTGGAGGATCCGTCCTTTCTTTCCTAATAAACTTTTGCAATTTTCCTTGTCTGATAAGGACTTCAATCTGCTGCTTCAAGTCGTAGCAATCAGACGTATCATGACCGTGGTCGCGATGGAAACGGCAGTACCTATCTCTGGATCGCTTGCTCGAATCGCTCTTGAGTTTTCCTAGAAAGGTTAGAGCCCCTTTGTCCTTAATCTACATTAGGACTTGGTCTATTGAGGTTTTCAATGGGGTGAAGCTTGTAAACTTTCTTCCTTGGGGCTTTGACCGTCGGTCATCCCTTCGTTCTCCACTTTTGAGTCTTTTTCGCTCTTGGTCCTGTCGGGTGTCTTCCTGCCGTTCTCTCTTCCTCGGCTTATCCTCTCGGGCCAGCAATGCGTCTTCCGCATTCATGTACTTAGTGGCCCTGTAAAGGACCTCCATCATGGTTTTCGGGTCATTTTTGTATATAGAGAACAAAAATTTACCATTTCGCAATCCATTTGTGAAGGCTATTACCAGTATTTTATTGTCGACCTCATCGATTGAAAGTGCCTCCTTATTGAAGCGGGTTATGTAGGATATTAGCGTCTCGTCCTCTCGCTGTCTGATGCTCATTAGGCACGCCGTTGACTTCTTGTACCTATGTCCCCCGATAAAGTGAGACGTGAACTGGGCGCTTAATTTCTTGAATGTGCTGATGGAATTTGGTGTCAACCGACTAAACCAAATCCTTGCGGCTCCCTTTAGCGTGGTAGGGAAAGCCCTGCACATTATTTCATCTGCGACTCCTTGGAGGTGCATCAAGGTTTTGAACGTCTCTAGGTGATCTAGAGGGTCTTTTACTCCGTCATAACTGTCGATCTGTGGCATGCGAAACTTGTACGGTAGGGGGAAGGAGTTCACAGCCGCAGTGAAAGGTGAATCGGCGCGGTTGACTAGATCGTCAAGGTCACTGGAAACTCGCCCTTTGAGCGCGTTCATCATAACCTTCATTTGTTCTCTCATCGCTTGCATCTCCGCAACAATGTGTGGTGGAGTTGCATCCATGAGAGATGGCATGCTCAAGTTCTGCCTTTCTGGTCTACTTGGGGCGTGGTTGCCTTCAGGTTTCTCCTGGTTTTTTCTTGCGGCGCTGGTCCCTTCTTGGTCTTCTTGTTGATCATTCGGTACTGCATTCCTCTGGCGCAGCTGTTTTTCCAAGTCCAGGTTTTGTTTAGTGAGGCGTTCCACGGCGGTAGCAAGAGTTCGAACATGTCTTTCTAGGGCAGTCGTGGGTGGTTCCTCTCCTTGAACGTCGTTGATGGTTGCCATTGAGCGAGTGAGTACCATGCAACCCTTTAGTCCGGGAAACAACAGTATGGCTTATGAATCTCAACTAATCGAGAGTTTCCCACAGACGGCGCCAATTGATGATGTTAGAAAATTCACCAGTGAGCCACACGATACCTATGCGCTCGAATGTAAACCTGCACAACAAAGAAAAGAAAACCTTGCGGAGGACACCGGTATGGTGTCGGCCAAGTACCCTCCGAAGGTTAAGTTAGAACTTCTTCAACTCTAGAATGCTAGAGAGGGGTTAATTATGCGTACCTCAATTTGTGATGGTATTCAGGCTTTTATAGTAGTAGAGGATTAACATATCTCTTCCTTTGCGCGGAAGTCCTTTCCTTATAGGACTCTTCTTTATTGAATTCTAAACGTGATTGACAAGGTGTTTCCTTGTGGAGAGACCCATTAATGCGATATCTTCTAGAACTCCACTTGTGTTAGAATTCCTTTCATGTGTTGCGGATATTGGGCCCATCCAGTCTCGGCCCACAGGGGATGGGCCGTCAGGAGGATGGCTCGTCAGGCCCATTATTTCTAGATTTTTTCCTCTTCAGCTACTATTCATGGAACTTACTGTAATTTTTTGGTACTATTCATTGTCCTACTGTACTATTTTAGCTAACTTTTACCTTTATTTACTGTACTTTCAGAAAAAAAGTTTTCAGTTTCAGCAAAATAAGCGGGTTCCAAACAGACACTAAGTAAGATTTGTGTTGTTAGTGTCTCCAAAAACATTGTTTTGAGTATTTATGAGTTTTTGTGTTAAAAATTTTTAAAAAAATTTGAATCGAGTTCTTGAATTTCACTTTCATTCAATCGAGTCCATTAGATTTCAAATTTATTTAGTTAAGACATCTCATTTTCTTCTGTTAGGACTTAGGAGTCATTTTTATTTTTCTTTCAATTTTTAAATTACATAATCCAACTAGTAAATAAAAATCATTTTTTGAAAAAAAAAAATTAGATTTTTTTTTAAAGTTCTCCTTTGTGGGGTGAAGGGGAATCTTAATTGAATAAATTTGAAAGTTAGATTACTCAATTGTACAAAAATAAAGCGAGTGAACTGAACTGAATTTTTGTCAAAATTAAAAAGTATATATAATTTGTAATTTAGCACAAGAAAAAAAAAGTTTCATTTCACAACAATTCTCATAGTATTCTCAGCAACCAAGACAAACTTCCGATTTTGCAATATCACAGAAGCAGGGAGTAGTCATCCTTGAACCAATGATCATATTCACTTCAATACCACAATAGCAAACATAGTAGGGACAACCATTGCTTTGGAAGGAGTCCCTTTTGGGTGGTTCTTGGGTTTTAATTCTTTGACATTTTTTCTGTTCTCAAACTCAATAGTTTTTCTCCTCGTTCTAGTTGGGTACATAAGTATTCTCCCCTACAAAGCCAACATAGCAAAATTTGTCACTACTGTTGAGCTCAGTTGCCCTCTATGTGAAGATGAAGCAGAGACTGCCTTGCATTTGTCCATTAATGTCATTTGGTGAAAGCCCTCTAGTTCAGGTGTAGCTGGGGTCTTAGAATATCTAACCTCCAAGTAAGCACTACGCGACAACTAAACTTCTTTGTGATCCTCCAAAAGACCAAATGCCAGAATAAGATCAAAGGCGGAGTTTCACTTTGTATGCTACCCTGATATTGTGTGGAATTTAAGAAACAAAGTTATTCATGGCCTCAAACTTTCGACAAAGGAGCTTGGGAGTTGGGAGAGGATTGTACAAAAAATTTGCAGAGCACCAATCTAAACTGTCATCAAAAGGGAGTCTTAAGATCAATTGTGACACGGCAGTTGATCCAAACAGGTCAGCCATAACCCTCATTGATAGAGATTGAAAAGGGAACTTGGTATTCGCCTTCTCTATCGAAGTGTGTTGGGTTTGTAGAGCTTAGTTGTATTTGATCCGAATTATGACCCGACCTGAAATAATGTTGTTACAGGTTTTAGTGGGAGATTTTTTGAGGTTTAGTCTATGGAGCGGAGGCTTGGGTTGATAGGCCCAAGCCGTAGCGCTCATGGACAAGCCTACTTGGGGGTCCAGGGGCAATGCCTCTTGGAAAAAATTTTGGCCCGTTTTTGTAGCATACTGTGAATCTTGTGCACAGGATATAAAAAATTGTTGTTTTGGAGATTAGGGTTTTGATGTTGTTTTTGAGAGAGAAAAAATTGTACTGCTGCACTCTGTATTTTTTCCCTGAAAATAGTGAAATCCCTGCAACTTTGTGGATGTAGGCAATTTGCTGAACCATGTAAATACTGTCTTGTGTGTGATTATTTTTCTATGGCGTATATTTTTTCTCTATTTGTCTGGAAATTTTGTACATATTCCCATCAAGTGAACACCAATCTTCCTATTCAAGCCAAAGCCAAAGCCAAAGCTTTAGGCAGGGCTGTCAATATAGTCTTGAACTACAATCTGGCAAATGTTGGGGGATTGCAAGGAATGTATACTCAGTATTAATTATCCTTCTGCTGCTATTCCATGGAAAATAGCCAATGTGCTTGTAGAGATTAGAAGTAAAGAGAAGTCCAGGTGCTGTCTTTTAGTTTTAGGTGGATTCCCTAAGGGACAAATTAGGCCTCTCATGTTCTAGCTCGATGGTCACTATGTAATTCCTTGCATGGCTATTTCGGTTTTGTTTGTACTCCTCCAATCCTTTTGAAATGCTACTAATTTACTCCTGTTTTGGTTTAATAAAAATTTTCTTTCATAGCAAAAGAATTTCATGTCCAAATCCACTACCAATTTACTGAAAAAAGAATAAAATGAAAATTTCCATTGAAAAACCATTACATGCCAAAAGCCTTGTAAGTTGTAACTTAACTAACACCTTATGGTGTTTTCAACAGAAACGTTCAAGCGCAAATCCCAACCCCCCCCCCCCCCCCCCAATCCCCATTATATATTTGGAATTTAAAAAAAAAAACACACACATTTTAATTTCTAAATTCATTTACATGGTTGCTACATTTGGGCCTAGACAAAACTCAACAAGCAAAATGGTATCACTGAAACTCATGTTGGAAAACCTTTTCCCTCCCTATCTTTTCTGAAAGTTTAAGATCTTCAGAGAAGCAACAAATAGAGAGACAAAAAACACACAACTGCCTATTAGTGCAAGACATACCACCCACAAAAGGTCATGTCTGAACTCGAAATAATCCTTAATAAACTCAGCAACTGTCTCGCCTAAGTCTAGCTTATTTTTGACGTCTCCATATAGTGAAGTAGCCAACCCATTGAAACCCCATGATATGGGGGATATCCAAACAAACCATTTCCACCATATGGCAATTCTCTGCAATTTAGTTAATTTCTTTAATGTCATAAATCACATCCCTCCTATTCATAAGAAGCTAAAAGATTTACAACAAGGATTAGATGAAAACTACCTTCTGGGGAATGACAAAGCCTGTGAAGAGATACCAAGTTGTGTAAAGGGCACCAGAAATTACAAAAGAAACTTGAAGATTAGGACTTATTCCTATGACCATCATTCCATAGTATATCAAGGAGAGAACTGTGAAGAACTGGTAGAGAAGGTAGTGGAAGAACTTTGTGGATGTCCACTCATATCCAATCATTGGATAAACTATAACAAAGTTCATAAAGACCGTAGCAAAAGTGTATGGGATCTCTATAGCCACTTGAAAAATGAAAGTTGAGGCAAGGAAGAAACCAGTAATGACCTCCTAGGCTAGATAAGTCATAGAAGCAAACTTTAGAAACTTTGGTGGCCACAAAATATGACCACTTAGGTCCAGTGGTAAGCAGGAGATATCAAATATTACTTTCATTGGAAGCAAGGTTATAGTATCATTGCCATTTTATTTTAACTCTTGTTTGGCAATTGGCATAGTCCAACAACTGGGAAAAAAAAATTCAAAGTTTGAATGGTGAATACCCTTGCCATTGCATAATGCAAAGCAAAGTACATTCCTACAGCTCTCTCTTTATAATAAATTGTTCAGTTCGTTCAGCAACTATAATTGGTTGGACTGTACTAGCAGAATTAAATCCCAAGAACAAAAGTGTAGTATACAGTGCATACAACCCACTGAAAATGCCCTGCTCTGTTGTCCTATAAATTCAAACATCTTAAATAAGTTTTTTATGAACTTCCTTAAGAGGAGCACCTTGTTCCTAGGTTTTTCCGGATACATGTACCTTTTGGTGCCAAGACCCCAGAATATAATTCCACACAAAATGGATTGTGAAATTCCAAACAGAAGTGTCACAGCATTGTATGGTGTGTTTCTCCAATACAACTTGTGCTGTTTCCACAAACATACTGTGCATTGAGTAAAAAAGGATCGCGAGTACTTTGAAGGAAAGTGAAGTTCTTGTGAATCAGGAGGAGGTGTACTCAACTCCCTTATTAAAGCTTTGTTTCTCCTACATAAGAGGGATTAATTTTCAACAACTAGAGGTCAATTTGTTTTGCTTTTGTTTTTTTTTGGGGTAACACAGTAAAGAGTGGTTCTTAGTTTACTAACCTAAAAAGATCTGATGCTTTTTATACATCTGCAAATTTGACACCTAACGCCTCTTCTTTTTCTCTTGTTGTCTATTCCAAGGCCCATGTTGCCGGGTTATAACCATCTTCAATTCTATCAATTTCAGGTATATCCTTTGAAAAAATAAATTTGGAAAAGAAAAATCAATGTAAATGGATAATCCAGAAAGAAGAAAAAAGAAAGATTCCAGTTTAGTTAAGGTTTACTTGAAAGTAATTGATCAAATGACAAGAACCTGGCCCCAGGGGACCGACATATATTTCTTCACCTTCATGTGTCAATAGAATGAGCTATTTTTGGAATTGAAGGCATTAAGATTTCCAAGTGAAAGAAGAAATGGTTTAGAGTATCTTTATACATTAATGTTTTCTTACCTCATCAAATGATTCAAATATGTCATTGATGTGCTGGTGAATAGTGCACACCATAGTTCTTCCAGTGTCCACCATATTTCTCACAGTTCTCATTACAATGGCGGCTGCTCTTGCATCTAGACTTGTGGTGGGCTCATCCATGAATATTATAGAGGGGTTTGCCACAAGCTCAACAACAATGGTCAATCTTTTGCGCTGCTCAGTGGAGAGTCCGGTTACATTTGGAAATCCAATCAATGCATCTCTTAATGTTGTTAGCTCAACTAGCTCCACGACTCCCTCCACATAAACCTGAAAATAAGTTTTAAAAGGAAATAGTCACGATGCAAAAGAAGGTAACATAAATTATAGATTATTTCCACAACCTCTCTAGTCTTTGCATGAATCGTTGGTGGCAGACAAAGCCATGTTGAGTATAGGAGGGACTCATAAACAGTGACAAAGGGTGAATGAATGTCATTTTATTCACAGTATCCAGAAACTCGAGCAAAAGTTTCTTGCCTCTTTGGGTAGCCTGAAGTGGTAACGTTTCCCTCTACAAATCCAGAGTTTTTCCTTCCAACCAACACATCTAGAAGTGTAGTTTTACCAGCTCCACTAATCCCCATTAAAGCTGTAAGGACTCCTGGCCTAAAAGCTCCACTAACTCCCTTCAGAAGTTCCAATTGATTTTGTGAAACACCTTGAACTTTAGTTGCCTATGGAGTTCGTAGCAGAAACTTTTTAGTTTTTTCAATCAATGCATGACTCACATAAATCATAAAGCAGTAAAGCATAATTACCTTTTGTTCGAAAATCTGGTTTGGCATCTCATACAAAACACACAGTGGAAGCAATAATTACGAATCTACTTCATTTATGAAAGATAACATGTAACTTTGAATTATAGAACAAAGAATAGAAAACGTACCTTGGTATAGTGAAATTCAAAACCAAAACTTGAGAATACTTGGGAAGTCTTTTAATCTTCACTCCAATTCCACTTGATGTCCAAGAAGTGTGGTCTCTTAATCAGTTTCCAAGAAGAGAATAAGAGAGTGTTCAACACTCATATACATCATTGCATTCCTTATGTGATCTAAATGAAAACCACACCCACATAATTCTGTATGTTTCTCTCCTTATATATAACTGATTATCTAATTGGGCTAACCTTTTGGGCCATTCCAATTAGGCTGTAGTATGTGGCTTGGAGTGGGACCAAAAGGGACCAATAAGACACTAGCTCCAATGGGCCTTAGACTTTTCTGTCAACTCTTGACAAGTCCAAAATTACCATTAACTATATTTAATACCACTATATAAATATAGTTGCACTCTAGGCCTTATCTATAAATTATATCCCAAGACTTTATTATATATGCAACCCCTTCATTAAAATATTTGTAGTAATACAAAGTCATGAATGTAGACTGCCATTTTGAAGATTACTACATCTTAATCCTTGAGTATCTGGTTTAATCCTTTATGTTATTCATTATGTATTTATGAAATCCAATTTCATAAATATATACTTTAGTAATTTCTTACCAAAATGGTTAGGCCTAACACTCTGAATAAATGAACCCATTAAACTTATCTCAAGAGAATATTTTATATTTCTGTTAAGAGACTATGAATTCCATCTTGAGAATGTGTGTTCTATCAACACTAAATGCGGTTGCCCAACATACTGAGGTTTTGACGGTAACTTATAGATCTCACTCCTAATATATCAAAGCAACCTACATCTCATGATCAGGTCCATTTTTCTCTCAGGATTTAGAGTTGATGTAAATAGAAGTCGTGAGATTTATTATTCATTTGACAGTTGTTAGGAGAATAATAAATCTCACAGCGGTATAGTTCAATATGTTTTAACTCTTAAAACATATCAACATATCAATTAGAAGTTTCCACTTCCATGATCAAGACAAATCATCTTAGTTGATATGTTATAGTCTTCGTAGATGAAATACCCAATTTCATCACCGACTACGAACTAAAATTCTGAGTTTACAAAGAACTTGTGATTTATATTTTTCTGTGACTTTTCACATAAATCACATATTATGCATCTCATAGACTAAAATAATTTCCCATTAGTTCATTTATAGATAGACTCATATAATTAAACAATTTAATTATTTATGACATGCCAATAAATTAGATTTTAGGGCATAAACCCCAACACCTTTGGCATTGTAACTGAATATCTGATATCCTCAGAGAAATAGGTGTGAATGGGAGAGGCATTCCATGCCCCTCATGTCTGTCAACTACATTGGCTTCTGTTATTTCATACATAGTTTTAGTGATCACATTTTATAAGCATCATTTGGACAATCTCAACTCTAAGGGGCCATTTGATTCACCGAGTCATATATTTTCTCACATGTTGTATTCTTGAAATTTTTGTATCTTGGAATCATAATATTGGTATTATTACATTTCCACATTTGGTTTGTTATATGCATATCTGTCAAATTTACAGGAATGTAAAAATTTTATGGTCATGTATTATTCTTGATGCATGCATGATATTATGAGGCATATGTCCCCAAAACTTGGAAAGTATTTAGTTTATATATTGCTCAGCATTTCTAATGGATAACCAAAATTAGGTATAGGTAACATTGTCACATCCTTGGAAAGTGACAATGACAACATTTGACAAACAAACCCACTAAAGGTTAATGGCCTTACCTCTAATTCCGCTGGAGCTTGTTCCACTTTCTTGTGCCTCGGACACCTCAATCTCACTTATTCTGTTAGTGTGCTTCTCCTCTGAAGCATTTTTTGATTGAGAAACCCCTTGAACCTTTCCATATTTTGTGAAGAGTCAAAACGATTAAAATGGGATAGCAATGTCAAAAAGTGGAAATAATAGGGTGTTGAAATAAGAGTGCTTACCATTAAGGTAAGCAAGAGCTAAAGTGTAAATTCCATTCAATAAGAATATGTAACCAATCAATGCAAAAAGACCAATCCAAGGCCATTGCGGACTGGTAAACAGTCCTCTTGCTTTCAAGACTGATATTCCAAGAGCTTCTTTTGTTCCATTACGAACCTACATTTGGGTTTCACAATCAAACTTTAGACAAATCACGCTAGAATTGTCCTAGAAAAAACATTAACTTAAATACAAGAAAAGAAGGAATTCTTACATTTTTCCAAGACCTTCCGAGAAATTCATTTGCTGAAAGTGCATTTTGTGTGTACATCAAGGGAGATAACCAAAAACCCCAAATCAACCAATTTTGTGTGTCATCTATATGAAAGAAGAAGAGGAAGATAACAACATTATACCATCTTTCTATACAATCATGCTGAGAGCATTCATATCAGTTCATGTATAATAGAAAAATGTGTAGAAGTTATAAAGTTTTACCTAAAAATGACCCATATTAGTTCGTATATAATTGTGTAAATTTACAAGTTTGTTACAGTAACCGTGTAAATTTACACTGACACTATTCACTTTGCATTTACTTGTTTATATTTTTTTAACGTATCTCAAAGATAAAGGAAGAGAGTGGATGATAGTTGTTGTATGTGAAGAAAGAGAAAAAATTAAAAAAATCAAGAAAATTATTATTTTAATAAAATGTAGTGTAAAATAAATGATCTAATGTGTGGTGTTTTGAAAAATGAATATTGTAAAATAGAAAAAAAAAAGATTTTTATGTTAAAATAGATAGAAATTTTTGCATAAGCTAAAGTGAATACTTTAAAGTTCATTTAAGAAAATGTCAGTATGACATATTAAAGTGTTAATACTTCGTGATATAGTGAATCCACCGAACACTAGAAGGCATATGATTGCAAGGCTTCCTGCTGTGTTTGCAATAACATGGTCCCTAGAAAGTGCACCCATGCATCTGAAAAGTGCAAGAAGGAGAAAATGCCTAAGCCACTTGACGCAAAAGAAATGTAGAAGGGTTACTATACATAATCCAGGAAAGGAAAATTGGTGTTTAGTGAGGATAATTGGTTTTTTTTTTGTACTGACCTAATGCCACTAGGATCAAATCCTATTAGAAAATAAGTCGGGGCATTCCATAAGAAAACGTCGATTAAAGACAAAGGAATTCCAAGAATGGCTACTGACAATGAAAATGCCCATGACGGATAAAAGAGGAGGTCTCTTTGCCTATAGAACATAGGAAGTTTATCAATGGTTTGAGGAAGTTTGAATTGTGCAGCAAACATTATTGAAGATAGCCCAAAATAAAGAGCACTGAGATAGACTATTCCATCTTCCAGTGTATCATGATGCTTATTGGCTTGTGCAAAGATAGTTGCCACGATGATTGCAATAATTTCGAGCTGAAAATGAAGATTAAAAGTCATTGTGTCTGAAGTCTAAGTTACTGTTGAAGGGCATTAAACATGAATATTACTCACTTGAATTGCTCTGAAAAGGAACATAAATACGATCCTCTTCATCAGAATAACTTCTCTTGAGAAACAAGCTTTCATCAATTCTTTCATGTTGGCACCATATTTTGATATTGTCAAAGTTGCAGGATGGCTCTTCGACCTATTGAATGGGGTTGCAAGCTCACGTTGGATGGATCTTCCTACATGAAATGATTTGAAGGCCTCGGCAAATTTATTGACAGAAACATAGTGATAAGGCTGTTCTTCATTCACCCAATACTGTCTCTGATCCTTCCTTGATGTCACCTACAATGTGTACAAAAGATTGCAATCCAAGTGACAAGTTTGAGACTTGGAAAACCGTCACAATGAATGGATTCGATACAATTGTTATTTTTTCACATTCAAAAGGGATAAGGATCAGTTTGAAAACTTACTTCTTGTAGGTATTCGGCAATGGCTTTTCTCTCAGGACATCTGAATCCCATGGATTCAAAAAACTCCAGAACACATTCACGAGGTCCTTGGTATACAATTTGTCCCTCTGAAAGAAGAACAATGTCATCAAAGAGCTCATAAGTTTCTGGTGGAGGCTGCAGAAGACAGATAAGAGCAGACTTGTTGAAGATGTGAATTGATTGCCTGATTGAATTAATGATCTGAAACGTGGTTGAACTGTCAAGACCATTAAATATATTGTCCATAAAAAACGCATTCGAAGGACCAACCAGCATCTCCCCTGCGTTAATCCAAGTTAGTCAAAAACGTTTCTATCAAAGAAAGAAAAAAAATGATTCAAAATTTAGATTAGATATTCTGAAATCGAAGATTTCACAATTGCTAAGCTGGGTTTTCCTCATATATATGTCAATCTGCCTGTAGTAACACGTTTCTTTTGTCCTCCTGATATGCCCTTTATCATTTCATTCCCTACAATTGTATCAGCACACACGTCCAGTCCTAAAATCTGTGTGTAAATACAAAGATTAAGACATAAATTAATTCAACTTTATTTAAAAATTGGATTACTCCCTTAGGCCTATTTACTGGGTCTCATAAGCATAGATTGTGTCTTGGAATATACCTTAAGAACGTAGTCTGTGACTATGTCTTCCTTGTGTTCTTTCAAAACTGACAACTGTATTAAAAAGTACAATATGTATTATGAAAATAAAAACCCCTTTGGCATGAACACATGCAGAACTCATTGTGACAAGTTGTATAAAACTCTAGCTTCTTGCCTTCATCAATGCATCAATAAAAGGATCTGGCTTTATATTTAGTTCCTTCTCTCTTCTCAAAAGCTCCACAAGCATCTCTAAAGCAGTCAATAGAACCAGAATTAAAAATTAAAAAAGAAAGGCAAAAGTTTATGTAAAGCTTATTACATTATAATCTCTAGTGTTGTAACTTACCATAGCCAGTACCAACTCCTTCACATTTTGCAGAGAAGGTTAAGGTTTCTCTAGCTGTTAACAAAGGAATATGAACATCATACTGGCTGATATAAGCCGAAGTCCTCTGGGGTACAAACTCATGCATCTCATGGCCATTATATGTCACTTTCCCTGAAAACTAGTATTCCAAAAGAAATCACAATTAAAAGAGTTTGAATATTATAAACAAATCCAGGAATGTAGTCATTTACTCATATCATGTCAGACTGATGCATAGGCAATGAAACTAAGAGCTTGAGTATAACTTCTTTACTTTTAGTTTTGAGTCAAGTTGTCCAGACAAAGCTTTTAGTAAGGTAGATTTCCCTGAGCCTGGTGGTCCTAAAAGCAGAGCCAATCTGAAATGCACTTCAAGAAGTTAAAAAAAGCTATTATGAATCTATGAAGCCCAAAACCTATAATGTTATACACGAAAAATGAGCAAAGGAATGGATAAGCGTGACACTTTGTTTGTTACGATGAAAATCTTGTGTAAAATAGTTTTTTTGTGTTTAGTAATATCAGAAAAAATGAGTCAAAAGAAAACTATCTTTGATTAAAAAAAAAAAAAAAAAAAAAAAAACTTATTTTAGAGATTGTTTTTCATTAATTTTTTTGGAAAACAACTCTCACATCAAGCTAAATAAGGGAAATTAAAAAATATATTTTTGTAACGCATATAAGGTTGCTACTAAACATAAGAAAATAAGATAATTTTATAAAAAATAAATTTTAAAAAATGACTCATTTTTTAGGAAACATTATCGCCAAATCAAATAGAGCCTTAGTGACTCAAATATAACCTTCATCTTACCTGCCAGGTTTGATAATTCCACTAACATTGCTAAGAGTCGAGAACTTTGCCTTTTGACTTCGAACAAGATGGAGATAATCTGCTATACCCTTTAAGACAAGGGAGAAGTCATGATACAAATATAGTCTCAAGTGTAAAGGAAAAATTACCAGTTCATATTTCTTCCCGTTTAATGTCAGATGCCTCTGTAATATTTAAAAAGTAGTTGAAGACCGAGGGTAAAGCTCTGCTGCCCACATAACCTTCTGCTTCAACAGTCAGATTCTCGAATCGAATTTCTATTGTTGGTAGATTGAGGGTAACTCTAATTTTTGGTGATTACCAATCAAATGGAACACTTGTCAATGCGAGCCACAAATATATATGCTTCATTTGGTTTATAAGTATAAGAAAAGACAAAACATGATATTGTAAAACAAACATGAAAAAGATAACAATGGTATAGAAAACTAATATGACATTTTTTGTAACCAAAATTTTCTCAATGAAAAAAGGTTTTCTCACCCGTCAATTCTCTCCTTGAGCTTCTTTAAGTACTCTTCATTTTGATCAACATTACTGAACACCCTATCCAACAGCTCCCTTTTTTCTTGAATCCGAAGCATCTTAAGATTGCTTTCTTTAAATTCCCAGTAACTCCATGCAAAAGACCTTTACGTGCCCGGTCATACGTTGGAAGCTTTTCAAGTGCAGCCCATTCGAGAGCCTGTACATCATCTTCTTGAAATGTATCTCTACTAGTACAAGTGCTAGTCACATTTGAATGTGACCTATAGTGTCCAAACTCCATTGTTTTAGAATATATCACTCATTAGAGCAACAAATATAAGCACAAAAAGAAGTGGACACCCAGACACCCATAGGGCCATTTGTTTTCCAATCTCAAACTCACATTTTTATATTTTAAACAATATTACACACATTTTCACATACTTTTTCACTCACATGTATTTCAAAAAACTACAAAAATCCCATCTCAAACTACTCTACCAAACACCCCTATCTCACTAGAGCAAAATTTATAAATTCCAAAGCTTTGGAGTTTGGAGATACTGATACTATTGATTTGTCAAGAAAAAGGGAGGTTGGCGGGTCTAATGAAAGAAGACCCAAGAAGTAAAATCGTGCAGAAATTTTGGAGTTCATTTTTGTACTCCACCAATCAATGTTTGTCATACCTTTTCTTTTTCCTTTTTTCATTACAAAGTAATCAAAATTGAAAATGGACAAATCAAACCATGATATATTGCAATTATGGAGCATGAAATGAAAATTAAAACTAGGAAGCACAAACTTGGACACGTGTACTTATATGAAATGGTGATATGGTAATTTTTGAAAAATTAGGATACGACACGGCGGGATACATATATTAATTAATTATTAAATATATTTTTATTTAGATTTTTTGTATATTGTTAAGCATTTATTTTTCATATATTAGTAAATAAATATCAATTTAAGAGCAATAATGGATAATAAAGTGAATCCATGCTTATTAAATGATGTTTAGAATACAATTAATTTCAAATTAAAGTCTAATCCATTAAATTCTAATAGGCCCATCATTTATTAATAACCAAACTTATAACTTTTTACAATTAAAAATATTAAACAAAGAATTAAAGCTTAGTAAAATATTTCCCCAAAAAAATTTATTATTTTTTGGCTGGACCCGTAGGGAGTCATGTTCGAGGCATGTCTTGTGTTCGACACAGACACACAGCCCATTCTGTCGTGTTTGTGCTTTCTAGATTAAAACTTAAAAGTAGGACAACAGTATCGTTTCTTTCAACGACAAAAAAAAAGTTCATCAAGGGATATTTATTTGAAACTTTGAATATTTTTTAAATTAAGTTGCCATGTTTAGATACAACTTAGGAATGTAAGTTGGTTGGTGTGAGTGTATATATATGAGAGAGTATGAGGTTATGCCAAGTGGCACATTCCTTGAGTTCACCTTAACAAAGTTTGCATTCATGTCAAATTTTTAGTACATTTTTTTTTTGAGAATGTAAATTTTTAGTTAATTGAATGTGTAAATGGACTAAATGCACATAAATTATGTATAGGTTGGCACTAATTTTATATATATAGAGTTTATATGGTTATTTAAAAAAAAAATTAAACTTTGCATTTATGTCAAATTTTTAGTTCATTAAGTGCAAATGGAGTAATTAAATGCTCATATTAATTATCTATAAGTGTGCACTATATATATATATATATATGATGATGATGATGTACGAAAATTGTCAATGAGTTGTTGGCTCCAAATCATGCTAATGGGCACCTGTAGAACAAGAACACAAGGACCAAACAGAAGACACCGGCGGGGTACTAGCCAAAGACCCTTCGAAGGTCAAGTTAGTGAATGAAAAATCTCTAAAAACTCTATAGTAGGTGAGTTAGGAATTTTTTGTGTACCTGATAAAGAGGAGAACTGCCACTTATATAGTGGTGGGGAGAGAGCCCAAGATCCCGAGAATAGGGGGTTTTACTTATGGGGAGAAGGTGGAGTTAATGCTTCTCGAGATCTTAGGGATACTCTTCCTTTTGGGAAGGGATGATTGTGTGATAGGGTCTCTGTGCGTGATACGCAAGATGTTCCAATATATGAGCATGCGTGTGGATCAAGCAAAGCCATGTAGGACCCATCAGCTTTCCTTTTCGTCGGTCTATGGCCCTCCATCCCTTAGGGAACTTTTGTCAATTCATGGGGGAGATGCATCCGTTGGTTTTATGTTTGCACCGTCCACATTACCGTCGTCCGTCAGCCTTCATAGGCTTTACTTGTTTATAGGTCTTAATTTCCTTGCCAAAAATACCCTTATCAATACATACATACATATATACATATATATATATATATAATATGGTTATTTTATAAAATTTTATACAAGAAAATAGAAATCTCATGTGGAAAACTATGAGGTTTCGCCATGTAAAGCTTTTGTTAGAGTAATTTTTCATTGAGCATTGTATGGTACATGCACGTGTTTTATAACTAAAAACATGGGTTCAACCCATGATTTCAAGTTTTGACATTTTTCATTTAGCTTTCTACCTCACTTTTTTTGCACTCTTCTCCACACACACATATATATGTTAAAAGTCCTATCAATTTTATTTAAATTAGCTTGGGTGAAAGGCCATCTTCATAAAACTCAAGCCCATTAAACATAAAAAACGAACTAATTTTTTTAATGAATTCACGCTGGCCTAAAGCACAAGCACGATAGAATGAACTTTTTTTTTTTAATAATTTTTTATGGATATATGATGGCTTGAAACACAAGCGCGATGGAACAAATGGAAGAAACACGTTGTAGTTAAATACGTTGGATATGTTAACAACTACAAAATGTCAATACGACCCCGAGTTGAGAAAGAAATTATTTTTTAACAAGAATATTTTAATATTTCAAAAAATTTAAGAACATTTAAATATACATATTTTATGGCAAAATATGTAAATATTATAATAAAATTCTATTAATAGGATATTATTATTTTCATTGAGTGTTTAGCCTACCATTGTCATGTTTTAATAAATAAACATGAAATTATAAATTTTCTATGATATTTCCATAGGCTAACTAAACATTAACATGATATCATACAAATCTAATGCTAACTCCAATGCGTAGAAAAAACAAACAATTAGCTTATTACACCACATCTTTCTCCCAAAAAAAAAAAAAAAAAAAAACCCTTATTACAACACATAATAAATGTCAACAATATGGGACGGATTAAAAAGGTTTTATCAATATTTTAACTACAATGTTCTTTTATTTTTTTTTAAAGGGGGAATTGCACATTTTACCCTGTAAAATATATTATTTTTACACTTATCTCCTAAATTATGAGATTGCACACTTTACCTTATGAACAATAAATCTGAATTCTCTTAATTTCATTTTGAAATGAAGAGGATCCGGATCCAAGTATATGACCCTATTAGTTACATACCCATTATTTCAAACAAGTATTTGCATACACTTGTATAAATTTTTGTCTATTTTAACATAAGAATATTTTTTTTAATATTTTACATACACTTTTTAAAACACACCACATCACACTATCTATTTTACACTACATTTATTAAAATATTAAATTATTTTCTTTCTTCTCAGGCAACAACTTGTTCACTTTCTTAATTTTGAATATAAACAAAATAAATAAATAAACTAATAAATGCAAAATGCAAAATGAATATGTTCGGTAAACGTTACCCTTCCTTTTCTATTATACATCCACTCCACTAACTGAGTGCTCTAACTTCTAAGCCCATGATCTGGAACACTCTCATGCTGTGCACGCATTATCGTCTAATCAAACGGATGGTTTCCTCTTCCCCATTTGATTTTGGGTTTTCTATCGTCAAAGCCCGTTTCTAACAGGTAATAATAATACACATTTAAGAGAAAGATAAAAGATTAGAATATACCCAGCGATTTCGGTGGTGCGGACAGTGGCTAGTCGAGTTTTCATGGATACGGGGCTGGGCCTTTTAGGGTGACGGCGATAACGACAATGACAGTGGTGGCGATGGCGTAGTGGCTTGAGACGGTGCTTGCTGGCTGGGGCATGTGGTCTTGTTTTTGTGGTTTTTGGTTTATGCAGGTAAGGTGTTTGAGTTTGAGTCTGAATGAGGGTTCTGTGTTCTGGGTTGATTTTTGGATTTGGGTTTGGTGACTCTGTTTATGGAGAGGATTAATTTGGTGGGTTTTATTGTTTGTAAGCAGGGACGCGGTGAACATGATGAGCTCGCGTAGTGAGAACAAGGTGTTTGTGATTTGGTCTATGAGGCTATTGTGTTCTGTATATTAGGAGCTTTGTATGGAGCATACGAAGACAATGCGTTGTTTGCTCTGAGCTTTTGATATTTTTGAGAAAATGGCTTTGATCAAATTGGTGCAGTTGGTAGTTGGTATAAGTTGTGAGGTTAGTATAGATTGTGGGTTGTCCCCCCTCACGACCGGATTCGCTCTCTCAAAATATTTCTCAATCTCTCTCCCTCAAAACAAATTTTTGGACATGAAATGAAATAAACGTAATTTAAAATAATGAACCCAAGAAACTTTGAAATTTTTTGCGAGGAGCAGATTTTAAAAAAGGTTTGTATCTCAAATATTTTCTACAGATTTTGTTTTGCAAACTCCCACTGATGTATTTATGCACAATTTTACGCCCATTGATGTGGATTTTTTTTTTGATCAAACTGTGTAAAATGAAGAAATTTTTGTATTTTAGAAGACTTTGAGTGGATGCTCTTAGATTTTCAATATACCTTCTATTCCTGGAGAGCCTTTGAGACACTCTCTTTCACAAATTTTCAATTTTTACACTGGAGAGCCTCTCCTGTTCCTTCTAACGTACTGCTTTTAATTATGATGCAGGTAATAGGGTTGGCTAACTAGGCTTTAGTCTAAAAAGGAAGTGAGAATTGCCTAGAGAAGCTTATAGGTGCACAGCAGCTCAGCACAGAAAACTCATCTCTGAAATTCAGCACTCAAGGCAGGAAATTCTTATTCACCAATCAGTCTTGCTAAGTGTCTCCTACTGTAACTAACTTCTCTAGATATAGTTACTGTTACAACTAGCACATACTTGGCTGTTTCTTGCCAACTAACAAATCACCCAATACATGCATGTGCACCAATTATTACAATTAATTAAACTACAATGAAAACACTATCATAACACTAAAAACATGACTCAATTCAGCTGCTACTTTCATCAGTTGCTGCCTTGAAGAATGTCCAATGCTGGTTCTGGTATCAGAGCCTGAGATCTCTAGGGAACCACCAAAATTCGGTCTTGGTAAGGGGGTGGGTGGTTGGGTGGAGTGGTTCTGTTGGGGTGTAAAATTTTAGCTCGCTAATTTTGTATTTGGATATTTTGCATTTTGTTTCTGCTCCTCAGGTTCTAAAGAATGTTATCCTGGAGGAAGCTTTGTATGTATCTTCCAGCTCTTCTTGTTAATAAAAGTTTTATTCTCATCAAAAAAAAAAAAAAAAAAAAAAAAAAAAAAAAAAACCCTTTTTAACAGTTTGGTCAACAACAGCTAAAAGGTGTAAGGTATAGCCTTTAAAACCCAAATGTTCTAGCTAGGCTTGTACGTGGTTCAGTTTGGTCGGGTTTGGAAGGATATTTTGCACCACACCTATAAGGTGCGGTTTCCTCGCATAACTAACCGCATCTCTCTTATAAAAGGAAAAAACCAGTCTACACAATGTCCGGTGCATTCCATCGGTTTGGTGCAGTTAGTTCAGTTATGTGTATTTTGCTTTTAAAGAGAAAAAAATATTTTACACAATAGAACAACACCGTTTCACTTGAGGGATGAGAGTGAGTTGGGTGTAAAATTTTTTTTTTTTTTAAAAGTCTAAAACAACATAGTTTAAAAAATAAAGAAAGCCAAGCACAATGTCATTAAATTAAATGTTTTAAAAAGTGAAGGTGAAGACTTTTTTTTGAGAAATAATTATAACATGTTGCTAATTCTATAACTCGAACTCTTTTCCTCCTAGACTCTCAAGTACTTTGTACATGGAGAGGTGCCAATTCAGCTACAAGGCTTTTGGCAAAGTGGAGACTGAGTTGGTCATTAATTGATTTAAAAAATAGAAGCTTAAAAGAATACAGTACTATTAAAGTATATTATATTATAATATAATATAAATCTTGGCACAAGTTCTTCTTCAAAATCAAGTTGCAGACATTTCTATCAAAAAGGAAAAAAAAAAAAAAAAAAAAACCAGGCAGCAAACATGAACCACTAAATCACATAAAATATATATACATATATATCGGTCGGTTCAGTTTCTTTTTGGTGTGCAAATCTTGCAGCCGGTTTTGTCAGCGCCGGTTTGTTCTTGAAGCGCCCTAGTTCTAGCCCAAAACTTTATTTTTTTTATTAAAAAAAATTGTTCAAATATTTAAACCCAACTGCAAAAATAAACCCTATGAAATTGTTCAAAATTATAGGTCTTTAGTCTTAAACTGTATTCCTAAGCAACCCGAAACTCAAATGCCAACCACTTATACAAAAACTTTACCCAAATCAATTCACCATATATGTTTGGAGTTGCTTGTTATTCCGGGTTGTGCAAAACTTTGTTGCCAGAAGTTTATTTTGGAAGTTTGGTGATAGGAAACAGTAATAGTTAACCAAAAAAGTTTTTATCAACCACGCTTATGGGTTGGTCAAGAGAATTGTTTCAAAATTTAGAATATTTAGTTAAGGTTATTAACGAAATGACAAATATGTTGATTTCTTTCAAATCTCAACGAGGGAATGTCATTTTTGTTAAGTTTTGGGGTAGAGTGGAGATTCTTGTAATTTACTCAACAAATTATTACTCATTGCAATCCAAACTAATTTATTTGAATCAACACATCTCTATCATTATTAATATTTTCCCAATATTAACAAAAATATACTAGACTCACAATTAGATAAAATATATATATATATATATATTTTAAAATTTCACAACACTCACATGTTGACTTGATAACAATATTAATCATGTGGATTTTTGTCAGCTCAGCTAATATATCGTTTGCGAATAAAAAATCTAGGTTTAAATTCTCCCTACATAGAATAGAAATTAACCTAATGATAATAAGCAATCATCATAAAGCAGATGGTTTAAAATCATATCAAGGTCTATAACAAAATCGAGACCCACATGTTGTTTCGACTTCAATGTTTACAAGTCCAGGCTAGACCAAAAGTCACCCCAAATCCAGGGATTTGGCTGTGACTCAAGGGACTTTGATAATTGATAGGCACAGGGAGGTTTAAAGGTTTAGGCTTTACGGTTATTTAGAAGAATGACACTACCCTGATGATTGGGGTTTGGGCTTCTTTGTTGCCGTGATTTTTAATTTTGGATTTACATTGAGCTTGCTCAAGTTGAAGTGGCTGTCTCACTTTTAGTCTTTTGAGTAGCAATATGCCACTTCTATGGTAGGCCCAACCAAGTGACTTCCTATATATGTAGTACGCATTTTCCGTGGCTTCTTCTGAGCATAGTGTGTCGGTGTGAATGCCTTTACATAATAAGGTTATTTTTTTTATATAAAAAAATACATAAAATTAATGGATTGGCAAAGCCTAAGAAACGAAGCTTAATCTGTGACTTGGTTGATAAATTGCAGATTTCATCAATCTCGATTTATAAACTATCATTGCAAAATGCCATGATTGGTTGGGGGTGTAATATATTTCGGCAAAACAGTTTAACATTTCAAACAACTTTTATTTCAATATCAATGTACAAAAGATGGATCGTTACTACATCTCTTGTTTGATTGATAAAGAGGTTCTGCACGATATTCCTCCTTCACAACCAAGCATTTTTTTAAGCTAAAAACCAAAGGGGGGAGGGGGGAGCGTAGCCGTGTAAGTGCTTTAAGTTCAAACAACCAGTTTATTGGAAAATGAATAAATAAATAAAATAATTAGATATATGATATTTTTTTTATTGGTTAGAAATGATCCAACTACTACTAGAATTTTCACTCCACTTTTCAACTCCTAAGGAGGTACCTCTTGGACCATGATATCCAAACTTCCAAGAGACACATGATTAATCATTTTGCCATAATCTCCCATAAAGGAAAAATGTAGGTAGTAAGACAATTCGCTAGGGTTAATTGAGTTAATTCGGAAAAAAAATGAAATGCGGTAAAAGAAAGGAAGCTCTAGCTAAAGCTCAATATTACTCCATTCCTACACATATATGGTATGGTATCGCATTGAACAGCTATGAGCACTCTGTAACTCAAATTAGTATAAACAATGAGAGTAATTGAAGAAATGAATTTCATAGGTCTAAATGTGGGGTAGGGCTTGTGTCCAGTGGAAGTTTCCACTAGACATGTCCGGATTCGGACACGTGTCCACAATCCAATGTGTCCAGTGAAAACTTCCATTGGATACAAGCCGCACCCCTAAATGTGGACCTCTAAGTGAATGGGGAAGGGGTATTTATATCCTCATTGGCACATGTTGGATCAGGAGTGATCATGACTCTCTATTGCTAACTTTTGGTCAAATGGAACAGTGCTATACCTTGTTTGTTGGCTTGGCCACTCTTTTCAACTGATTAAGAACCTCATTGGGCGATAGGTCACATTGCATTCAATGCTAAGGTGAAAGCCCTAATGAGGATTAGTGGAGCAATTAATGTGATCTTGACTGATGTGGCTTGTGATGTAGCTTTTGGACAACAGTAAGCTAGATGCACTACTGTTGTGGCCAATAATCCTCATCGTACCAATCTTGTTGGATGAAGTTACTATGACACCCTTTCCTCTTTACCAACAGCCCACACTAAGCATATATGAAACAAAGCATTGCACAAGAACACTAATGGCCTGTTTGGAAATTTAGAGAGGGAGGAGAGTAGAGGGGAGTAAAGGAGAAGAGAGTAGTGGAGAGGAAAGTAGAGGAGAATGGCTATCCTCCACCTTGTTTGGATGTTTTTAAAATTAGTAAGAGGGAAGGGAGTAATTAGTCTTTTCTCTTATTTGGATGTTTTAAAAATTAGGATGGAAAGGAGAGGAAATGATTTAAATAGACAAATTTACCCCTATTTGAAAATGAACTTGCAACATTGGTCTATAATTAATTTGTTAGATTAAATAATTATTTAATCAACATTCTCATTCCATCAAACACCACTAATAAAAGTATAAAACTTCAATTAACAATTATAAAATAATTTTTATTACCTCAAAAAAAATTATAATAAAAATAAAAATGAATTTTCTTCAAACTAAGCGAGAGCACTGCAAACTCACCAAAAACTCTCATCGAGCTCCCTATCTCTCACCCTAAACCCAAGCTTTCTCTCTAATCTTTGAAACTCTCTCAAGCCGAGCCTCCATTAGACCTTTATGGCTTGAGCTCGTCATCACAGATCAACGCCACCACCACAAGCGGCGGATTGCTCCTCATCAAGAACCCTCACTGAGCTCTCCCTCTTCGAAGCTCTCTCAAAGTTCTCATTTCCCTCTCTGATCTAAACCTAGGTGGAGCTTCCTTGCTCCACCATGACAAACAACGAACACCACGAGGGTGCTTCTCAATCTCCTTACAGGTCATCCCACTCTGAAATCATGACTAAAACCCAGCTCTCTTCTAAACCAGAACCAAGGTCTCACCGAGACTCCTCCACTCTCAAACCCAACAACAACTCTTTGATCTACAAGCTAATAGCACCTTGAACGACGCGTGAACCACAAAGAGTGGGTGTGGAGGTGAAGGGCCTCACAGGTCTGCCAAACACCAAGATAGTGGTGGCTTGTTTTTGTTACGTGGTGGCATGTGGATGAGTATCTTCACCAATGTTTTTTTTTTTTTTTTTTTTTTTTTTTTTTTTAAATTTTTCTCAGGAAACAAATGGAGCGATGTAGAGAGGAGTGTAGTGTAAATGTTGTTAGATCAGGGGGGTTGTTTAGCTTTAGTGTTAGTGAAATAGTGAGATTCTTTTTTTTTTTTTTTTCATTGACCTTAAATTTTCTCAGGAAACAAACAAAGATTATTTATATAATCAATTTGTAATTTTGTTAATTTAGAAAGGGTAAATTGAAGAATTCATTTGGTTAATAATTTATCTACTCTATTTTTCCTACAAATCTCTCTAATTTGGTAGAATTAAAAATGAGGGGTTAAAGGTAGTTGAAACCCCTTCAAACTCCTCTCTCTCCTTCCTTAAAAAACTTTTAAATGAGGTAATTGAATTACTCTCTCTCCCTTTACTCTACTCCCCCTCCTTTTTTAAACTTCCAAACAGGCCATAAGGTACATGGATCTAAACAAATTATGCACATGGAGAGCATGGCTAAGTATATAACCATAAAGATAAACATTTTTCCATACTCAGATTTTGATGACACGCCATTTAGGGCATGTTTGGTAGATGTGTTTAAAAACTGAAAATTGTTATTTAAAAACTCTTGTGAAAATATGTGTGGGTAAAAAAGTGTGTGAAAATGCGTAAAATATTGTTTAAAAACTAAAAATTATTGTTTAAAAACACTTACCAAACACCCCCTTAGACGTTGCAAAACAACTACATTATATGGCTTTCCACCAGAATAGGCATGCCGTTTTTAATGATAATGAGTTAATGACCATGTTAGTGAACAACCAACATAACATGCCAAAATAAAAGGAAAAAACAATAAGTGATGCTATTGCTACCTACGTAAATTTGAATTGGCAGGTTTTATTGGTTAATTTTATCATATATATATATACACAACATTTTCACAATATTATTCGTAATATTTAAGTTGGTAGTTTTTTATTAATTTTCATTTGAGCCCACTATTTAAGTGGTTTCATAATCTCCCATTAACAACAACTTGCATAGCCGGCTTACCAAAATTTAAGGCCTAAGGTGAATATTTTAAATGGACATTTTTATTTAATTTTTATTTTATATATAATATTTATTTAATTAAGACTATTTGCATTATTATCAATGGGGTTTTTGTTCATTTGTTATATTTTCACCTAAATTTTTTGTTTTGTTTTGTCTTGTTTAATATCAATAACAATTTTATCTATAAATACCTTTTGAGATTCAATTTGTTTTTCTAGTTTTCTCTTCTTCTTCATTTTAAGTTTTTCATATCTAGATGGATTTTTTTAGTAGACATTTATAATTAAAAAAAATATTTATAAATAAATGAAAAATACAATTTATAATATAAAATTATAATTTAACCAAAATAAAATTTAAAGTATAGAACAATAGGCCTAACTTCACAAAAGTAAGATTGCAACTTTTCTAAATGATTTAGTCACTTTATACCCTAAACTTGCACAATTAAAAATTTATTTATCATACTACTGAATAAATTGGTACTAATATACAAAAATTATATTATTTTTAAAAGATAACTAATGAAAATATACTTAAACAATACAGATTAAATAAATTACTTCAAATATTTTTTAAAAATCGGTACCAATAGAAATGGGAAAAATCAAGCTAATTAAAATATTACAAAAAATCAAATAAAGTAACAATGGGTTGATGGGTACGTAGTTTTTTTAGTTGAATGTGTGTTGATGTAACACATCAATCCACGTGATAATGGCTAGAATCTATAGACTCTTTATCTATTGTTTCAAAAAAGTACATACATTGCATTCAATTAGCTAATAAAAGGCGCCTTAATTATATATATATATATATATATATTTTTTTTTTTAAATCTGGGTAGAAGGGTAAATAAAACTTGATTGAAATATAATAAAAATACATTATATCATATATTAATTAAAAGAGATGGCCTTTTATTTTTGGGGTTGCCTATGTAGCTAGAGTTGGCCCTGACAACATGTCATGCACTTCAACAATTGTGAAATATCTTTTACAATTTTTTTTGTGTGCCACTAGAGTTATTAAAAAAGAATATGATAACTCTTAAAATAAACAATCTAATATCTTATATGTTACAAGTTGTCTTTTGTTCGTAACGTCGTTTCACATAAACATCATGCCAAACAACGTGTCGTGAGTCGTGACGCAAAACATTAGCAAACATGCATGCTTTTATTTGGATTTTTTTCACATTTAACATAATTTTTGAAACCATTAGTTATTAGTTGTTAAGCTTGCAAAATTATTTTGTAACTTAACATTTCGGGACTCTAAAACTCGAGTTCTATGAAGGAATTCGAGTCTCTAAATCTCGAGTTCCAAGTGATGGTAGTCTAACATGGAAGACAAAATCCACGTAATCCATGTGGTTCTTCTTCTTCTTTAGATCGTGGGTCTTCTTCTTCTTTTTCTTCAGATCGTTTCTTCTTCTTCAGATCGTGCTAGGTTGTGGATCTTCTTTTTCAGATTGAGCTGCGTTGTGGGTTCTTCTTCTTCTTCTTCTTCTTTTATTTAAGATGTTAGTTTGCTAAAACGTTTCAAATTCATGCAACGAACGAAATAGTTGCTAAAATCATGTCAAATGGCCAAATTCCCCGTTTTTATTTTCCCCTTAAACAACATAGTAAAATGGGAAAAAAATGAAAATGAAAAGGAGGGTTAGTGGAGCACTGGAGCTTAATCCTTGTTGCAACCTTCAGGACAATCACACTGAAAAAAAAATACTGAACATTAATACTGTCGTAATTTAATTCCATTGTTAGATTAGAGTAGTACGCGTAACGATATATGCATAAATTCCACACATTCAAAGTTGTAACACATTTATGTGGGGAATTCCTTGATAGCTCATAGTGCACTTTCTGTTGACACTTATGACATCAATTGGTCAATAAAATATAAATTTGACATTTCTTCAATTCTTGTCTTCATTAACACTCTAAATGTACCCTTTATTTAGAAGTTCATCTTTTGCTAAGAGGCCGACCAAAGTGCATGATTCGATTCCATTCTCCACTCTCTCATGCTTCAGATGCTATATCAACTATTCTTCTCTTATCTATGGTCAACCTAATTGATTGACAGAAATTAGGTTCTGACTAATTATGTTGCTTATACATTTCTTTTAGTTACACATTTTATGGACTTTATATCCATAGTCCAACTCCTCTAGTTAATGGAGTGGCTAGGCCAGTTTTGGAGCATATTCATGTTAAATCCTATCAATTATATATTCAAGTTCAAAAGCAAAGCCCATCCCAGAATGATTTTAAAGTGCAAATAGAGAATTCTTCTTCCTAGTGTGAAATTTGAAAACTTCAACATGTAAGCAACCCTAGATTTAGAAGTAGAAAATTAGAAATATCGTATCATTCATGTGCATAGGTCAATGGATGACTTTCTATCTTCTATTGTTTTCACTTCCTCCTTTTGGAGTAATAATACTCCACTCATCATTTGAAGTTAGGACATTAGAAAAACTTGTGCAAAGCACAAACTTTTTATTTAAGAAAAGCATGAAGCATCCAAAGAATTTTAAAAGAAATAAATAAAAAGCCCTACAGCTAGCAATCATCCATGAATACACAAGTTCTGATGCCAAAGTGACGAATCTATATCTTTAATTAATTGATATAGGGAATTTAGTAGAACAATCCATTTCTCATCAAGAATTCCAGTTTAATGATTCTTATGGACAAACTATGTAGCCCGTAAATGCAGCTATCGTAGACTTTATTTTATTTTATTTTTTTTCTGCAAAGCTTAAGAATATTTCATGTAATGCAAACATAAAGGTCATTCTAATTTTTTTATTCTTTGAACTAAGTTGAACAGAGCTTTGAAATTCGAATTTTTGATCTTTTTGATAATCAATTCATGAAGAAGTTATTGGTAAATAATTGGATCCAGAAGAATCGAACCCAACATTTCTTATCCTTATTTGAAACTTCATTGGTTTATTTAATTTCTAAGTATCTAAACCTTCTTTCAAGCACACTGTTACCTCATCTGTTCATTTTTCTAATGTTATATTATATTATGTGTGTTCTGTTAGTCTTGTATAATGATTTAATAAAACCATAAATTCCTACATGTCACCACCTTCCAGGTGATGCTTGACTACTAGGTTATGCTCTTTGGTTAAGGAAAACGATTTTTAAATTTTTTTAAATGGCTGTAGTTTTTTTTTTTTTTTTTTTTAGAGAATCAAATGGGTGTAGTTGATACATGGCCATTGAAGAAAAAAAGAATGATTTATATATGTATATATATATTATAAATAGAATCAGATAAATTTAATAAAGAAAAGAGGGTGCAAATGAAGGCCATTAAGGGAGGGTTTAGAATAATGAATTGTAGAAGAGAAATATTGAATGATAGAAATAAATTGGAAACTGTGATTTGATTGAGACAAAGGCATTCATAAACAGTAATGGCAGAATAAAAATCCTGTGGCTATTACAAAAATCGTACCCAAGAAGTATTCGAACTTAGCATCTTCTAAATAAGGTTTTATGTAATTCAGATATATATAGCTCGTACTGCGGGGTTAGTAGCATGTTATAATTATTTATAAATATATATATATATATATAAACTTTTACTATATATCATTATTATGAATTATTTGACATTTTCTTTAAAATTGACATATTGTTATAGCCTTTGAACCCAGCCTTTTCACATATGCATCATGCATAGACATAGGATGGGATCAATTTAGTTCAGTCTTCGAAGGAAATATCTGTAAAAAAATTGTGGTCCTTACTGGCTTTTTATAATAAAGTAGGTTCAGGCTTGTAAAAGTAACTATTATATAGACTTCTTTCATATGACACTTTTGGCCCGTCTAAACCCCATGAAGACTAACAAAAACTCCTAACCGAATATGAATTCAACAGAAAGAGACCCATACCAAAAATAAAAAGTTAAAAAGTTATATATATATATATATATATTAGATTTCTGTAAAATTATATTAATGCACTACCCTTTGTTTTATGATGTGAACTTCTCTGTAAAACAATTTTGCCCCTTTTTTTATTATTTTATTATTTTTTATATTCATGGTGAATTTAAGAACTCTTTCTTATGGATTTAAGGGTTTGCATTTAGCTCAAAGGCGATCCGGGTAGTTGCCCCTTTTTACTAAGAGATTTACTTATTTGTCATATTACTTAATGAGTTTGCTACTTAGCTCCAATCATGTGCCTACACTAAATAACAAAAATATGAGAAAATGGAGCTGAAGGGTAATTATTATTTTGTGAGTTTCAAGGTTTTTGTCCTTTTATCAATTTGTTCCCTCCCCTCCCTATTGCTGGCCCCATCTTAATTTTTGTATTTCATTTATTTTCTTGTTCTATTTCATGCATGGATTTGCTTTATGTATTTCTTTTTCATTTATAAAATAATCATTGAACTATTATTATTTTTATATGCAAACTTCATTAAATGTAAAAGAAAAATATAATCGTTCATAATCTATTAATGTGTTTTAAATCTCAAAATATATAAAAAGGAAAAACAAAGATAAAAAAAGGAATAAGTAAAGAAGCACAAGTTTTAATTGAAAAGATTGAAAAGAATATTATTATCGCCTTTGAAGTGATAAAAATGATAAAAGAATCACAAATTTCTAATTTTCAAGTGTATATAAGCTCACAATTTTGTTTTTTAAAAATTACAATACCATATTCATATGAATTGTACTTGAGTTGTCCAACTACTAAAATCTTTTATGATAATTGTAAATGGAATTTTTAATGAAATTTTTTTTTATTCATTTGTAAATAAATTCCTAATAGAAAAATACAGTATAACAAATATACTAATGTTATTTTTGTGTATGTATCAGTATGCATTGCTTATAAATTTTGCTCTCCCTGAACTTAAATCTTAGCTCCACCATTAGTCTAACTAGACCGAAATCTAAAATATTCACACTTTTCATTGTGTACCAAAAACACGTTATTATATTTGAATTTGATTTTGTTAATAATTGAACTCAAACTTAAACTTGAACTTTGATGCATTTATAAAATAAAACAAACTAATATAAATAAGATTTTTTTTTTTCTCCGTTTATAATCAATTAATCCTCACAATATGTGGGATCCATGTGCTGTCTGTGTGGGAGCAGCTTCTCTGCAATTGACCATAGTAACGTGAGATCCCCCACCCAACATTTCTAGGACCCAATATTGTTAGCGTAGATTAATAACGAGCACCACGATATACAGTTCATGTTAGCAAAGTGAAGTACATATAGCTATCTTACACTTGCAAGGTTTTCAGCAACGCGAGCACTTACCTCGTTTTCGGTTCTTCGCACTTTTGGTCTTAAGTCTTAAAAAGCTTAACCAAAAACAAAAAACTCTTCAATGTAAGAGAATAGAAGATAAATTAAATAATAATATAATATTATAGTATATATGAAAATGAGAGATGGGTGGAGAATATTCTTATGATTTTTAGACCAGACAAAAGGGATATTCAGAAGGACAGATATGGGAGAATATCATGGCACGTGTCACGAGGAGAATCTCTTTCATTTTTTCCTTTACTGCTTTTATTTTTTTCTTTTCACTCACAACAAAAACATACGAAGAGAGAATCTACACAAAAGGTGTGGGTTGGAGGCTTGTACGAGAAGACTGATTTTAGAAAGTGACCAACCATCATTATTGCATTATCTTTCTCTCTCTCTCTCTCTCTCTGCTCAGGGAATTCGATGCAGTTTCTCGGACTTGCACCTTTAACTTTCATGAAAAAGGTGTTTCTTACTGCTAAGATATACTCCATCAACTGGCTGCAAATGGGTCGGGCCAAGCTGCCCCGTTCATGCACCAAATTTCTTGTTACCTCAAGGAAAGCATGGTACAGAGGAAAAATGATTCTCTCTACTTCAAATTTTGATCTCCATCTCTAGTTTATTTTATAGTTAAAAGAGAAAATTTTATAAATCTAAAAATATAGAGTTGTGATCAAATAATGTGCATATTCATTAATCATTCATTTAAAAAAATTATTAAAAAAATTGAAAAAGCTATAATAAAAAAATCAAAAATTTTTTTTTTCATTTTTTCACAAAAATTTTTCTAAAGTTTTATTAAAATTCATATTTTTATTATGATTAATGTTTGTTGGAAATTATGTGTTCATGAAGACAAGATTTCAATTATAATTTTGAAAAAGTGAAATCATATCTTGAAATTTTTTTTTTACAATTTAACTAAAATCGTGTTTTGAATGCACAATTTTAGTTGATGTAGTGTACACGTATCGTACACATATCGTACACATAGGTGTATAATTAACGGCGCTTTTTTATTATAGATTATTTGTGTCACAGACTTTATTTTTATTAACGTATTGATAAATACAATTGAATTTCAATATATAATATCCATTTTATGGTGATTGATTGTTTATTATCATCTGACAAATGTATCAATTGATTTTTAATCTAGTCAGAGTTCAAACTTCAAATCTTTTATTCGATAACAAGATACTTTACTTATTAAACTAACTTGATTTAAAAAATAAGTTAAGTTAGATACCGTCGTAACTAAACTAAATAGACTTGAATAAACAATTTAGTTTCATCCCATCACTCATCCATGAAAACATAAAAGTACTAATTTACCAAATTTTCAAACAAAAAACAAAAGCTATATAGCTCCAAGTTAGATGCTTGTGCTGTTCTAGCATATTATATGCTCAATTATCTGCATATGCATGTTTACTATATTCTAAGTTCGATGCTTTATTTGACATTGTGTTTGCATGGTGCATGCTAAAAATATGACTGATTGCCAGAAACCAAAAAGAAAAATTAAAACATTGACTGATGAAATCCATGCCCGTTTCCAAAGATGAACACAATAATCAAGAATTCAATCTAGCTAGCTACCCAACTTTCCCCTTCCCTCCCTCTAATTAAGAAGATATGTTAAGGAATTAGGAGTCCAAAATTTTAGTGCCAGTCCTTGGTTATGTTATGTTTTCACAAATTAATTAACTTGATTCCCAAAAAAAACAAAAATGTTTTCACCAACTTGTAGAATAAAATCATATAACAGAGAAACCACTAGTTCTTGGTTATGTCTTCCTCTGATTTCAAAGTGAAAATTGCTGAAGTTCCCATCAATTTAATTTAAAATAAATAAATTAGCTGGAAAAAGAACAAAGATGTCTCAGCTTTTCTATATACTATAAAATAAAACGAAGATAAACATGCTCGCATTACAGTGACCCGAATCCGAATTGTCACGGAGGTTCAAAACTCCATAAAAGTTGCTCTAAGTTTAGAGAGAATCTTCTTACCTTCCTACCCACTTCATTAAAGTTAGTAGCAGAAGAAGATTCCTCTCTTAGGCTCCTTTATCATTCTTTTGGAGGGTGGTTTTTCCGCTTTAAGCTTTGCTGGTGGCGTTCTCTTAATTTAGAGTCGTAGAATTGGAACTTAGATATTCCTTCCTTATAGAAAAATATTATATTCTTTATAGTGAATGTCTCATTTTAGATTAGATATTCCTTCTTCTCTCTCAATGCACTCAATTTTAGAGCAATTATGTAACTTTTGAAGCCAAAAAGAAAGTTGCATGGTGGATATATTGATACTAAGCCCCATTTGAATATGTCCTCCCTCTCTCTCTTCAATATACGGTGTGGTAGCTAGCTAGTAAAAATTTATATATATTGATGGTATATGCTAGTTTCCAAAGTCTTTTCTATATAACTTAATCATATTAGAATCATAAGTCTTATATTATAAGGAGGAGATATATACCTTGGTAAGGACACCTACAAAGAAGTACTTCGCCGTACACGTGTCCAACATCTAATAGCTGTTGGTGTGGTGGAGGTTTTTCTTGTTTAAACTTTTACATAGTAAATAATAAGTAGATCATGACCATTCAATTGGAATCCAATCACATCTTTTGATCGTTTTATGGGCTGCCATGGTTTATTTTTACATTTCAATACCGGATAGGTACAATAATGCTGTACATACAATAAACTTCAAAAATACCTTCTCTTTTTTTTTAATATATAATCTTATTGAGATGGTAAATTGTCCTTGGTGTAATATCTACAGTATCATTTTTTTCTTGCTAACTTAACGGTTGTAAAAAATGTTGTATTATTAGACTTATTATATTACATGTTCAAAGAATAGTTGTACCATGCAATTCATTTGATGTGGGTTCCAGGTTCCATTGAAGGTAATTGATATCCATACCGAGCCAAATATAGCTTTGTAATAATAAAATAGAATAAAATAGATGTTGGACACCCGTTGAACAAGATGAAGCTTTATACATAATAAACCCTCCAAGATTATACTGTTAGAGAAGTTTGATTTACAAGTAAAAGAGGAAGTATAGGGTCACACAGCGCTAGGGATAAAGGGAATAAAACTAAAAACAAAAGAAAAGAAAAAGAAAACAAAAATAAAGGAGAATAGTAAGAAGAAGAATCATCTTTTGTATTAGTGATTTTGAATTCGTACAAAGGTTCTTAAACCAGGGCCTAAGCACATGACCCTCTAGTGTCAGACTCTCTGATTCCTTCTCTCACAGCACCTCTCTCATTTTTAGCTTTTTTTTAGCCTTTGTTCTTTGCAAGAAGTTACTAAATATCCCCTCTGCTTTATCCCTTCCTGCTTTTTCTTTTCGTCTCTCTCTCTCTCTCTCTCTCTCTCACACACACACACACACAAAACCCTGCTTTATTCTCTTTGAACTCAACCCTAAAAAGAGGACGATCCCCCTCGATCCTCTTGTGTTCACAAACAACATCCCCTCTCTGTCTCTCTCTCATCCGCTCTCTCTTTCTCTCTCCCACTTGAACTCAAACCTAAAGAAAGAAAGAAGCCAAACACCCTCTTTTGCCATTGTTTGTTCCCACATATATTATCCTCTGTTCCTATTTGTGCATGAACATTACTAAACAGTTGTTTATTCTTGCTGCTTTTACGTAACGAAAATGGCATCACCTTCTGAACTAAGCCTGGACTGCAAGCCCCATAGCTACTCTACGCTACTCAAATCTTTTGGAGACCAGAATGATCAGACCCAGAAGCTCGAAGACTTCCTTTCTCGTCTTGAGGAAGAACGCCTCAAGATCGATGCTTTCAAGCGAGAGCTTCCCCTTTGCATGCAACTCCTTACCAATGGTACCGTATATATATCTTCCTGATCAAGCACATATTATAATAGCAAGCTTATAAAAGCTTATTCAAGATCTTATGCAATGATAAATTTTTTTCTCGATGGTTATATATATGTAGATATGCATATAGATATGAAGATATTATATATTTTACTATCTACTAATGGTGGATATTCATTGATGTCTCAGCTTCCATCCTTTTTTCTTTATCTTTTTTATTTATAGAAGTGAGGGATATAGCTTTCTTTGTGAATAACTTTGATTTTCGAGCTCATCTCTCTTTAACTCCAAAGCAGCCAATCGATCAACACATTTTCTAAAGAATTAAAGCCAGCATAAAATTAATTCTAAACTCAGTAAAAGAAGAAGAAGAATGGAAAGTGACCCTCTTAGTTTTTCAAACATTTTTAAAAAAATTAAAAGGATCCATAGCATCAATATGAAACTCTAGTGAGATTTTAAGTGATAATTTTTTTTCATTGTCTAATGACATAATTACAATTTTTTTTTCAGCTGTGGAGGCTTATAGGCAGCAGCTACAGGCATATAGAGCGAACCTAGGTCCAAGGCCAGTGCTTGAAGAATTCATACCCCTCAAACACTCAACATCTGAAATCTCAGAGAAATCACCAAACAATTCTGATAAGGCAAGTTGGATGGAAACTGCTCAATTATGGAGCCAAGCAAGTGATGGAACCAAACCACAATCCACAATTATATCCCCTAAAGAACCTGATATTGGATTCAATGTTAGTCCAAAACTAGCTTTAGATACCAAGCAGAGAAATGGAGGAGCCTTCCATCCATTCTCAAAAGAAAGGAACCCTTGCCCGAGTCCAACTTTACGGGCTCTTCCTGATCTAGCTCTTGCCTCCTCTGAAAAAGAGATGGAGGATAAGAAGTGCTTGGACACTGAGAATGGAATTTCTTGTCCTAGAAGAGAGAATATTAATGGTAAGGTTAGCAATGGAGGGGTGGTGGTTGAGCAAGGAAAAGGAGCTGGTAATTCATCAGAGGGGCAAACAAATGGTACAAACAATTCCTCTAACACCAATCAGACTCACAGGAAAGCAAGGAGGTGTTGGTCACCTGACTTGCATAGGAGATTTGTGAATGCTCTTCAGATGCTTGGTGGTTCTCAAGGTACGTAATATAGGGTTTAAATCTTTGATGAATAAGATAATACTATGATCATTTTGATATAGAAAAGCAAAAAAAAAAAAAAATAACAAATGGATTTTGATTAGTCTTAATCATGATGATGATCAAACTATCATTGTCACCATCAATATCTGCACCCATTATCATTGCTACTATAATAAGTCTAATTTAACAACAGTTAATATGATAGACCCATGAAAGTGATGTTGTAATTATTGTGAAAATTGTTATTTATCCCTATCATTACTCATTTAATGTACTGATTTTTTGGGCCATGGAAACAGTGGCCACTCCAAAACAGATCAGGGAGTTGATGAAGGTTGATGGTTTGACAAATGATGAAGTTAAAAGTCACCTGCAGGTATCTATCTCTCTCTCTCTCTCTCTTTCTGTGAGACATGCAGGTAGGGATTAAAGAGCCTTTGTACTATTTTAACCTCCCCTGACAAACGTACCACAGCACAATGCATTTTCTCTGAATAAATGTTGCAGTACAGAGTCACTACAGACTATAATATAACGATTTGTCTTTCCTTTTTCTCTTTTTGTACACAGAAATATAGGCTTCACACTAGACGACCAAGCCCAAGCCCACAAGCAGCTGGAACACCAACACCCCAGCTTGTAGTCCTAGGTGGCATATGGGTCCCACCAGAGTATGCCACGGCAGCAGCAGCTCATTCAGGAGCCTCAGCACTGTATGGTGCACATCCAGGGTCTCATGCACCACCACACTATTGTGCATCACCAGTACCACAAGACTACTATGGTGCACCACCACCACCTCCTCCAACCCACCACCAATTGCATCACCACGCCCTCCACCACCAGCTCCACGTCTACAAGACCACGTCCCAGGCCCACAGCTCCCCGGAATCCGACGTCCGAGGCACGGGGGACCGGTCAGAGAGTATAGAAGATGGCAAGTCAGACAGCAGCAGCTGGAAGGGTGAGAGTGGTGAGAATAATGGAATGAGGGAGAGAAAAGGGTTGGTTGCACTTAGAGAAGATGGTGAGGAAAGCAATGGAAGTGGGATTACTCTCAAGTTCTAAGGCTAAAAGAGTTTTAGGATTAGAGGGTTTAGAAGAGTCTGTTGCATGCTTGTAACTTTGTATTGTATCCATGGGTTTATTCTATTTTGTTGTTAACAAAAAAATACATGTTGGTAGCTAGAGGGGGGGTAAAAAGGGCATAAGGAAAAAGTGAGTGTTTGTTTTCTTTTCCTTTTATGCTTTGATGTCCTACTAATTGGAAAAGATTGAAGATTGGATTATATGGTTTTTGACGTTTTCAGGTATATTTGCTTTTTGTATTTTGTGCACATGGATAATGACCGCCGGGACTACCTGTGTCCACCGGTGGACATGAAATTACATGCTCTTTTTTTTTTTAATAAGCAAAATAAATAAATAAATAATTACATGTTTTCTTAGTTTTTACTCGTCTGCAAAGTATTATGGACATAGTTCATGATGCTTTTACAGGGAGGAGGGGACTACCATTCAAACGGGTGGCTATCCTTCTGTCTTTCAAATCCATATCTTTAAAAGTTGGTATCTAGTTCCTTCTTTAAAGATAAATATAAACATATAAAATGTCCATAGTAGTGAATTTTTTGTGAAGCAAATAATCTGATAGAAACTGCAAAGATTTTACCACACTAGCTAGGAGGTAGATTTTAGTCGGTAGAGGATTTTAAGTTGAACAATAATTGAGTAAAGACAGTGGTACATGCATTGCAAGATCAAGCTAGCTTTGTCTCAATTATTTGGGGACTTAAAAATTGGGTTACCAAGAAAGAGGCACCGAAAGTGTTTGCCAGATTTTCTTTCCACCCTGTGTCTCTCTCAGCTTTCTTAAAACATATAAACAGCGTTTTCTTAATTATCTTTTCATTTTCTTGTTTAAATTAAACAGCATTTTAATTTTGACATTGCATTGTTAAAGTGTATGCTCCATATTGGCATTCACACTAGTTTCAGATCTCAAGATCTTTTTTAAAGACCTAAAGTGTATATACCCGATATTCAAAAAAACATCATAAAAAAGCAATCTTCAGAGAGTTAACGATTGTCTGGCAGGGTTGGCATAACTGCCATGTCACAATCAACTTGTGCCTTGGTGAAAAGAAAAAAAAAATGAAACTAAGCTTTTTCATTAAACAAAGACAATGTAGAAAAACACACAACACTACAAAACTTGCTAATAAGGAATTTTTTTTTTGGCTGAATTGATAATAAGGGAAATTGATAGTCTGAACATCACATATTATTACAAGAAATTTTCTCCAGTTGATTTGAAATTAACATGTACATAGGCCTAGAAAGATCCACACAAATCTTTACCAAATTGCAAAAGCTACATGCTACCATAACTATCATCAAAAGCATTACTGAATCTAACCCTAAAAGAGAAAAGGTGTCACAGATCTGTGCTGAAATTTAAACAGGATATCATGCATTTCCAATTGCTAGGACCCCATCCCTTCAGCCAACATCATCAACAACATCAGTTTCTAACATTGCCGTATCAACAAGAGTCTGCAAGAAAAATTTTGAGTTAAACACTTTTTTTTGTGTGCGGATAAACCAATAATTGGAGGAGGGATATGAATCCTAAACATCTCTATTGAAAACACCGTGAAGTGTCAGTTGAGCGACAAGCTCTTGACAAAAGTTTAACATTATGTGCCAACATATATTGTCCATCATAAATTCATGATCTAAAATAATCTTTTTCTTATGGTAGATAACAGGGTAGGGGAATAGAAGGTAAAAAAAGTGGTGCTCAAGCTCATTGGGAGACTTGATCCTATGCATAGACAAATACCACTAAACTTCCCCTACCTTACCATGTCCAAAACAAGTATAAAAGAATAAACCTTTTCACTAATTATTAAGCGTATCTTAAACTGAGCAGTTGTATCATGTATGATCTATTGAATGCTGCTACAACTACTGAAATTTGCAATTTAAACTATATTTTTCCCTGCCCATAAATGGCAGGGGTATAGCCTAGAAATGCATCTTATCAACTCCTTATAATTAAAATTTAAATGCTTATCCTATGCTGGTTCCATATGTAACTGCACTTGAATATATACCATACCCTGAAGGCCGAAATGTCCACAGCCAAGAGATGAGATGAATGCTGCTTATAAGAAATGAATTTATACACTGTGTTTAACAAGATTGTGGGCATCATGCAAAAGCACAACATTTTATTCCAGACCACATAACAATAAAAAAATCAACAATGTTATTTACATAGCCTCCAAATAGCCAGAGAGACAAACCTGGAGTTCCTCTTCACAGCTTTTAAGTCTGTCAGAGTAATCTTTCACTTGCAGAAAACATTTATACAGCTGTGAAAATTCACAACAAAGCAACCATTAATGCCAAGCAATGTCCAGAGGAGTTTCTTAATAACCAATTGATAACCAAAATGATTACCTTGGTCAACTGCACCTGACGGTATGAAGTGTGCTTCTTTGAAGCAATCAATGCATCCTCCAGTTTCTGCATTTATTTATCATATTTCCAGTGAGAACATGAAGGGGCATTAATGGAATTGGAGAAGTGATAAGAAAATAAAAATAGAAGGGCATATCAGCTAAAAAATAAGTGCAATATATTGGAACAAAAATTACCTTTGATTTTTTCTGTAAATCCAACACAAGATTCCGTTTCTCTACTAACCTCTCTTCGATCTGAGGAATCTGACAAAGAAAATAATTTTAGTTTCTTTTGCCACCAACACCACTGGTGGTAATGATAAAAAATAGAGTTTCAGGACAACTTTGGCAGGTCTGTTAAAGACCCTTAGATGGTGTTTCCCAGGATGAAGTGTATAGCGTGGCAGGGCATGTATGTGTCTGTGTGTGCAAAGCATGCTTTTATGTCCAATACTTTTGGTACATATTTCATAAATCAAATGCATAAGGTTCTGCCAAATAGGCAGCCAATTGGATGCACAACTTTGGTAACATGATCAATTGGTAAAAATATTAGCTTGATTCTCTTAATTCAATTCTTAAAAGATATAACTAACCTCCTTTGTAAGTTCATCAAACCTCTGAGTTGATCTCTCCAGTTCTTCTTTTACCTAATAGTGCAAATAGGACAAGCAAGTAAAAGGGCCCCAAAATTAACATAGCAAAAGCCAATGCATGTAGTATACAACCTTATCAAGAAAATATAAAAAAGCTCAGCTTACCTGATTGTTGTAATCATCACTTGCTTCGGATGAAAGTTCCCTTCCACGTCTGTCATTAATACCAAAACTGCTGGAGAGAGTTTGGGGGGGGGGGGGGGGGGGGGGGGGGGGAGTGGGGAGGATGACGAAAAGTGTAAGTGAATTTTCATCAATATCATCTAGGGGACTTAAAAACCTCTCAACAGAATCACAGATGAAATTTAAAACAAAGTGCCATGCAAAATTTGTACAGCACGCAATACTTAACTTCCAAAAGCATTCAGAGTTACAATAAATACCAAGATGAATAAACTCTAGATGTGAAAATCCCACAGCACCTTGATTATCAGTGCTTTTTAAGGATTGTTTTATTAAAGGGGCTAATTAATGTACTCACATATCAGGGGACAACAATATATTGATTCTCAAAAAGTGTTGGTAATACTTATTCATGACTATTTGCTAACCAAGTGCATGGCAACTTTAAATTCACACGAATTCAAATCTCAATGCCCATCAAAGCCATATAGCACTGCCAGATTTAGAATTCCCATTTTTATGCTTTCAAAAAATCTAAACCATACTATTGACTGGGAAAAGAAGTTTTGAAACAATACAAAAAGGGCTAATCTTAAATAAGACCTCAGCTTAACGATTTCCCGCAAATCATTTTCTGTCACTAACTAACAGCAAAGTTCCACCTTACTAGTACCACTCTCAGAGTTGAGCAAGCACTTGGGGCTACTACTAAGTTTTCATTTATACATATTCTCTAAGGCGTCTTTTAGAGTATCGCATCAATTACTTCATGACAAAACCAAACACTAGCCCAGACCTTCTATTGATGGAGAGGAAAACTTTAGAAGATACATACAAGCAATTGCCTTTTCTTTTCTTTTCTGTTTTTTTCTTTTTCCTGAATAAGTAATATTTGCACAACTTAATTGACCATAAAATGGATGAAAGCTTCTGTTGCTCATTCATAAAGCATAAAATATGTTCTGATATCAAAACACCAAAAAATGCCAAGACTTGACCAATGAAAATCATGTATATATAAAAAATGTATATTATAAACTAGAATCATTGGCACAGTAAAAAAGATTTTACCCGTTCTGTCTCTTTGGCTGTTGATCTCTATCATTGTCAACACTTTTATCTTGACCATTTGTCCTGTCCCACTCCCTCCCTTGTCCCAAATCCAAATCATGGTCTCTTTCCCACCCCGGGTCGTGGTTCCTGCTGTGTTCGTTACCTACCATATCTCTATCTTGATCTCGATCCCTTGAAAGGAACAGGTCTCTTGCTCGATCATGACCATGTGAATGGCCATGTCCTCTTTCTCTCTCAAGCTCACGGTCACGAGATCTATCACGCTCTCTAGACCAATCACCATTTCGATCCTGATACCGATCCCTATCATAATCATGACCCCTTTCTCGATCTCTACCTCTATCCAAGTCAGGGCCCCTCTCAACATTATGTCGAAAGCTTTCTCTACCAAAGTTGGATCTTCCACCTCTAGTCCTCACTCCATTCACTCTAACAACTCGCCCATCAATAGTCTAATATAAAGCTTTATAATGTCAAAGGTCTAAAAATCTCAAACCAACAATAAAAAGAAAATTTTAAATGTAATAATTCAATCAAAGCATAGAATAAATGGAAAATTCACATACCCTGCCATTCATGTCATTGATGGCATCATTTGCTGCTCGAGGATTTATGAAAGTAACAAAACCATAGCATTTTCCTTTAGTACTATGATCATTAATAATCTGCAGGCAAAATGGGTCAATAAACTTGTTCGTTATCCATCCTTAGCAATCAACCAATGTGTTAAGCAACAGGTAAAAAAACCTACATACAACCGAAAATTTGCTTGCTAGCAACGAGAGTTAACCAAATGGCCCACGCAATGAATTAGAAGAAAGATCATTTGACATCCATCATTCCACATAAGATTTGATGTTAAAAGCAATTAGTTACAGACTCAGCTGTCTCCGACCCCAAAACATACTAACCCACTAATTAAATTCAGTCCAATTAATTCACACAGTCAACATTCAAAGATGCAAAATTTGATCAAGAATTCCCCACCTATTACGCCCACATGCCCCAACGCAGATCACTTAAAATTTCTTCAAAAACGCTTGCCATTCAGTTAGGTTCGGTACACAAAAATTAGTTCACATGGGCAATCTTGTTTTCCCATAAAATGTTTTCCCAGGAAATCATAACAGCTAATACACCTCCAAAAAAATATAAATGGAAAATGGAAAAAAATTCGTACCCCAAATGCCAAACAATACATGGGTCAGTTAATCTTTGCTATAAACTGTCTAGCACTAAGAAATAAAACACAGCCCACTGTAATAACGAATAAAACAAAGCAAGAGAGGCATCAACTAAACGAGCAGATAAACCGTGAAATAAACCCTAAAATACGAGAAAGAATGAAAACGACAATCAGAAGCAAAATCAAACTCACAATAGAGTGTGTGTGTTACAGAGAGAGAGAGAGAGAGAGAGAGATGGTTTGACCTTAACGTCAAGGATGGCACCGTAAAACTCGAAGACTCTGTGGATGCTGTCCTTGGTGGCATCGTAGGGGAGTCCTCCAACGTATATCGAGCTCTCATCGTCTATCGTCATTTCTATGGCGTTGTTGTTACTTGTTAGCACTTAGCAAATTAAATAAGGTTAAATTTCTAAGTAATTTACCTGTCATCAATATCATCGGCTTTTTTTTTTTTTTTTTGAGGAACAATATCATCGGCTTTAGTTTTGATAAATCACAAGCAAAATTTTAGAAAATTTTGGAATTTGGACTTAACATTTTGTTTTGCTTTGTTTTTGTTTTGTTTTTTTAATTTATTATTATTATTATTATTATTATTATTTTTTAAATGGATAACATTGGATTACAGGACTATGTCATGTTCTTTCTTTTTTTTTCCTATGATTTTTTTTTTTTTTTTTGGGCATAGAACTTATACTTAGATTAATAATCATAAAGATTACATAACATTTGTTCTTACGTAAGGGTTTCTTTGGATTGAGAGAGGAGGGAGTGAAAGTGAAGAAGGTAAAGCAGGGTTGGCTGGAAATAAGCTAATTTTAGGTCAATTTTACTTTACTCTACTTCTCTTCAATCTAAATAGACCATAAATATTAGACATGCTCCAAATGAGAAAGTATATAGACAAATAATTTGACCAAAAAAAAAAAAAATTACACTTGCTAGTGTAGCAAATTGTGAGTGGTAAGTAAAAAACGATATCAGTGGTGTACTTAGATGAGACCTAGTGAAAACTTGTCAACTTAATAAGTGTGAAAAAAATTGGCAAATATTTTGTGTATGTATTACTCTATACTTAAAGCACTACAAACACACTTTATAGTTTATACATACATACACAAAGTGATAAAATACAAGCACTTTATCTTCTTAGAGGTAAAACCCATCCTATCCCAAAAAAAGTAGCAATAAAAAAGGTGTGGCAAATATTGTATAGCACTTCTCATTCGGATTGAGAAGTTAAGAAGATTATTTTTAATATCAGTCATTGGATCAAAGATGTTAAAAAGGTAAAAAATTTAAAAGTGAGAAGATGAAAAATGTTTTTGTGAGTAAATGAAGGTTATTGCACGATTCAAATTCATTCTCACTACACTTGTTTACACCCATTTTTCTACTAATTTGTCTACCATCCTATTCACCTCGAGGTAGATATCATTAAGCAAGGGGGACAGTGTTTCCATCTACATTAGATATCTGCAATCCAAGGTTAAATTAGTTAGTATAGGTAAGTAATCCATATGAGATGTGGTGAGCCATTCGTGACATCAAAATTATTAGAATAATTTTTCACCTTGAGAAATTATTGTGAGATTAGACGTTATTGTTGGTTGGAACAATGTTCAAATTGGATCTGGTGTTGGTTGGATTGTTGTGAGATTAGATGTTGATGTTGTGTATTTTGTATTTGTGGGGGTAAAGGCCCAAATTCATGTACTAGGCCTTGGGCCTTATTCGAAGACGGGATATGTCCGAGGAGGATTTAATGATTGGGAAATGCCCCATAGTTGGAAATCATGTAAGGGAAGAAGGGAAGAATGTAGTCTAAGGCTCGGATACGATGAATACCGGCCAGAGCCGTACTTAAGCAGTGTAGGTGATCTCCTAGGAAGTTTCTACAATAAGGATGAGCCTCTGGCGCGTGCGAGGGCGATAAGAATCCAAAAATATCCAAGGAAAAAGCTATTACCACCACATTAAATGCATTGCAGCTATTTTTCTTGTCGCATTTATGTGGAGAAAATCCCTGAACAGTGAAAACCTAACCACTGCAACTTGTAGGAAGCTAGAGAAGGTGTTTGATGGGACGTATACTCAAGTAAAGGCTTAGATAGTAGACAAGTGTATGATCAAGATGGCCTGAAAGGAACTATATAATGTAAAAAACCCTCCACCAAAGAGAGGGGAGAAAAAGAAAAAAGAGAGAGAGAGAGAGAGAGAGAGAGAGAGAAAGACTGTATTAGTGAGGATTATATTTAAAGAATCGCAAGAATGACTTATATGAAGAATGACCTCCTCAGACTTGATATTTCTCCAGTTTTACATACATATCTTTTGCATGATTGCTTGTTAAAAGTCGTACTAGCCGTTAGCAATCTCGTTTGAACCTACCTCTTTCACCTGCTTTGTATAAATTTATTGTTATGGGCTCATTGGGTCAATATCCGATTCATCTTTGGGTTTGGACTTCAAGTCGTGTCCCTACAGTGTTCATTATGTTAGATTTTGTGAGAAAATTATATTGTGTAATGGAATTCTTGAATAATTTTATAACCTCTATGACTTTATGTACCATCCAAATACCAATCAAACCAATTTTGAAGTATTTTCATAAAGGAAATTGAACACCCAAAAAACAAATAGTTTTTCTCAAAAAGCTTCCCATAAAAAAAATAGTTTATGTCGGAAAAAAAATAAATAGCCTTAGAGCATCAATATTCGGCATGCTAAAACTCTAAATATGCTAAAATTTAGCATCAAACCCCAAAAATGTTGCATTACCCGTACTTCCAATTAAAAAAAAAAAAAAAAAATTTACGATTGAGCTACGATAACATCCTACTTTTATGATGGTACTGTAGCAAGATAATTGTTTTTTTTAAAATAATATTTTTTGGGTATTAGGTTATATTATTTTATTGTGTAAATATTATTTTAATGTATTGTATGGTAAAATAAAAGTTTGGGATGTTGGGTATATTGTAAAATGGTATGGTATAATAGATAAAGTAACTTTTGAAATGGTAAAATAAGATATTTTTAAGAAATCGAATGCTAATGCTCTAATGGAACAAATGATTTTATTATAAAATTAAATTGTTTTAAATTTATTATTTATTGCAAAATCTCATATCTCAATTATACAAGATTAAATATGTCTAAATAAGTAGTAAATAGATATTTTTCACTTATTAGCAAAAAAATTAGATCTTTTTCTAGTTCATTTTACAAAAAATCTTTTTCTATATTCAACGCATACTTCCTTTTGGTCACAAAAAAAAAAAAAAAAAAAAAAAAAAAAAAAAAAAAAAAAAAAAGGTTCATACTTCCTTGAGTTCCTTATTAAGAAATATATCTATGCATGGGATAATTCAATTTCGCTTTTCCTTAACATCCAGCCCACTTGCATGGTTCTAGTCCACACCTAAGACGGACACGCAATTACCTATTTGAATGTGAGTACAAAATTAATGGAAATGTTTGACGTTAAGCCAAAAAAGAGACCAAGTAACGAAAAAAAGAAGAACTAAATTCAACTAACCCACTTAAAGTCAATAATAGAAAGAGAAAACAAAAAGACATAATAACGAAATTGATAAATAACCTATATAATCATTTAAAAGACAAAAAAGACTATTTACTAAAATTGAAAGATTCTATAGGCATACTTATTGCTTGTATTAAGTGTAGGAAATATAGACTTCATGTTACTGAATGTGGAAAATGAGAAAAAGATAAGAAAAGAGAGTCCAAATCTTCTGTCTCACTTTTCCTGTTCCACTCTATACTCTATCAATAAAAACTTGCCACGTGTTCACCTAATTAATTAATAACGGTAGCATTATTTAATTAATTAGGTGAACACGTGGTAAGTTTTTATTGGTAGATTATAGAGTGGAGTAGGAAAAGTGGGACAAAATATTTAGACAAAAAAAAAGACAAAAAGGAAATAAGATGGAGTAGATATAAAACTAATAACTCTACAAGATTTAATGACAGAGGTAAAAATAGTAAAACAAGAAATTAAAGGGGATAATACTCATACTATTTAATCACTTTCCCTTCGGTAAGAATTGACCACATTCCCTTAATTTTTGTTCGTTACTATTGTGCATTTGTGCTTAGAAGCATCTAGTTAGGTGGTGAGTCATGACTGGGGAGGACTGGAGGAGCCTCTACGACTAAGAGTATATACTCTATAGCCTCTGTTGAATTGAGGAGGGGCCTCTACGGCTTTTGTTATATTGGGGGCTCAATATTATACCACTCTTTGTTGTCAATTTTTCCCTTCAATTGGCTTGTTATTTCTCATTTAGCCTTTATAGCAAAGATTTTTTCCTTCATTTTGGAGGCTTACTGTTTGAAGAGATTAAGAATGCAACTATAAGAAGATTTTGAAAGGTGTACCTAGCTAGATGTTGTCTTTGACGTGGTGGATGGAAGAGAGGTTAAGATTAAAAAACTTAAAAAAAAAAAAAAAAAAAAAATGAAGGAACAGATATTATGGATCTTCTTCTTGTATTATTTCTATAGGACTACTTTTTTTCTCTTTTTCTATTATTCTTGACTTCTTTTGCACTGTGCGACTATCTTTTTTACTATCTATCAAAGTTGTATTTAGTGTCTTTACGTCATTTCTTTCATCAATTGTCTCTATTAGGTTATTTGTTTTACTATTTTTTATATTAGTCATGTTTATAGATATGTCAGTACTTACTAAGTTATTCTTTTATCTATTATGCTTGTGCGTACCCAAGATATGGATATTGGTTTCAGCCTTTACTTGGGCTCACAATCTATTTATATTGTGGGTTTTGGATTTCCTATTATGGGTGGTTCTTTGCTCGATGACCCAAATACACTCTTATTTCTTCAAACCCTTCTCTCACAAAGTCGCCCCCCTTTCTCTCTTAGTTTGGTTGCTCTTTTCTATCAATTTTCTCTCCAAAGTTGCCAACCCCTGTTCCTCATTCTCTTCTCCTATTTATAAGCTAAGATAAGTGGAGGTGTTATGATTACCTCCCTTACTAGTGCGAATGGGGGTCCAATTCCATCACCCCAAAGTGGATGTTCTGTCAGGAAAGGTGGTAATGACATTGGAACTCATTCCTACCTTTAGAAGCTCGCTCAGCAGCAACATTCTCGAAGGTACTACCGGGCAACCGAGAATAGGGTGCCTTCGAGCAATGACGCTTCTGACCAGGTTAGAGACGATCGGGAGGGGTTTGCTTGGGGTGCTCAAGCTAGCATGGTCTTATTTTAACTCTTGGGCCTAAATTGGGCCTTGAGGTGTCTGGGTTGAGGCTAAAGGTCCAAGAATAAAGACAAGGTCACATAATGTGCTGCGAGGCTTGGGCCTGAGGCCTGTGAGGCCTGGGGCCCAGCCCCTTCTAGGGCATCTAGGACCCAGCCTTGTACAATGCCAATTATCTATGATGGTTTTTGCTAAAGGTGATCTATGATGATCTTCAAATTCTCTCTCTTTTTCTAACTTTGAATTTAAAACTTTCATTCTTTCTAGAGAGTCCAAAAAACTATTATTTTTCCTTTCTACTTTAGTGTTTGTTATGGATCTTTCCACAGTTTCTAAAGATTCTAATTTTTTATTAATCTTATCTAACAAACTATTATTGTCTATATCAGTTTGTCGGTTGATTTTATCTTCTGTTAATGTACTCCAATTATTTGTGCTATTATTATAGTTATAATCATCTATATCACTATCAGAATCAGAATTTGTACCATCATAATCCATATTACTATTTAACCTGTAGGGGCATAATTTGTAATGGACCCTTAACAATGAAACTTGTAGAAAAGTGGGTATACGGGCTAGGCATTAACGATATGAACAACGAGTGATGTGAGACCAACGTGGGTAATAACAGAATGACGATATTGAATAATTTCCATGAGGATAAAGGCCATGAATCCGGTTAAATGTTGGTAAGAGGCTTTGTAGTGACTTTGGATAAGTGTTTATGGAATATATTTGTTCTCGGCTTCCCTTGAGGATCTATTTTTCTTACTGTTCATATACCTGCCTCCTCCCTTCTTTTTCCCGGACAGCCCCCCCTTCATGTAGGGAAATCCCTTGGTTATATAGTATTTTCTCTAGTTAATCCCAGCCATTCATTTGTCAATTATCTGAACTCTGTGTACAGGGATCTGTCCCATCATTTGCGATTGCAGGCTTTATGTTAGTTCCAAGCCGCCTTTGCAGACTTTCTAACAGTTGAAGTGACCGAAGCATTAGGGCTTGTAGATCACCTCACCATTAAGGCAGTCAGAATGTTGGTAGCATTTATTTAATAGACGCAGGATATTTTTCCCTTTGTCGAAGTCGGTGTGCCGAGGATGGTAGTCATCCTCGGCGAGGCCTTTGAATAACTTGGGCTTTTTCCCATTATCCTTGGTCGTTGCATTATCCTCGGCGCAGGCCTTGGGCCGCATGTAGTGGGCCAGTGTGGTTAATACGATAGGGCCCCACAATAGCCCCTCAAAATTCTGCTACACGCCCCTTTGGGCGGGGAGGAGGATTTTGACTTCCTCGGCGTCTTTTTCGCGCCCTGTTGAGCATTGCGTTTCTATTAATGTTACCGTTACTCCAATTGCTCTTGTAATTTCCTTTTGGCGCTAAGGGGCCGTCTGAGGAATCTTTTCCTTGTTTTTACAAGTTTTTCTTCTTCCAGAGCGTGCTTTCTTATTTGAGTTTCTTAATAATTCCGTTATGAATTGTGGGTTTTGAGTTGCTTGTGCTTAAGCGCTCAATTTCTCGTGGCTTTCGTTCTCGGACTACGTAGTGCCTCGTGGTTGCCTTACACTAGGTTTTTATTCTGAAGTATCTGATTTCCCCATGAGGCTTGGGTCCGAGGACCATGCAATGCTTTGGTTCTGTCCAGTACCTAGTTTTCTCATTTATCATCTGAAGTATCTGGTTTCCCCTGAGGCTTGGGTCCGAGGACCATACAAGGCCTTGGTTCTGTCCAGTACCTAGTTTTCTCATTTATCATCTAAAGTATCTGGTTTCCCCTGAGGCTTGGGTCCGAGGACCATACAAGGCCTTGGTTCTGTCCAGTACCTAGTTTTCTCATTTTATTCATCTGAAGTATCTGGTTTCCCCTGAGACTTGGGTCCGAGGACCATGCAATGCCTGGTTCTGTCCAGTACCTAGTTTTCTCATTTATCATCTGAAGTATATGGTTTCTCCTGAGGCTTGGGTCCGAGAACCATGCAATGCCTGGTTCTGTCCAGTACCTAGTTTTCTCATTTTATTCATCTGAAGTATCTGGTTTCCCCATGAGGCTTGGGTCCGAGGACCATGCAAGGCCTTGGTTCTGTCTAATACCTAGTTTTCTCATTTATCATCTGAAGTATCTGGTTTCTCCTGAGGCTTGGGTCCGAGGACCATGCAATGCCTGGTTTTGTCCAGTACCTAGTTTTCTCATTTATCATCTGAAGTATCTGGTTTCTCCTGAGGCTTGGGTCCGAGGACCATGCAATGCCTGGTTCTGTCCAGTACCTAGTTTTCTCATTTTATTCATCTGAAGTATCTGGTTTCCCCATGAGGCTTGGGTCCGAGGACCATGCAAGGCCTTGTTCTGTCCAGTACCTAGTTTTCTCATTTTATTCATCTGAAGTATCTGGTTTCCCCATGAGGCTTGGGTCCGAGGACCATGCAAGGCCTTGTTCTGTCCAGTACCTAGTTTTCTCATTTTATTCATCTGAAGTATCTGGTTTCCCCATGAGGCTTGGGTCCGAGGACCATGCAAGGCCTTGGTTCTGTCCAGTACCTAGTTTTCTCATTTTTGATCATCTGAAGTATCTGGTTTCACCTTGAGGCTTGGGTCCGAGGACCATGCAAGGCCTTGGTTCTGTCCAGTACCTAGTTTTCTCATTTTATTCATCTGAAGTATCTGGTTTCCCCATGAGGCTTGGGTCCGAGGACCATGCAAGGCCTGGTTCTGTCCAGTACCTAGTTTTCTCATTTATCATCTGAAGTATCTGGTTTCTCCTGAGGCTTGGGTCCGAGGACCATGCAATACCTTGGTTCTGTCCAGTACCTAGTTTTCTCATTTTATCATTTATTTTGTCTATTTATCCGTAGCCATTCAATTCTATATTGCTATAATTTACAACAAGTATTTAAATAATTACACTTTTCAAGCAAAATAATGATAATAAATGCGGATTGGAGTTGGTGGAGGATAAGACCTTGCCGTGTTTGCCTCTTCGTTTGATGGGACTTTTCTGACCACGAGGTGTCTCTTGGGTTGTCCGAGTAGCGTGTGATGACGTTTCGGTTCCTTTTCGTTAATGAGGCACCTCCTCATTAATGCCAGGCATGGATCTACGAAGATCTAACGGTTGACAGGCCCCTTGGAACTTGGAGCGGAATTACTGCCTCCGAAAATCTCTCCCTGGGATTTATTGTGAATTGGCCCTCATCAATATCCCACCGTCTATATAAGGCGCTTCTAGGGCAACCTTCTCCTTCACACTTTGACAAACGTCCATCTTAAACCTCCCCCAAAGATATCACCCAAAGAAGATTCTGCCAAACATAGCCATTCGAGCCCCTCCGGACGATTTGGCCCTTGGAAAGGACAATCTCGGGGATGCACAGCCCCTATCAGGAGCCGAGGATGGCACTCCGACCCTGGACGTCACACTGGGGTTGGAGTCGGGGAAATCCAAAGGTCCTTCTTCTTTTCAACCTAACCAGAGGAGGAACCCTCCTCGCCGCCTGGAGGAGGATCCATGAAGAACGTAACCACCTTCCCTTGGGTATGGGTCGTTGACCCTCCAAGCCGGCTGCACTGGGGATGGGAGGGAAATCAGGCGGAACCCGGAAGTGGAGTCGTCCTGTGCCACGACCTCTTCCACCTCCAGTGTAGCTCTTCTTCCCCCCTTTCTCTTTTTTCTCTTCTTCTTTTGCTCCTCAACTAGCCTTCCTTTTTTCTTTTTCTTTTTTATCTCTTCTATTTCCGTCTCCCAACCAGTCTCCCCCTCTTCATTTCCTCCTCTCTTACTTCTCTTCTTTTCTATCTTTTGTTCTTCAGTCAGCTTTGCTTTCTACTATTTGTTCTTCATCTCTTCTTTCGCTTCTTTTCTATCTCTTGTTCTTCAGTCAGCTTTGCTTTCTACTATTTGTTCTTCTGCCGGCTTCGTCAGGCGTCTGCCTTTGTAGTTAGCTTTAGAACAAGCCTCCTGGGCATCACTTGTAAGAGATGTAATAATTTTTTGTATATTAATGAAGGAGTAGACCTGCTTTGCATATTGTCTCTTTTCTTTTTCGTATACTCTTATTTCCTATTGTTGTAGACTTCTGGATGAATACTGTTGCTGAAAACTGTATAGATCTGTATTTGCTCTTGATTGATTCTTTTATACACCAGCCGTCGCACCGCTAATACACGAGTCGGCCCCACGGTGGGCGCCAATTGTAGGGGCATAATTTGTAATGGACCCTTAACAATGAAACTTGTAGAAAAGTGGGTATACGGGCTAGGCATTAACGATATGAACAACGAGTGATGTGAGACCAACGTGGGTAATAACAGAATGACGATATTGAATAATTTCCATGAGGATAAAGGCCATGAATCCGGTTAAATGTTGGTAAGAGGCTTTGTAGTGACTGTGGATAAGTGTTTATGGAATATATTTGTTCTCGGCTTCCCTTGAGGATCTATTTTTCTTACTGTTCATATACCTGCCTCCTCCTTTCTTTTTCCCGGACAGCCCCCCCTTCATGTAGGGAAATCCCTTGGTTATATAGTATTTTCTCTAGTTAATCCCAGCCATTCATTTGTCAATTATCTGAACTCTGTGTACAGGGATCTGTCCCATCATTTGCGATTGCAGGCTTTATGTTAGTTCCAAACCGCCTTTGCAGACTTTCTAACAGTTGAAGTGACCGAAGCATTAGGGCTTGTAGATCACCTCACCATTAAGGCAGTCAGAATGTTGGTAGCATTTATTTAATAGACGCAGGATATTTTTCCCTTTGTCGAAGTCGGTGTGCCAAGGATGGTAGTCATCCTCGGCGAGGCCTTTGAATAACTTGGGCTTTTTCCCATTATCCTTGGTCGTTGCATTATCCTCGGCGCGGGCCTTGGGCCGCATGTAGTGGGCCAGTGTGGTTAATACGATAGGGCCCCACATAACCAATTATTGATTAAATATGTCTAAATAAGTAGTAAATAGACCTTTTTCATGTATTAGCAAAAAAAAAAGATCTTTTTCTCGTTCATTTTACAAAAAATCTTTTTCTATATTCAACGCATACTTCCTTTTGGTCAAAAAAAAAAAAAAAAAAGGGTTCATACTTCCTTGAGTACCTTATTAAAAAATATATCTATGCATGGGATAATTCAATTTCCCTTTTCCTTAATATCCAGCCCACTTGCATGGTTCTAGTCCACACCTAAGACGGACACGCAATTACCTATTTGAATGCGAGTACAAACAATGGACCCAAATTTGGTCAAGAGAGGCCCGAGTAAAGAGCCCTATAATAAAACTAGTGCCCTCCTCAGACTGTTGCATGTTAATGCTTATAATTTTTTTTTTTTTTTTTTTTTTTAATTATGAAAGATGCTTGTAATGTTTTAAATATTATTTCGGTGACCGTTTTATATTTATTTATTTATGGACAAAGTTTAACTACAAAATTAATTGTAACTTTAGGGTACAACTTTACTCAATAACTTTTTACTGGAGGTAAATTTTGACAAATCTACTATTGAATTATATCTTTTTCTTATATCCTCTATGCTTGCAAAAATTTTAGAAAATTAAAAATCAATAGTTATATCATCAATAAATTGTAAGTTTTTGTAGGTTAAAATTATGTAAAAAATATAAGCTTATAGATCATATAATAAATAAGATTTGATTGACATAAAATTTGACAAGTGTATTAAAAGTATAAAGGACATGCAATTCAACGATTAGATTTTCAAAATATGTAGTAATATTTATTTTATTAAGTAAGGTTGTAGCTAAACTTTGTCATTTATTTATTGAAATAAAAAATGTCGATACTAATGTTTTGATATATCATTTCAAGATAATATCTATTTTTATAAACACAATTTTGAAAAAAAAAAAATTTTAATTACTAATTATGAAATTATAGCATAGGTTTCATCAAAAGAAAAAGGTTTGCCAAATAAAATTTCATATACTATTTTTTTTGGGGGGGGGGGGTAAATAATAATAATAATAATAAACAAAAATATGATGATAAACATCACATTTGTTTCTTAAAGTTTGAGGAATTTTCTATTTTAGCTCTTAGAATAACAAATATTTTGATTCTAAAAAAAAAGAATAAAAAATATTCAAAATTAGAGATTTGTTCTCTAAATAATGTAAAATCATTTTATTTAGTCCTCAGTCCTTACATAAATTTGGACATTTATTGTGCTGTTTGAAATTTTGAATAAGGTCATTAAAAAAAAAGGTAAACTACATATTTGGTCTATAACCTTTAAATTGTATGTCAATTTGGTTCATAACGTTTCAAATGTATTAGTTTAGTTCCTAACCTTTTGGTATTGTGTCAAAATGTTCCATGCCATTAAGTAGTGGATGGAAAATACTAACATGGCTAACAGTAATATTAAAATATTATATTTTATGCCACATAAACTGCCACATGTCCTTAAATTAAAAATATTTTTTTTTTTTTTAAATTTAGCTTATATGATCACATGGGCTAAATAATCATGAATTCAAAACTCAACTCAACTCACAATAATCCATATTTAGCAAATAGCTCAAATTTCTTGCTAATCACAATTGGGATCTGGGACAACATTCCAAATTAGGAGTAAATCTCTTAGTTCTCGTATCTTTCCACAATTGACCTGTGTTTAGCGACATAGTTCATTGATGCATGAGTTCCACCACCTCTGCCCAGTCCACTCAAAAATCCCAAGAACAGCCCGAGCGGTTCGGTGGAAACCTCCCCCTCCAGGTGTGGTAAAAATAAACTTCGACGGTGCTATTTTCTCAACTTAGTCTTTAGCAGGTCTCAGCATGATTGTTCGAGATCAAGTTGGACTGGTTTTGGTTGCCTTGTCATAAAAGATTCCCCTGCCTACTTCTGTAGAGACAGTGGAAGTGATAGCAGCGCAAAGAGCTTTCTTGTTTGCCAGAGAGTTAGGATTTGATAGAGTAATGGTTGAAGGAGACTCTAAAGTAATCATCAAAGCCATCAAGGAGAAAGCGCTCCTCTTCTCGGACTTGGGCCATATTTTGAAAGATATCCATGCTTTTTCGTGTTCCTTTAGTAGCATTTCCTTTCATCATATTAAGTGTATGGGTAATAGTGTTGCTCACTGCTTAGCTCGAAGATCATTTTGTAATCCTCTGTTAGTATGGATGGAGGAAGTTCCTCTTGACATTGTGGATGTTTACAACCATGATCTTGATCTTATTCATGAATAAATTCGGCCCTCACTTGTGGGCTGGTTTATCAAAAAAAAAGTTTGCAATCTAATTTCCTGTTTTGTAGGTATAATGAATACGAACTTCCATAACTGCATTTTCTAAGGCTGAAATCTTAGCCTAAATATAGGCCTTATGCTCTTTAGGAACTTTAAGTGACCTAGTCAATTATCGCATGAATCAATCACTATCTTGGATGAAAATGTTTTGTTGGTCTCACATGGATAAATTAGCCTATATGTAAAGTTTGGAGCTTTGAACTTAGGCTGTGTTTGTTTCGCGTAAAACGTTTTCTGGAAAATACATATTTTCCGGAAATGCTATTTTCCGAAAAAGGAAAATACTTTTAAGTGTTTGGTTGAATTATGAAAATTGTGGTGGAAAATATTTTCATGTATTTGGTTCTATTAGGAAAATGCTATTTTCCGGCGGCAAATTCCGGCAACAACACAACAACAACAACATCAACAACAACAGCAAATTCCGCCAACATCAACAACAACAATCAGTTCATCAAAAAAAAAAAAAACAACAACAACAATCAAATTACAAAAAAAACAGCAACAACAATCAAATTAAAAAAAAAAAAAAAAAAACTGAGAGATCGAGGAAGAGAGAGCTCGAGGTGCGATGGCGCGATCGAGGGTCTGGGTCTGGGTCGAGCGGCGATGGAGCGATGGCGCGATCGAGGAGGCGAGTGGGTCTGGGTCGACGACGAGGTGCGATGGCGCGATCGAGGTGCGATGGCGATGGTGCGATGGCGCGATCGGCGCGGTGCGATGGCGCGATCGAGGAGGCGAGTGGGTCTGGGTCGACGACGAGGTGCGATGGCGCGATCGAGGTGCGATGGCAATGGTGCGATGGCGCGATCGGCGCGGTGCGATGGTGCGATGGCGCGATGGTGCGATGGCGCGATGCGATGGTGCGATGGTGCGATGGTGCGATGGTGCGGTGGCGCGGTGCGATGGTGCGATGGTGCGATGGCGCGATCGGCGTGGAGCTCCGGGTTCTCTCTTCTCTGGGTTCTCTCTTCGAGTTTCTCTAGGTTCTCTCTTCTCTGGGTTCTCTCCTTTCTGCGTTCTCGGTGTGCTTTGATGTTTTGTGCGTTTTGTGCGAGACCCGGAAATGGTTTGAAGGTAAAATAAGAACGTAAAACCATTTCCGGGTCAAAGGCGTAAATTCGGTCAACGTTAAAGCTTATTTTTCGGAAATGGGTTTTTCACTTGCCTTCCAAACACTGGGGTCTGGGTGAAAATGATTTCCTGAAATCATTTTCACCCAAACCAAACGGAGCCTAAATACCAAAATATATTTCTCTTTCGAAAATGATTGGGCTATATTTTGGTGTTTCGGCTTTCTTCTTTCTTGGCGTCTTTTAATTTATTATTTTTAAAGAAATTTATTTTAATTTAGTCAAATGTTTTAAAAGCTTTTAATTGTATTTGCTGACAAGGAGGATGACAAAATGGTGACTTTTGCTAACCATCCTTCGGCTATTCAAGTCAGTACAAGCTCATTTCGTCAACTGGCACATTGCAAATCTAGAAAGTGAAAATTTTTCCCTCTTTTTAAACACGTAAACATGGTTTATATATATATATATATATATTTTGAATTCCAAGAAAGCAAAGTAAAAGAAAATTTCTAATCTTTAGTTTCTGGTAATAAAGATCACTATAAACTTTTCATAAAACAAAGAAAATATTTTTATTTTTGTAATGGCTAATCTAATCTTTACAATTGCTCTCTTTGATCTATATGCAGCTTAATAAGAGAGAAAGTTAAAAGGGCAGGAAAACTAAGTTTGTTATAACTTAGAGAAGTGCTACGTCTACAATATTTTTACAACATATTCACAACAAATCACAGGTTGTTACTTGTTATTGGTTCAAATTTGAATTTAGCACTGAGATTACTTTTTTAACCTAAAAATAATAATTAGTAACAACCTGCCACTTAGGATTTGTTGTAAAAATGTTGTGGACATATCATTTCTCTATAACTTAACAATCCCTAATATCGTGAGATTTACTGAAATTGAACACGTGTTTAAAAATTGAACCTGTGTTTAAGGGAAAGATCAAAACAATAGCGCTTCTTCAGTTTAATGAATCTTTAGCTTTTATACAAATGGCAGCATTTCAATATTTGTTTATTAAATCTATTCATTTTGATCTTTACCGTTGGATTGAATCAACTTCTTCTATAGAATCTGATGAGTGTCTATTTACAATAGTTGTCCATAAGGCCAAGGTCGTCCGTAGTATTAAATGTCAGGTCATCCATAACATTTGATGAAGGTGAATTTATTATCATCATCCATATTGATGGAAGATCAGAGCAATAAATGACATTTATAAGGTCAACTAGCCAAAGCGTAACGGATGGACCAATGGATAGAAGATCGTTGGAAGTGTTTATATTCCTCCATTCACTACAAACGTTTTGTACAGAATAAAGGCAAATATTAATTATAGAGAATAAAGGAGGCTATAAAACCCATTAGGAACAAAGGTAAAGAGGGGTAATTATGGAGTACTCTCGGCGTACCATAAATGCGTACTCCTCCCCTCACATAATTGTGAGTCTCACTAATTAAATTCATAGTGGGACTCATAATTCATATGAGAGGAGAGAGTATGCAATTATGGTATTCTTGTAGTATTCAATAATTTTCTAGTAAAGAGGTACACAAGTTCATACTCACAACTATTAGCCATTTTACTCTCTAATTTGAGCAAGTGAATCTTTTCACCTTTCTAACTTGATCATTGGAGGCCCTTTGGCCAACATTAGACCGTTTTTCTCTTCCTTTGTCCATTCTCCAACTTTCTTTGCAATTAGATCGTTAGAAGAAGCCCTATCAATGTCCATCAGATAGTTGATTGTCGGAAGAAGTCTTATCATTGTCCATTTGATAAACGAGAGTACAACTGACGATTTTTTGCATCATTAGTTTGGCGCCGTTTGTGGGGAACATCCTTAAGCCATCTGTTCTCGCTACTACAAAAAGTCTCTCGTACTAAAAGATGGATCCAACATAAGTAGAATAGTAAATTCAAGCTCTCACAGCAAACATAGAAGAGCTAACACGACAAAATCAAGAGTTAAGGCAGCTCACCCAAACACAAAATTGGAATGAACCACCTCACAGGGAATAAGAGAATAGGCTCCACCATAATCAAAATGATGAAGAGGCAGGCAGCCCAATGAACAACAGGAGGTAGGAAATGCTAGAAGGAGAAAAAACTCGACACAAGTTGAAGATGAGGTCCATGATATGAGAAAGGAGATGGATGAACTTAGAAGTGCAATGAGGAAAAAAAAACTACCAAAAGCTTGGATAATTTGATAAAAAGGACCGATTCTCCTTTCACAACCGAGGTGCTAAATCGTCCCTTACCCCCTAAATTTCGCATTCCACATCTTGAATCCTTTGATGGTTTGAAGGATTCTCTAGATCATATTGAATCCTTCAAGATGTTAGTGCATCTCTAAATGACACTAGATGAAGTCATGTGTAAGGCATTCCCAACCACACTTAAGGGTGCAAGAAGAGTCTAGTTTAGCAAAATACCTCTAGGTACTATAGCTAACTTTGAAAAATTAAGTCATTCTTTTGTTCGTCATTTCATTAGAGCGCAAAGACATAGAAAACCTACGGGTCATCTCTTGAGCGTCAAACAAGAAGAAGGAGAGTCGTTGAGGCTCTATGTGACACGTATCAACAAAGAAGTGTTACAAGTAGACAAGGTAGAAGACCGGGTTATACTCATAGCTTTCCAAGCTGGACTGGCATCTGAGGATTTCTTTCTTGCTATTGCAAGATGTCTTCCAAAGACGGTAGTAGAATTACCTCACAAAGTTTAGAAATATATGAATGCAGAAGACATGTTCTCTTCAAAAGGGATTACCAGTAAAGGAAGAAGGAAGACGATACTTCAAATCATCATCTAGAGAAGAAGAGAGAACATCTAAGTCTGAATTCGGACAAGGGACGAGGTCCCCCAGGCCAATGGTAATTGGAACTATTTTTATTCTAGAATAAAATGAAGCAACCTTCTTTTGAATTGAGTTGTATTTTATAAAATTACTAATTGATGAAGCCCGATTTCGCCTTGTCAGTATTCTCCTCGTCAGTGCGATGGACGACTTGAGATCCTGTGTAAGAGAAAGCACCGAATGGTTAATGGCACCAGTTTGGGGCCTACCAAGAACCCTCCGATGCTTAAGTTAGCTTACACTTTTTAGAAATCTATAATTTGTAGAGCAATTTGTGTGTGTATTCATCTCCTTTTTACTTATCTTTCCTGGCTTTATATAGCCTTATGCTGAGTTAATGCTTAGTATGACGTTACACTGCAGCTGGAGGATTTAATGCTTAATAATGGCCATTTAATCCTAACGTTTGCTGTCTGTAACGGACCTTTAACTGCACATTATTGGACAGAGATAACGGTTTTGTTCTTATTTATTACTCAATCATTGAATGTTGTTTGGAGTTAATGCACTTATGCTCATCTATACTCTTACTTGTCGTTATTATGGACGGTTTGCAAGTGACAAACAACCATTTATGCGCTACCCATCACTAATCATGTGATAAGATTGTCATTAAAACATGACAAAAGAAAAATCACTAATTATGTGATAAGATCGTCATTAAAACATGAAAAAAAAAAAACTAATGTCGTGATAAGATTGTCATTAAAAGTAATTTTACTTTTATTGGCTTCTAGCACTATTAACTTTGATCGACTTGGCTTTCTAAAAAAAAAAAAAAAAACTTTGATCGACTTGGGATTTCATATTTTGTGTGCCATAAGGTTTAGACCAAATTCTACTGAAATTGTAACAGATACTCCTCCTAGAGAAGAAAATGTGTGACAGCAGAATCTTTGTTGCATGCATGGTGGTAAAATTGCTGGACATGTTTTTCATTTGGGTACTATTAACTTGTTGCAATGTGTTGATCATATGAATTATGAATTTCCTAATTTATCATGCATTGCAGATGAACAACAGGAGCTCATATTTTGGTTTCTTTTTTTAGCACAATTTTGGTGCCCACCATTGCGTCCTGTAAAATTACTTATTATTGTGACCAAAATTGTGCTAAAAAAGAAATTAGAAAATTCATAATTCATATGATCATACACAGTCCAACAAGTTAAGAGCACCCAAATGAAAAACATGAGCATATAAATCTGATGCTCTGTGTACAACAAGCTAAATTCATAATTCATATGATCATACACAATCCAACGATTTGCGCTGCAGACAGCCAGCAACCTGTTTTGGTCCTGTCAGCAGAATTTCCTCTGTGATCAAATGCATCTAAGTCGATGGAATTCATGCTTTTAAGAATTAAAATTGAAGATTTATCAACTAGAGTGTGTTTCAGGTTTTTGACAATTTATCACTAGATTGTGCTTCAGGTTTTTTGAAGATTTATCACTAGAGTGTGTTTCAGGTTTTATATAAAAGACCAGCTAGCATTTTATAGACCAGCTATAAAACTCATACTATAAATATTTTTTTGATGATCCACCGGATTTTAATGTTAGTTGGGTCACGGAAAGGGAGCTTAAGTAATGGAAGAGGAAACGCTACCTGTAAAACTATAAATGCAAACTGATTTGTATTTTCAGCCTTACCATCATACGGTTCAAGACTCTGATTTTATAATGAACTAGTTTTAGTTAAAGGCCCGTACATTGCATGGTTTTATCATAAAGTTATAGAGTATATATTTTCATATATAGGAATTGTGTTTCTTTTGTTTTTAGCTAAATGCTAATTTCTCGAGATTTGGAAGAAGGGGTAGCACATATCTTTAGGGTAGGGTGCACTCGGTGGAACTTCAATCATAAAACACTGGGTCCTTGTAATATAAGTATGCAATTGGTAACAATTCTCAAAGCTAAAAAAAAAAAAAAGTACTACTATTAAATTTAATGATATACAAAATAATAGAAAATTTAATGATTGATAAAGAAAAAACATCAAATTTTTACAAATAATTTATCATCAAATTTATATCAAGACATGTTTAATAATAAGCTAAAAAGAAGATTGTTCCCTAAATCAAAATTGAGAGGATGAAAGCAACGTTTCACCGTTGAACCCATGTTATAACACAAAAAATAATAATAATAAAAAATCATGTCTAAGCATATTTAATGATTGATTCTCAAACCATAGCCATATAAATTGGATAAAACTTAAGGAAATTAGGTTAAATAAAAGACAAAAATACACAAAATCTATTCAATTTGATGGAAAAAAAAAAAATTAGAGTAAACAAATACATACCTGTAAGGTTGTAGGTAAAATAAGAGAAGAACAGAGAAAAAGAACCGTGTATGAATTATTAGATATATATATATATATATATATAAACACGCTTTACATTAAAGAAGTTCATATGAACAAAAAGTATAGAAAAAAAAAAAATGAAAATGAAAACTTCATGTATTTTGTGTGTGTGTGTTTTGGTATATGTTAATATATTCAAGTTCTCTTTTTATTAGATTTTGTATAATTCAAGTTTTTTAATGACCATCTTAAAAAAAATTTCTAAAACTGCCATTAAAAGGTGGAACATAAAATAGAATACAAAATGTGCAACAGATAATTTGCATTCCAAAGAATACCTGGTTGGTCAAACCAAAAGATAGTAACAAAGAATACCTAGCTGGTCAAACCAAAAAGATAGTAAAAAAAAAGGCGAAACTATACTATTGGTCCTTAAAGTTTACCCTATGAGCGCAATTAGTCCCCCAAGTTACAAGTGAGCGCTATTAGTCCCTTAAGTTTTAAAAATTAGCAGCATTAGTCCTTTATTAACTGAAGTTAGTGATATTGCTTGAGTGACTAACGAAATAATGACCTGTCATATTCTGTTTAATGATGTGGAGTTTTTGAATATATAAATGTCAAAAACCAATATCAAAATACTTGATCTGAGTCATCTGACCTTTCACTGTCAGTTTCTGAAACGCACAAGAGAGAAAAGTTGCCAGCAAGACTATTGTTGGTTTCCATGGCTGTCTCAAGAGTTGCACCGATCCACCGGAATGGCACCATCCGCAATCCATAGATCTAGAATTGTATTCCCACCATAACCTTCTTTTATTTGAAGCTGTGCAAGACCCTTTGCTAATGACCCATAATTTAATCAATCATTTAGTTTTAAACTCAAACGGTTGACAAATACTAATGTAAAGGTTCACAAATGAGATATACTGAATCATTAAACCACTACAATACATAAGGATCAATGATTTCTACGCTTCACATTTGTTTTATTTTAGATCCAAAAAAACCCACACATCCCCCAACTCTGATGCGTATCTATATATCCCAAAAACAAATGCAAGCAATGCAAACAACCATTGCAATCCACTCTTCGCTCCACGATATACAATATATGTTTGCCATGATTGAATCTCAATACCCATAAAGTTTTGTCCACAATTTTAAAACCATGGATTGATTGCAACGTCATTGCGGATGGTGCCATATGGGGGATTGGTGCGACACTCGAGACAGCCATGGAAAAACAATGATCTCCCCTCCAGGCAACATTGCTTTCTCATGCGTTTTAGACTTTCAATATCAAATGGGGGAATGGCCAGGTCAAGTATTTTGGGATTAAGAGTTTTGACGTATAAAATAGTTTTTGAAATTTTTCATTAAAATATACCACAACATTTAAAAAATTGTCAAATCATTATCCCGTTAGCCACGTAAGCAATACTACTAACGGTAGTTAATAAAAGGACTAATACAGCTCATTTTAAAAACTTAAAGGATCAATATCGCCTATTTGAAACTTAAGGGACCAATTGCGCTTACAAGTTAACCTTTAGGGACTAATAATGTAGTTTCGCCAAAAAAAAATCGTATTAAATACTCCCTCCATCCTACTTTTTTTTGTCATTTATTTCATTTTGAGATGTCCCAAAATATTGCCCTGTTTTTAAAAATAAAAGTCATTAATTTACTAATGTTCCTATTATACTCCTATTAATTTACTAATTCAAATTTTTGATAAATTTTTTTAAGGGTAGTTTTGGAAACTTATACATTTTTAAAAGGTAGACAAAACAATAAATGATGTTCTTCTAAAAAGTTTGACTTTTCAAATCAGACAAAAAAAGTGGAACGAAAAGAGCATTTTTTAAAATAGATAATAAATGGATAAATCTTAATACAAAAAATAGAACCACTTGTTTACATGTTGCCAGGCTTTATTTATTTATTTATTTTTTGGCAATATCTACTAGGTGTTTGATAAATCTTAAACTAAGCTTCATCTTGCTGTTCATGTGTCATTAAGTTGTCTACTTCCCTTATGTAACTTTTTTTTCTTTTTTTTTTACAAGATAGAAATTCTACTATAACATAATCTAAGTGTATATGTGTGTAAAACTCTCTCTTGGATACTTGAACCCTGGCTCTTGCCCTTCCACGCTTTACAAATATTTATACTTGTGGAGTGACCATTGCACTAAGGATATGCAGTGGTCGTTATGCAACTTCTATTATAGGACTAGAATGGTTAATATCTTAAGCATTATTACTTGGAGTATGGATTTTTACTATCTTCAAAATGGGGTACGTTGACTTGACTTTTTTGATTACTAAGGTTGTGTTTGGCATTAGCTTAAAATGCCAACCTTTTTTATTATTCAGCTTATTTTTGCCACCATTTGGCTTATTTTTGCTTATATTCATGAGTTCCATTACACTTTTTGGTACTATTTGTGGTACTATTATACTATTTCAGCTACTTTTTAGTTTTATCTATAGTACTTTACAAGAGAGTCAATCTCGTATCAAAGGCTGTATCAGTTTGACTAGTAGAACGATATATTTTGGTACCGGTCAATACCGGTGTACCGTTTCGAGTTTACTGCTATTATATATATATATATATATATATATTATAATAAATATAGAAGTTTACCATAAAATATTACCTTAATTCAGAATAAATTATTCATGGTTTTAGACTTTAGCATCAACAAAAAGAAAAAAAAAAAAAAAAAAAATATATATATATATATATATATAAAAGATAGAAAGCTTAATTGTCCATTGCATACTAAGAAAACAAATAATACTAATAAGTTAATACAAGTAAATTATCATTCTACCCTTACAAAAATTCAAAAATTACAAAACTAAAAAAAAACTAAAAAAAGTTTTTTTCTGTATTGGCTGGTATACTCGAAATCAACCGGTATGCCCGGTATTTAAACCGATATGAAACATTGACGTTTTGATATCGGTACTGGTAAGGTATCAACAACCTTGGTACTTTCAGCAAAAAAAATTTCAATTTCAACTAAATAAGCTGTTCCTAAACGGATTCTTAAATATGGTTGTTTGGATATGAATTTTTGTTACTTGACTGTTATGGTCCTTCACTAGTAGATAGGTGTGTTTTGAAGACTAGAAATATGCAGGATTGGTTTAGTTGGAAATACCGAAATACAAAACCATGCACGTGGTTTCAGGTCCAACCTTTACAAATGATCGAGTTTGGTGAACTACATTAATTTTATTTGTGTAGAAATGTTTCAAAAAAAAAAAAAAAGTTTTTTTCAATCTTGACAAAATAGATATTTCATTTTACAATGACCTATATTTTCATGCTATGAGCCTTACCAAAAAAAAAAAAAAGTTTTATATTATAAGTCTTACGAATTAGTTAAATCATTAAAATTCATAATTTGGTGCATGAAATAATAATGACAAGGGTGAGTATTTTTTTTTATAAATATAATATAGTTTGGCTAAAACTCATTGATTTAAACTTTTGGATTATATTAATTACTCAATTGTAATCTCTCCAAGGCTTTCTCTCTCCAATGACATAAAATAAAAATACCCTCCCCGCATAGTTAAATTCACCATGTTGGTATTGGGTTTAACAAGTAAAAGTGAAAAAAAAAAAAAAAAAAAAAAAACTCCCCACCACATAGTTTAATTCACCATGTTGATATTGGGTTTATCAAGTAAAAGTGAAAAAATAAGATATAGAAAAAGAGAATATTCGACAAGCTTATTCAAATGATTATGCATGAAAAAATGAATTTGATCCATCCCGCAATTAGTTTTCAATTTATCCAAAGAAGTTTGGCCAAAGTAACACAAAGGGTTCTCATCTCACGCTCCAGGCGTGCTGCAACTTCTTGGTAAAGGATCTCTCATACAACAATTTGAAGGTTTATCAAAAAGGATTATGTTAACAGATAATGTAAGGTGTTTGGTAACACCCAATTTTATGTCAGAATTTTTGTTAACCATCTAGTTTTATGTCAATATTTTGTCAGCTTTATAGTCTTTAGGAACAGCTTTATATAATTTATTCCATTTATTCAATTTTTTTTTATTAAATAGAATCTACATTAGTTTAACCATAACACGCACTGCACTGTGCTGGTTAATATTTGCACATCAAAAATATCAACAATTTCAAAATTCGAGATTTTTGTTTTTTATTTTTATAGAAAGAGTGGGTTTTATTTATTATAAAATAAGACTAGTACAACATGTTTTGTTCATAGGCCATCTAGGATAGATGGCTAGTTTCAAAAGGGGCCATATGGCACTCCTTAGGAGTACCTATTTGCAAAATGTGTCAAACATATTCACATTCTACAAATTTGGACAATGGTCACGTTCTTCAAGTCGGTTTCCTTGCTCCCATCCCCTCTTGGCAAGTCCGTTCGCAACTTCATTTACCATATCGCATACATAACGTAAATAGAGCACGAAATTGAGGATCAAATCACTGATAAAAGTATAATTAGACCTCACACATAGTTAGATACTTTATGATGATTAAGCCCCTAGTTCTCCTACACTTCATTATAAGTTGAAAAATACCATTATTTGACATTGCAGGTCTCCAAGGACAACTGTGTACTCTATTATTTACCTGAGAGAGAGAGAGAGATTACTTCCACACCCACAAACACACATGATCTCAAAGTTACCCATAAATAAATTCTCAATGCTATAGCATAAATTTAGCTTGTAGAATCATAAATCATTGCAACGCATGAATACTTCCAAAGGATCGTAGTGTAGTACACAAATGATTGACAAAAAGAGCAAATGAAGTGAATCAAAGTAATAGAAAGACGAAAGTGCTTGTGGCAATGATCCCACTATGAGCACCAAAGGCTGGGATGTTCCCTAAAAGCAGTTTACAACATCATGAGGGGGACGACCTACAATTTTAAGAATAATAAGGAACTTTTACAGATGCATCATCGGCAAGTTGGACCTAGTGTTTGAAATCTAATTTGTCTTCCTAGTTGAAAGGGACTTCTAGTGCACACTTTTTAAAGGTAAAACAATTAATTCACATATCATTAACTACTTTTAAACTTGTCTTTTCCCTTTATTGACATTCTTTTTGCTATCAAAGATAAGTGGCTCCGTGCTGACTGATTAGGGTTTTCATCTTCGTAATCATTATCCAGTGGAGACAAGCAAACCCACTAACCCAATCGAATAGCCACAAGAAGTAGACCCATCTACCTCAAAAAATTTACTTGAGTGCTAGAAAAAGTCCTTAATCTATAAGACAAAGTAAACAGAACAAATTCACTGAATTTTTTATTAATGAAATAACTTGATTTCCAGTGGATTATAGCCTCCAATTTATATAGAAAAACCTTAAAGAGAGGTTAAGGAAACCTTAATTCGATTTAGGCACGAAATTCGACTAAAAAAATGGAAATTTTGCCTAAAAAAGAAAAATTGAGAAAATTACAAATAGTAATATTACGAACTTTATAGGAAAATGCTACAAAACTTATGGAACCTTATTCTAACTTATAAAAATAAAAATTAATAATAGATACAAAAACTTTCATAAACAGCAAATAAAGGCCTATATTAAGAATTGGTCAAAAACGACGTATATAGTTCACGGCTAAAAGGTGTGACCATTGCTCACTCTCGATTATTGTTTTAGATCACCAAATTTCATACAATTATACCTTTGACATCAAAGATTTTTACTACTACTTTTATTTTTTTGGAACCTTTTTCTTTGCTATATATGACAATACAAAAGAAGTTTTGGTTGCCAAAAGTGTGTCTTGGTTCCGCGTAGGTGATTTGCTCGTGTCCTCTGAACTAATTTCAAACTTGGTTGATGCTCCTCGGAAGGAACTCACCGAGTCTTGATTTGAACTCAGTTAAACAAAGAAGAAGAGGAAGAATGAGATTTTTTTATTTGGTGAAAAAAGATAGAGTAAGCAATTGGGAATGGGTAGATAAGAGGCAAACTAACATTTTAGATACTGATGTTAATTTCTTTCCATATTTTTCTCTCTAGGTTTACGCTTTCCATCCACCCCCTTTTTACACGAACCAAACAGACCATTCAAACTTCATTGCATATCATTTGTATAACTTGACATAAAATATGCATAATTCCTTTGAAATATAAGCATAAGCATATTTATCTAAAGCATTGTTATAAAAACACATCTTATGAAAACATGGGCTGCTAGTCCCTCATGGCACATTCCCTTACAGACCATTGAGGATATCATTTACACATAATACTTTCTTCTTTCAAGGATGTTTAGATTTCACTATAAAAATGATGTAAGGGGCTGAACATAATGAACACAAAACCTTGACATATATATGATACATCTGCAAACATAACGAAAGAAATACAAACATATGAAGATAGTTGAAAAAATAACACTTTGCTGAGATTATATATATATATATATATGTGTGTGTGTGTGTGTGTGTGTGTGTGTAAGTATATATCACTCAACCCAAAAAACGTAAAATCTATAGGTTTAGGCCTAATTATGTTATATTGATTTTTTCAACTTCTTTATCTGTTTTTTTTTTTTTTTTTTTTTTTTATTAATGACTTTCACTCACACATGTATACCCAATATTCTCTCTTTCACATAAGAGTCTTATTTATATTGTCACAAAAGCATAGTAGGAGCTATATCTTGTTCACTTGTTCTAGCTAGATGTAAACCCTTAAAACCATAAGGGGCTTATTGAATCTACAAGGAAGAACTTTGAAATCCAAAAAAAATAATAAAAACCTAAAATTTACTGAAAGAGAATTGACGTGAAATGAGAAGTGTGAAAGAGTTAGATGTTGTTCTAGCTAAATGCAAAGCCATAAATCCATAGGGGCCTCTCGAAACTCTGGAATTCACCTGAAAATAAGTTGAGAAAACCTCATTTTAAATATTATTGATCAAATTATGAATTGAATTTTCATTTACAAGCTAGGAGACAAATTTAAAGGCTTCATAAAACTTATTTTCAATTAAAAATATCACTAAACATATTCCAATTGATACAGTACCAGAATAGGACTTTATTTTGACTAACAAACCCTTTAAATCACCAAAATCAAGGAAATAAAATAATTTATTCTAAAATTTTAAAATTGACATAAAATTAAAAAATTAACAAAATGATAAAATTTATACCCTATATTCTGTCCTGCATCATTTCTTATAGTGGATCACGTTACTTATTTGCCATTTCACTAAAAGTCTCAAACCTGTTTAAAATTGATGAGTCAGTTTAACAAGGAAGCCATTTTCTATTTAAATTTTTTTTTTTTTTATCATAAACTAACTTAGTAATTTTAAACAAATTAGAGTCTTTTAATGGAATGGTGGATAAGTGACATGGTCCATCATGAAAATTGTATAATTTCCCCTCTTTTTGGGTCATGAATAAGTCTTAACCTTTTGCCTATGAGACTATTGGCAATACTAATTGGACAAAATTTAACTATAAAATTGGTTATAGTCTTAAACTACAACTGTACTCAATATCTTTTTATTGGAGGTGAGTTTTGACAAATCCACCATTAGATTACATCTTTTTCTTATATTCTCTATGTTTGCAAAATTTTTATAAAATTAAAGATAAATAGCTATGTCATCAATAAATTTTTAAAATTGCAAATTTTTGTAGTTTAAAATTATGCATAAAATATAAGCTTATATATCATATAGTAAATAATATCCGATTGATACAAAATTTGACTTGTGTATTAAGAGCGTAAAGAACATATAATTCAATAATTAGATTTTTAAAATATGCAGTAATATTTATTTTATTGAGTAAGATTATAACTTAATGCTACAACTAATTTTTTAGCTAAGCTTTTTCATACTAATTTCTCTCACCATTTTTTTTTTACGTTCAACTTTCTCCCTTGTGAATACTTAACAAACAAGACAGTGGATACGAATTTAGTGGCAAACTATGATTTTTATCACAAGGGATCTGGCCATTGTATATCAATAAATTATATTACGAAACCCAAAAACATGATTATACTGTAGTGGCAGCTGGTTCGGAATAAAAATTCTTATGATTAAGTATACATTTTTCTTTGTATTTATTACATTCACACTATGTATAATAGTAGAAAATAGAACTCTAATAATCAATTTAAACACAATTTAATTTTATAATTAAGTATTTTGTAACCTAATATGTGCTATATAAAATATACCTATTAAACTTCAACAAAATTCGCTTAAGATTGAAAAAATATTTGATATTATGAGGTGTGAGAAATATTTTTTTCTTTTTAGTTTTCTCTTTATTTTTTTAGATAATTGTTAAGATAATTTTATGTTCATTATAATTTTATTAATGATCAAATTGTTTAAGTATTTACAATATAACTTATCACTAATGAGAATATGTCTATTTAAATAAGAGTAATCCTACACTCACAAACTAATTTACAACATTCTTACAAATTATTGATGTGACAAATTCTTACTAGTTCTAATTTTGGTCCACCACTAACATCATATTTTTACTTACTAATAACTATTTGAAAAGTACTAAAGTCCATCAGCAATTTGTAAAAATGTTGTAAAATCATTTGTATCAGTAGCATTACTCTTTAAATAAATGAGGGAAAAAATACATTCCCCCCTCTATATTTGGAGTAGTTCATGATTCTCCAATTCATTTTTGAAACCAACCAATTTTCCACATTATATTTGGAAAATAGGCAAATACCTCTAATCTGTTATTTTTTCTATTAAATCTAATGAAATTACAATGATTACAAATGCAATTCAAGAAAATAAAAATGCAATCATCAAATTTTTCTCTTCCTTGTGGTGTACTAACTAATAATTTCTTTGAAAATTTTGAAAGTAACAAATTAAGGGTATCCTCATTCCCAAACATAGAGAGTGAAATTAGTTCATTTCAAAAATAAATGAGAGAATTGTGAACTATCTCAAACATAAAGAGGAAATAAATTTATGGAACCTTATAATTTCTTATAAGAATTATATATTTTAAAATATTCTATTTATAGTTATGTTACAATCAAATTTGGATTTGGAAGTCAGAAGCCAACGCACTTACCTCTTTTTTTTCTTTTTCTTTTTTTAATAAATAATTCTGGGGTCTTGGCCTCCCTGGTTACACCCAATATAGGTCAAAAGCATGCTTGGCATATTTTTCTTTTTCCAAAATCTTAATTAGACCTTTTAAGTTTTTATTTTATTTTTATTGGATACAAGATAGAATTTATACTCTAGCCTAATCTAAGTGTATATGTGTGTGAAACTCCTTCTTGAAAACTTGAACCTCGGTCCTTGCCCTCCACACCCCACAAGCACTTACACTTAAGGAGTGACTATTGCATCAAGGGTGTGCGGCCCTTGTCATTTTCATTAATTTCTAAAATTTATTTTTATCATCTTCGTCCTTAAAATTTAACATTTCTATCAAATTAGTCTTTTTCGTCTATTGTCATATGGCAGTTAAATATAATAAACCAGTCATATCTGATATCATATATGTAAATAGCGTCAAATTTCATCAACACAATGGATAAATTGACCAATTTGATAAGGATGTTAAAGTTTTAGGACTAAAATGATAGAAACTAAACTTAACGGACGAAAATAGTAACTCACCCAAATTCAAAGAGTGTAATTTGAATTTCAACCTCTTCTCCTTTTATTTTTATTTTTTAAGTCCTCAATGAGAATATAAGTAATGAAAAAAAAAAGTATTACCAAATGAATTAAATCATAATAAGATATACTTCACTAACATTGTATAGTTCTTGATTCTCAAAAAAAAAAAAAAAAAAGGTCTAGTTCTCCATTAAAATAGAACTTAAGTTTAGATTCTCTTTCCCATTAAAAATAATAAATAAATAAAATTGTTAGAGCATTTGCAGTTTAGCCTTGCTAAAGGCAAAAAACATAGAAAATTTTGGCAAAACAGTCCAAAAATCTCCACATTAGTCTCGTCAAAATAGCATCAAAATCTAGCGTTTGAAGGTATCTTGCCTCAATTGACGAGGATTGTTCATTGCCAAACCAAATAGGATTTTATTTTTATTTATATTTATATTTGTTCTCTCTCATGCATAGATCAGTGGACTAGGTTTGAGATTGTTTATTGATGGTGGTGGATGGCTTTCCATGGTGGCCCCTGATTGGTGGGTTTGGTGGTGCGATGGGTTTGTGGTGTCGCCGCTGAAGTGTGACTATAACTAAAGAAGCCTTAGATGGGCAGCCTGCAATTTTTGATGTGGTGCATGGTGGCTTTTAGCTGCACTTGGGGGCAACAATGGCTTGGGTAGATTTGAGTTTGCTTTCTTTTTTTTTTTTTCTTTTTTTTTTTTTTTTTTTTATGATTGAGAAATCTGGGTTTGTTCTGGAATATAACTATGCATGTTTAATTTTGTTTTGGATTTCACTTTCACTTCTATTGGTTTTTTTTTTTTTTTTTAAGTTGGGTTTTTCTGTGTATTTTAAGATCTCCATTGGTCTGCGATGTTTGTTTGCTTTATTATTTGTTGAGAAAGAATGTTGTGTGTTTGCTCTATGAAGGAGAATTAGAGAAGGTGGTGTTGGGTGGATGAGAAATTAATAAAACATATATATATATATATATATATTGGTTATTGTCGGAGAGAGAAAAATATATTATTTAAATAAAATAGATAAATAAATATTGAAGTTGATGTATATGGCTATTTGTTAAAACAGCAAAAATGAAGTTTTTTTTAGATTAATTTAGCTAAAATTACGCTGAGGCTGGTATGAATGCTTTTTTTATCCTATTATACAATAAAATGGTGGCTTTTTTTTTTTTTTTTTTTTTTGAGAAAAATAAAATGGTGGCTTAAAGCCTTAAAATGATCCGCGTTTCATAAAAGAATAAGCTCAAAGTACTCCCATTGCATTATTACCATTTTCCAATTTTTTTAATACATACATATACATACATACATACATACATACATATATATATATATATATATATGTCAAATTCATGCCTGTCATAAAATCAAGACGTGTACTCCATATAAGACCACTAAAGGTCGTGGTCTAGTAGGCGAGGAACCTACTCCCATGTGGTTTAGAGGTAGGGGTCCCAAGATTAAACCTTGAAATTAATGAGAAGCATTTGAGTAAAACCCTATGACCTAGCTTCTTGCCACTAGTGTGCTTGTTGGGGTGGGATATAGCCATGGTTCTATCCATTCCCTAGCTTGCAAATCCGGAAAAAATTGGCCTTTGCCCTTTTCGGGTAAAATAAGTAGCATTTTGCCTACTTTCTCAAACTAATTAGGGAAATGTTTCTCTTTTAAAACTCAATTTTCTCAAAATCAAGTTAAGCTCTATAGTGGCGTTTTTAAGGAGCCTATAGTGACGTTTTAAAGAACTATAGTGGCTTTTTTTAACTTGAGCTCCATGAACTCAAGTTATAGGTTTAAAAAAAAAAAATTTGCCTATAACTCGAGTTCATGGAACTCGAGTTAAAAAACGCTACTATAAGGTTTTAAAACGTCATTATAAGCTCCTTAAAATGCCACTATAGGGTTCCAGAAATTTTTTTTTTTTTTTTTTAACTCGATTTTGAGAAAATCGAGTTTTAAAAGAGAGACATTTCCCTAATTAGTTTAGGAAAGGGGGCAAAATGCTACTTATTTTTCCCGAAAAGGGCAAAGGCCAAATTTTTCCATAGTGTGGTTTAGAGGTAGAGATCCTAATTTGAATCCTAAAATGAGATGTTTTTGAGAAAAAACCCCCCACATCCCCAACTTCTTGCCCATTAGTGCCCTGCCTTGTGGGGGTAGGGTACAACCATGGTTCTATAAATCCCCAACTTACAAACCTAGTTATAAGTTATAACTGGTAAATAATGATACATTGATTAAGTTTAAGTAGGGAAGTCACTCTATTTTTTGTTTTTACCTTTTTAATTTTCAAAAAAAAAAAAAAGTACTTTATGTATGAATGAGAAACTCTAGGACTACAACTTTTTGTGTTACAACTTTATTACAACTCTAATTTGGCAGATAATTAGTAAGGAAAAGTAGTAGATCTTAAATAACAGATAACTAATTACAGTTGACCACATAGGATAATTTTTAAAAAAAGTGTGACAAAAGCTGTAGTCTAAGACTACAATCTTGGAGGTAGCGCATGTCTCCCCCTTTCTATTTACAAACCTAATTATAAGTTATAACCAGTGAAAAATGATACATCCATTACGTTTAAGTAGAAGAGTCATTCTATTGTTCATTTTTACCTTTTTAATTTCCATAAAAAAAACATGTACTTTATGTAAGAATGAGAAACTCTAAAACCACTTTTTTTTGTGTTACAACTTTATTATAACTTTGATTTGATAGACCGTAAAAAGTGTGGAAAAAATAGTAAATTCATATTATTTTTCAAGTAACAAACAACTTACCATAGTTAGTCACGTAAGATAATTGTCGAAAAAGGAAAATTATTAGGTATTCTTGGAGTACCATAAATGCGTACTCTCTCCTCTTACATGAATAGTGGGTCCCATCATGAATTTAATTAGTAGGACCTATCATTTATGTGAGAGAAAAAAGTACGCATTTATGATACTTAAGGAGTACACGATAATTTATCCAAAGTGTGACAAAAGCTATGGTGCAGGATTACAATCTCGGAGGCAGTGCTCATCTCCCCCTCTATTTTTTTTTATAAAAGCTAGAGTGCACAGCTTCACATTTGCTTTACACCTATAACCTGGCCTCACTAGCCGGAATTCTTCTTCAGAATCCCAATTGCCGGCCACATTTTCGTCAAGAGCCTGACACAAACTCTCTTCCTCCACTCAATTATTCAACTATATCTTTCTTGCCATATATATGTGATAGATCTTGGCCTACAAAAAAAGAAAGAAAAAGAAGGAAAAAGGAAACCAGCTAGTTAGAAATGCACTGAATGCTTTGCAGAGAGACACAGATACGTGCCACAACATCGCGACCACCCACCACCACCACCACCACTACTCTATCTCTCTCTCTCTCTCTCAGAGTATGGAATCTCACACCTTTATTGATTTCTTAATTTAATATATTCCAACTTCTCTCTCTTTTTTACAATTCATTCTTTGCAAAAACAAAAGCTACGTTGTTTTTTCAAATGCACGCCTTTCGTCTTAAAGCTATCTCTCACACTCTTTCGTTTAATTAAAGTACCTTTCTCAAAGGCTGAGTTTGTTTCTGGATAAATAGAAAGTGGGTTTTGATTATTTTAGTCTTAGAAGGTAACATTTCCCAAAAATTCCCGACTACCAACATTCTTTATTCCTTCACAGGTTGCTTCCTTGTATATACATTTGTTCATTGATGCTTCAAATTAAGGTTTTCAAGGTTCACTCCTTCAGACACTTTATTCAGGAAATTTCCATGCACAAGTTGAAAACTTTAAGGTCCGTTTTGGAGCTTTGAAAGTTTGAAGGCATTTTCTCTTTGAGCTTTACCGTTATTAGTATCTCTTAAAACATATTTTGTTTTAAAATTCAACTCTTGTTCCACAGTACCACTGTTTTGTGTTTTCTGTTTTCCAAAATCAAATCTTGTTCCACAGTACCACTGTTTTGTTTCCATTCTGAATTACATTTGTAATTTTTTTTTTTTTTTGGGGGGGGGGGGGGGGGGGGGAAGTGAAAATGTTGTGCTTTAAAATTCAACGTCTAGCAGTTTTTGTCTTCTTTTTTTTTTAACTGAAAAGGTGGAAACAGTTTTGTCTTAATTACCAATAGATCTTTCAGATCTTCTGCATAAATCTCGTACATTATCTTTTTGGTATTTTCTAAATCTTTGTCAGCTAAATATACCAAAAAAAAAAAACACCCTACTCACACTAGCAGATCAGATCTCTAAGACTTGTCAACATTAATATGCCATACCGTTTTAAGTTCATAATTCAAATCCTATAGTTTTCTGACTCTTTTAGCTGTGACACAGTCTAAGATTTGGCCTATAAAATGTTCAGTCGCCGAAGTTCGTGCGGATATATCTAAGCCTTTTTGTTTAATATATTCCCGCTGTTGTGTGCAGAGTAGGCAAGCTAGAGTGAGGCGGAGATTTAAGTCTTGGGGAAGCAGATAGAGAGCATTAAAGGCCGAACACAGCTAGAGCAGAGAGAGTTGTGCAGCAACAATACATAGCGTAAAGCAAAAGGTATGTGACTTTGTGCACATAACTGTAGTCGGCGTTTCTCAGACATCTTTCTTTTTGTGCATTTAATTTCCTTTCTCTCTCTCACATACACAAAACACGTACACAAACAAACTACACACAAATTTTTCTCTTCTTAGGTCTTTGTCTCATGATTGCCATGGGTCTCGGTTTGTTGGGGTTTGGTTTGAACCATAATTCTTCTTTGTCTTTCTTTGTGAATTGTGAGTATGGACTATATTGATATTATTATTCTCTGTTACATACATGACCATCACACGTGATCGCTGTTAGAGAGAGACGAGAGGAAATGGACATAGTTAGAGGTTGAGGTCATACTTCTTGATAGTGATGTCTCATGCGTATACTTGTAGTGACAAAGAGTATTTTTCAATAACTCTATTTCTTTTTTTTTTTTCCCTAAAATTTGAATCTCTCTCTCACATTTTAAATCAAAAGATTTTCCCTTACAATTTTTCTACCACTTTAAACATAAATAAACTGCACTGCTAGCTAAGAAAGACTTTTTAACTATTGTTATATATCGAACATGGATGCATGTTACCTGTCAAAGCTATTGTTGTTTTTCTTCGAGTAATGAGTTTGAGGAAATTTCTTTAGACATATTTAGAGGAAAATGGTCTCTCTCTAAATTTAAACAGGAATAGGGTTTCAATTAAGATTTTTATTTTTCGAAATCGTTTCCACTTAAGTTGAAGTTTAAGGAAACCAATTATCATATTTGATTTTTTTTTTTTAAAGAAACCTCTCATATATCATATTTAAATAAAATTATTATCGTTCTTTCTTATTTAAAAACAAAAAAGAAAACCAATCATCATATTTCACGGCTACATATTAAAAAAAACCTGGTAATTTTTATAGCATTTCATTATGTAACTCACTAATTTCAAATAGCATTTTAGAAAATTTTATTTTAAAAAAGATAGTAGCTAGCATTTTATAATTATATATAGATTGAAAAAAAAAATTTGACACTTTTTTTTTTTGGTCCTTTTTCTAAAAATTAAATACAATTACATATTTTCCTAAAAAAAAAAATTACACATTAATGCTCCCCAAACTTATACTAGAATACAAATCTTTCGTGACTATATTCCATTTTTTGTTTTTACTTTATATTCTACTAATTACAACTTACTAATATTTTTTTTTATTTTTCTTATAATATAACCAAAAATTAAAATAATAAAAAAATAACACACATAATATATCATTATTGGCAATGTATAGAATAGAATACAAGAAAGGCAAATTTGAATATATAAAAAAAAATGCTATAAACATATATTTAGGAAGAATAAGATTAACTACGGAAGTTGTTACATGACACAAATAGCACTATATCATCACTTGATAGTAATGAAATGGATTTTTTTTTTTTTTTTGGTTGAGAAAGTGATGAAATGGATGTGGTTTATAGGGGAAAAAAAAAGTTTTTTTTTTCTGCAATCAATTTTATCTTTAGTTCTTCTACAGTTACAATTTTTTTTTCCCCCACATGTTGAAATGGTCAACTATGAATGATGATGGATAATAATAACTTTTACATGCCCAATTACTTTTATCTACTAGCTACTATTTAAGGGTTATGACAAAAATTGTTTACTTAATTAACCTGTAGAGTATGACAATATGAGCCCTGAAGTGCTTTGAGATTCTTACCCTGTTACCCTTTCTTTTAGTCAATGCATCCAATGATCCACCTTGTGTTAAGTCTTTAAGTGTTAAATCTGAAAGGATGCCTTCAGGACAGAATTGTACTGGGTAATGGGTATACAGTATACAGACGAATCTGATTATCTGACTACATTGCCATTTTGACCTGGCTAATTTATTTGCATTTTAAAACCTACGTGTCGTATCTGGCGTCGCATTCCATCACCTATAATGTAGGTTAACCATGGTTAAAGAGTTTATCACAGAAAATGGAAGGAAAAAAAAAAAGAAACTACACTTCTGACCAAACACTTCAACGGTGTGGAACAACAAAAGAAAGAAAGAAAGAAGATACTGACGAGTATATTCTTTATGTTGAATAGTTGGATTTTAGTGTTCTTATTTCTTTTTCTTTTTCATTTTTATATTATTATCTAACCCGACTTTGTTGGAACTTGGAATCCCAAACTTCAGTAGTAAGCATTCACATCTAGTTTGTAAAAAAATATCTATCTTACTATAAAAAAATTACTTTATTTATTCTACCAATCTATTTTACAATTTACATAATATGTCAGCTTTTATTTTTACATATACCTCGTTAAAATAATATAAATTACCCTATCAGCTCATTGTCTCTCCTCTCCTATCTTACTCTTCCCTCTTTTTTGTACTTTTATGTTTAGCAACCATGAATAGTAAGTTTGTATATATACAAACTTACTATTCATGGTTGCTAAAAATTTCTATCAATCCACACTTGGGTAAAGATCAATCTGAGCAGGTGTGTTGCTAAAATATCAATTGGGAGGGTTTAGTACCCCTCAATGCTAATGCATGCTTAAAGAGGATGGAATTTTTAAAAAGTTATGGGTGGATTTTTTTATTTTTTATTTTTAGTTCAAAATTTTAAATTGGTTAGACTATACCGTTTAGCAAGTATTGCTATTTACACATTGAGTACTCCAATCCGAGCCAATTATGCATTGGAAAAAGTCTAGCGCTAATTCAATTTGAAACTATTTTCTTCTAACTCATTATGTGATAATTGAAGAGATAATTCATATATAATTTTAGTCATATAACTTTTATATTGCACCATGAGACTTGTCTAAAAGAGATTCTTCTAGACTGGGTTCAAACTAAACTTTATTCTTAGGGCTGTAAATTTTAAACTAAAATACATACCTTTATTAATAATTTTGTGCATCTCAAATCCACCTCTCTTGGAATTTATGTAAAAATTAAGGTTTTTAAACAAGTCTCGTGGCGAGATAAATGGAAAGGTTTAGGTTTTTACTTTTATTTTTGTTTTTTAAGGGATTGAGATCAAGTAGAGTATTGTACCTGATGCAATAGCATTAGATGGTTGAGATTGAGATTTGAAAAAATCAACTTTCAATCTCAACCATTGAATAAAATAAAGTAAAAAATAGTTAGAAAGTTAAAGTTAAAAGTGGGTGTGGTAAAAGTTTTTGTGAGAGGAGAGGGGTAATTGCAACGGATTTCATTCATTTTTTAAGATATAAATAGAAAGTGTTTTGGAATAAATTCCTAAAATTTGAGACAGGATGTTATTTTATTTTATTTTATTGAGGAAAGAGACGAGATGTAAATTATTTAGTGGGTATTGGGTTTTGTTTTTTCCTTGTTTGGCTTGTCTAATTATGCCTTAGGGTCTTCTAGAAGAGTTTTAGGGGGGCTTAGCCTATGACAAAAACTTGTCATCCGTGAGTTAATTTTTTAAATTATTAGGGATATACAAGTATATAACATTTTTTAATAATTTATTTCTCATCTTTTTTAAATGCCAATATTGGGGAGATAACAAAAGACTCTCATTAAGGAGTTAATATAATATAGAGAAAACAAAATAGGTTTAAAACAAATTATATTATACTAGTAAGTTATCCACGCGATACATGGATAATATTGTAAAGTTTTATGTAAAATGGTTTTAGAAAATGTTGTATAAATATTGTAGTATAATTGTTATAGAACTTTATTGGTAATGAGTTTATCATAAAAAGTAACAATTATAAATTGTACACATATATCTATTATAATTATTCAATTGAAGTGATGAGAAATAATAATAAAAAAAACAACTTTGGAGGAATATTATAGAATAAAAATGTGCCTTTCTCTTTCTCTAGAATATATCTAGAATGTGTCTTTCTCATTTTCCATAATTCTAAAACAAAATACATATCCCAAACATTCACAATCAATGACATAATTTACAAAAACCATAAATTCACAACGTCTAACTTTAACATCAAAATCATAATTGCTGTTATTACTCAATATAAAATGCAAGCTCTCTTTCTTTGGTTGTAGCCAACTCATACGAGTTAAGATTAGATGAAATAACAATGTTAGAGTTAGGTAGGTGTCGCCGAAAGATTGAAGATAAATGACATTATTTTTGGACTGTGTGTATTCGACATGAGATGGCATGAAAGGCAATGTGTAGGTATATATAAAGGGGTAGAAGTGCAAGAGGTGAAAATAGTGAATTAAAATGCAAAAAAAATTGTGTATGTGTGAGAGATGAAAAATCTTGAAACATTGAATCAAATGATACAAAAGGATACAAAGAATATTTATTTTTTAATTAGAAAAGTCTTAAAATATTGAATCAAATAAAACAAAAAGTCAATATCTCTTTGCACAGAATGTACCACTTGGCAGAATCTCGTGCTTTCCCATACAAAGTCTTTAGTTCTATATATATTGATTGATTAACTACTTAGTACTCACTTTTGTATTGTCAAGAAAAGAATCTCTTGTTATTATTATTTAATATAGATTTTTACTACTTAACTAACCACACACTCGTATATAAATATTCCAAAGTTATGAATAGTGTATTTTAAAAAAAAAAAACATAAATCAATAATTGAGTGACAAAGAATTTAAATAATGAACGTCCACGTGGTGGTGCGAACTCTTGGCCATACCATTACTTCATTTTTGTTCACTTCTTTGTTTTTTTTTTTGGATTTATTTGAACATCTTTTACTTTTAATGTCTTGTTCATTTTTTATTTTATTTTTTCCAATTAATACTTTTTTCGATAAATTTGTGGAGCAGTAGAGTTAAACTTTTAAAAACGGATGTAGGGCCACTGAATGGGACAAGACACATGATTATTCTTCATGTCTTCTAATAATCCTACGGATGATAGTTAATACCTTCCTACAACACTTGTAAAAGCCATGTGTTTTTCCCGGATAAAGGTCACCAATATGCACAGTTTGGTACAAACTGACATCTGAAGCCACTAGACAAAGTTCGTGCACCGTGCCAGTTCAATAGAGAACAAGGAAAACAACTAAACAGACTGAAACGCTGCTCGATCATTTACGCATTGTGCTGTTACTCGTGCCTTTTGGGGCCCTGCTTTCCCTATTTGTTCTAGTACTTCTCTGTTTTGTTGCTGTAGCTCAGCTTTGGGATGAGTTAAAGCTCCTTTATGTTCGCTGAAAAGGAATTTATTTGGTATCTTACAACTTGCCCTCTACAAACCACTCGTAAAAATCCATTTCTTCCCACGGGACCACAACCCAAATGGGTCTGTCATGCATGTTAGAAAAAAGTCTACAGATACAATATAAAAAAAAATTTACACCCGCCGGTAAATTAGTGATAGTGATTGGTCGAGATAAAAATCAGTAACAGTTTGTCAACGCAACTGTTGCGGAATCTTTTATGCATGTAGCATTGCTCATCCTGTTAACCTTCAACACATACACAGTAAACTGTGAAGCATGGAGTTGTGGCCAGCTACATGAGACAAAATCAGAAAACCTCTCTAATTTTTTTCTTAGGTTGGAGATGACCGTAGGATTTTTTTTTTCCCTTCTATATATTTATTGTGATTGGACAATCTGAATCTTTGGGGCGTGGACTTTTACTTTTGCATGTATGCACGTCTCTTTGTCCATCTTTATCAGAGAATATACAGAACTTGGACAAGAAAAACACTGTCAAGATTTGATGCTAATCTTGTTCTTTTTAGTTTTTATTTTAAAAAATTGGCTGCTTTTCAGTTTGTTGCAGCCGTTACTTTAAATCCTCCTTGTCTATCCTGTAGCATTTTCTTTAGTCTTTACTCTCACTTTTAAAACAATCCTAACACTCAAAGTTTCTAGTGAAAATGTGCAAATTGTTACTCCATTAAATTTCAGAGTTTATCTAGTTCTTGAAGCTATCAATTTGTCACATCTCTCGGTTTTTTGGTACTCTTTAAGAATCCAGTTTGTGTGTATGTTTTGTTAATTGAAGGTTGTCTTTGTACAGAAGTGGCTCACATGCTAATGAAAGACCCTAAGGAGAACCCTGTGATATCCAGGGAACCTCTACTGAACTCAATGAAAGAGAAGAATGAAGACTTCATGAAAGATACAAAGAAGATTATAGCAAGGAGAAGGGGAAGGAGAAGCGGTAAAGGACCAAAAGTGGAGAAATTCCAAGTAGAGAAGCTGGATACTGATGTGGGGTCCCCTGCTTCATGCAAAAGCCTTATGTTCCATCGTAGACCTGGCTATGGCCAACTGGGGACAAAGTGTTTAGTTAAAGCCAATCACTTCATTGCAAACATACCAGACTCGGATATATGTCACTATAGTGTAAGTGTTTCTTAGATTCAAGAGTGAGCTGAACTATGGAAAGTTATTGAAACTCACATTCAAATTTTGTTGCTATGTTTCTGTGTGCAGGTTAAGATTGACCCTGAGGTTACTTCTCATAAATTGAACAAAGCTATCATGACCCAGTTGGTGAAACTTCATAGAGAGTCAGACTTGGGGATGAGGCTCCCAGTCTATGATGGAGCAAGAAATTTATACACAGCTGGATTTCTGCCTTTTACTACAAAAAACTTCGTCATAATATTGAGTCATGAAGAGGAGGGGGCATGCAATAGAAGGTTATTTGTCAATCATATTTGTTTGTATTAAGATAGTGCTCTTCATTGAATGATACCTTACTAGAATTTATGGTCTATTCTTAGATTTTATTTATTTATTTAAGTTTGTGGGAGATTTGATCAAGCTTTGGTTAATCATATCAGGGAAAGAGAATTTAAAGTGACGATAAGTTTTATAACTTTAGCTAGTATGCAACAATTACGTGAGCTTCTTGCTGGGAAGCCAGTTGATACCCCTCACAAAGCACTTACCATTATTGATATTGTCTTAAGGCAACTAGCAGCCCAAAGGTGCATTGCAGATTTGCAGTTGTTCTATTTCTTTAGCTTTATGTTCTTGTTTCATTTTCAATTAAGGTTACTGATATTGGATTTCCAATTACTTGTCTGTGGGTGTCTTAGGTATGTATCAGTTGGAAGGTTTCTCTATTCTCCTGATATTAAGAAACCACAGCAATTGGGTGGTGGCTTAGAATCATGGCGAGGATTCTACCAGAGTATTAGGCCTATTCAGATGGGACTGTCCCTGAATATTGGTGGGTATTCTTCTAATGCTTTAGGTTGTTTTGTTTTTATTGAAATGCTTTTACACAGTAACTTGTCCCCAAAAGTTAACATTCTGCATTTTTTTCCCTTGTTGCTTATGATTCAGACATGTCATCGACTGCGTTCATTGAACCACTCCCTGTCATTGATTTTGTTGCTCAGATTTTAGATAAAGATGTGTATTCAAGGCCATTATCAGATGCTGATCGTGTTAAGGTATTGTACTCTTTGGTGTGGAAACGAAGTGGTCATGCTCTTCACATGTGCAATTCTGTCCAGAATTATATACGTGTTGTCTATATCCAACTTAAAAACTCCTGTATGGGTTTTATGATATGCTTTGAAATCATACTAGACAGTTAGGTTGACAATCTGATAATTTGTGTAGCAAACTAGCAATTGAAAGTTCTAACCCATTCATAGGCTTAAAACTTTCAAATGTTACGTTCAAAGTAAGAGTAAGTGCTGCATGTAACATTCTGGTTCCTGATCCTTCTGGCTGCTTAACTCTGTTCTATGATAGCTGTCAATCTTATACATCATCAAAACATTGCTAATGGGCTCAGATAGAACATTTGGTGAAAGCATTACCTAATTAGTGAATGGACATAGTAATGCTAGATTCTAACTCAAAATGGGATAGCTACTATTCTAACATCTTGTATAATTTATCATTTAGAGTAATTTTTGCATTATTCTGAACTTTTCAAGTTTAGCTCTCCTTCCTGGTTCTAGAGCTGTGCTAAGCTTAGATTGAATAATTTGTGAAATCATTTTGATTGTTGAACAGTTATTGCTATGACAATGCAGCAGCTGTCTTTGCACGGTTTACATTTGATGTATCTTATTTCAATTTAGCCTTACTACTTGTAGGCATTTGCTTTCGCGAACACGATCAACCAAGATTGAATTTGAAGGTGTTTAATTCACCATTAGAACGTTCAAGTGTGTACATATCTTTTCTGCTCTTAGGATCAATAAGTACTGCACATCTAGTCCAGATTATCAATCCATTATTTTTGCAGATAAAGTTGAGAGGCAATCTTTAAATGATGTCTAACCAGGTTACTTTTGTATCAATGATTGCAGGTTAAGAAAGCCCTTAGAGGTGTCAAAGTAGAAGTTACACATAGAGGAAATGTTCGAAGGAAATACCGCATTTCAGGATTGACATCACAGCCTACAAGGGAGCTAATGTATTTAGATTCGCCATCATTGTTCTTTCCTCTTGCTAGTTGTTTTTGTGTTTTCTTATTGTACTCTTTTGGAATGATTATCTTCTTCTTTTTCCCCTTAAACAGTTTCCCAGTAGATGAGCAAAAGAACATGAAATCAGTTGTTGAGTACTTTCAAGAGGTGTATGGATATACCATTCAATATTCTCATCTACCTTGTCTTCAAGTGGGAAATCAAAAGAAGGTGAACTATTTGCCATTGGAGGTAGGCTCTGCTCAATATTTGCAACCTTTGTATGTAGCAGTCTATCCTCTTTAGCCAATTCATATGAATCTTTCTACAGGCTTGCAAGATAGTTGGCGGACAGAGATACACTAAAGGGCTGAATGAGAAGCAGATAACTTCTCTGCTAAAAGTTTCATGCCAAAGACCCCATGAACAAGAAATGGACATTTTACAGGTCTACATCATTAATTCCTTGAGCTTCTAGCGACTTTGTCGATAAACTAAGGAACATATATCTAAATAAATTGTAAATACTGAGATTGCTTGAGTGCTACTAAAGGAAAATCCATAGTTTTTTGCTTGTACAATGTTCCAATTTTCTACCATACTGCAACACTTGCTTTTTTTTATATAATCAAATGCAACACTTGCTCGTTCCGAAGAGTTACCCTCAATATCTATCAGAAAAAGACAAATTATTGGTCAATGCAAATAATAATGACAACATGAAGATGAACGGTACACCAAAGATCTGACATTTCTCCAATGTCTTTGCAGACAGTTCATCAAAATGACTATGAGAAAGATCCCTATGCAAAGGAATTTGGCATCAGTATAGACAACAAGCTTGCATCTGTTGAGGCTCGGGTTCTTCCAGCTCCATGGGTAAGTACAAAGCCACTTTACTACTTCAGACATTAAGCCTCATACTACCAACAAGTTGTTTATTGTATCCCTTTTCTTTTCTTAATAGCTAAAGTATCATGATACTGGAAAGGAAAAAGAATACTTGCCTCAAGTTGGTCAGTGGAATATGATGAACAAGGTTAGTCAATGTATAACTTGAGAAACTTAAAAATTTAACAGCAAACTGATTTCTAAGTGTTAAAAGTCAGAGACTAACTATATCTGACAGAAGGTTCGTTTTAATGCAGAAAGTAATAAATGGAAGCACCGTCAGACATTGGGCTTGCATCAACTTCTCAAAAACCGTCCAACAGAGCACTGCTTGTAGTTTCTGTCAACAGTTGGTTCAGATGTGCCAAATTTCTGGCATGGTAAACTTTCCTGATTCAGTTCTGGGTAGTGGCAAATTTTAAGTAGAAATCAGTGACTTTGTGAAACCATCATTCTATCCAAATAATTATAACACTGTTTCCAACATTCCTAGTCATTTCTTGCGTTTATAATATGTTTTTGTTGACCTTAATCTCAGGAATTTAACCGGGACCCTGTAATTCCAATATATTCAGCCAGACCAGATCAGGTAAAGAAGGCCTTAAAATATGTGTATTATGCTGCTGCAAGCAAGCTAGAAGGAAAAGAGTTGGAGTTGCTTATTGCCATTCTTCCAGACAACAATGGCTCTTTATATGGTATGTAGTTAGCTTTTGCTACTAGCTGGCTATTTGGGGCTCACTTTACAATATCAACTTAGACAATCCATATATATGGTTTCTATAAGCATTACCGATCAAGTAATGTAGAATGAAAAATATGTATATTGTTTCTCATACTTAGGAATTTAAATGTCTACAACATGATTTTTACACAAAATCTTCCAACTTTTAAGTTTTCATGTAAAGATGCTCAGAAATTTCTAAGTCTATTATCCATAACTTTGTGAGATTTATGTGGAATTCGTACTCACTAAGGGCTGCATGCTCCACTTTCAGGTGATCTAAAACGAATTTGCGAAACAGAGCTGGGGTTGATTTCTCAGTGCTGCCTTACAAAATATGTCTTCAACTCTAGCAGACAGTATCTGGCAAATGTGTCACTTAAAATCAATGTCAAGGTGTGTCATAATTGAATGATCTTTCGGGGTTCTACTACCCAAAAACAGAGCTTACTGTGGTTAATATTGTATTCATTTGACTTGCTGAAGTCAGATTAGTGATTTCTTTATCTAAAAAAAGTCTCTCAATTTTTTAGATGGGAGGAAGAAATACCGTGCTTTTAGATGCATTAAGTTGGAGGATTCCTTTGGTCAGTGACATTCCAACAATAATTTTTGGAGCTGATGTTACTCATCCAGAAACCGGAGATGATTCTTGTCCATCTATAGCTGCTGTAAGCATTTGAAAACCTTAATACCTCTACTAGAAAATTTTGGATGGCCCCAAGTTTGAGCATGCTGATTATTGTAATACAGGTTGTAGCCTCCCAAGATTGGCCAGAAGTTACAAAGTATGCCGGTTTGGTATGTGCACAGCCTCATCGAGAAGAACTTATCCAAGATTTGTTCAAAACCTGGAAAGATCCTCAACGGGGCATGGTTACTGGAGGCATGATCAGGTACGTATTTAAGGACTCCTTCAAAACTGTGCATGACTTGGGTGTTCTTATGTTCACATCTTGGTTTTGTGCTTTTTAGTTATTAAAAAAAATTTACAGCATAAAAGACTATCCCAACACTCAAACCCCTCCCCTATCTCAAGGAAATTACTAAATTTTCTAGAAGATGGACTAGGCAGGCAACTCCATCTACAAGACAGCATTTGTAAAGGGATGGAACAACAAGACCAGTTTTGGGGTGGGAAGACCTTGATGCCATTTATGCTAGAGCTATTTAAATTGGCCTTAAAAAATTCATTTTGTAGTTATAATGACTATCAAATTGAGAAATATGATTTGCCTAACTGTTAAGAAACCAGCAGTTGACCAAGTTGTTACTTAAGTTTTCCTAATCTAGGATATTCATGTGTGATCTAGAGAATTATATCTTTTATATTTTATTTGATTCCTTTAATTATTGACCTGGTTTAATTTTTAAGACCTCTGGATTTTTTTGGCTGACCTCGAGTTCAAAAACTTCGTAGATGAGGTTTATTGTAGTAGAAAGTGCATTCATTGGGTGTTTGAGGCTTACTTGGTGATGCATACATGGAGTCATGCCTTCTAATTGCTTCCGTAGGTTTTATTAGAAGATAAAATGATGGTTTCTTTTTTTAATTGAAGTTTACTAATTTGAGTTACTGCAGAGAGCTTTTACTTTCATTTAAGAAGGCTACTGGACAAAAACCATTGAGAATAATATTTTACAGGTACACTAATTTAATAACTATTTAGATAAAGAAATTGTTTCGATCTGCAGTTAGGTCCAAGAAATAGCTAAAGTATGCTTTTTATAATATCTGTAGGGACGGTGTTAGTGAAGGACAATTCTACCAGGTCTTACTATATGAACTTGATGCCATTCGTAAGGTAGGTGAAGATCTAGCATCCTTGTTTTTTATTAACTTGATTATCTTCCTATTCTTACATTCCTATCATGTCTAGGCTTGTGCATCATTGGAACCTAGTTACCAACCCCCAGTAACATTTATTGTGGTTCAAAAGAGGCACCACACCAGGCTCCTCGCAAACAATCACAATGACAGAAGTAGCACTGACAAGAGTGGAAATATCTTACCTGGTAATGCTCTTTGTTTCAAATCACCTGGAAGAGCTAGCCTACTCTCCCACTTATGATTTTATGCTTGGGGCCTATAAAAGTTACACATGAGGTAATTGAGTGATCACATGCTTTGGGCCAAGGGGTCTGATCAGATTCTGCAAAAGAGTTAGCTAGCTCTCTCCACAAGTCATGCAGCTACCATTCTGAACTCATAAACTGAGATGTTATTGATTTGAATTTCAAATGTAGGTACTGTGGTGGATTCAAAGATTTGTCATCCTACTGAGTTCGACTTTTATTTATGTAGTCATGCAGGAATCCAGGTATGGTGTTGAAACATACTAAATACTTCATAATTTGAGAATTGGACCTTAAGGTAGTTAAAGAGTTGCAATAAACCTCAGACAGAGTTGAGCATGCAAAGATCAACTCCATGTAAAAGCCTATTATATAAGAAGCTGAAACATATTCGAACTTTAAGTTATATTGCACATGGCATTTGACAGGGGACCAGTCGACCAGCTCATTATCACGTTCTCTGGGATGAGAACAATTTTACTGCAGATGAAATTCAATCACTGACCAACAACCTGTGTTATACGTAAGTTATTTGGTTCCCATGTTGCTTCTTCTACGTAAGCTTTTTACTTATAGTGAATTAACCTCGTTAATGATTTGGTTGCAGGTATGCTCGATGCACTCGATCTGTTTCTGTAGGTAAATTTCTACTCATCGTTTACAATACACTGACATGCACATAATGCCACCTACCTGCCTGTGAAAGTAATACATCAAATTTTCAAAGAAACTTACACCAACAATTCTTTGTTTAGATTGTCCTATGTCCTTGTTTGCATGATTTTATTAGCATTCAACTGGCAAGATACATATTTATCATACTGTACGGCATGTAATGGCAACTTAATAAATATCATTTCTTCTAAATGCAGTGCCTCCTGCATATTATGCTCACCTGGCTGCTTACAGAGCTCGATTCTACATGGAACCTGATGTGCATGAGAATGCTAAAACGCGTTGCACACGGGCCACTAATGGGTCATGTGTACGTCCTCTTCCAGCTTTGAAAGAGAAGGTGAAGAATGTGATGTTTTACTGCTAGAGGGAGGAAGTAGCAGGGGCAAGAACCAAATTGAAGCATAGGAAGGAGTTGTACATGCTGTACCTTGTGTTTATAATGTAGAGAGATTGTGCCTTGAATTAAAATTTGAAAATTTTGACAACACGTCTAACAAGGTTTTGATAGCGTTAGTGTTTTATATATGGATGATGATGTAAAGGTAACAGGACGTGTGTGTGCACGCACGCACGTGTGTGTGTTTATCTGTTAGGATTTAAGGGTCTGATTGCCTAGGTGATTTAGGAGCCTAAAAGTGCATTTTTAAAACCAGAATGTTGTTTCACAACAACAATTCTTGATAACTTTTTTACCATTGCTCATTTTAACCCCAAAATGTCGTTTCGCAACAACTTATACAAACACACCCTAAATTGGTAAATATAGTGACAATGTAATCTAAAATGGGACTGCATTCCTTGATCATTCTGTGAAACGAAAAACTCAGGAATTTGGAAACTAGAGACTCTCGTTGGAGCGAGAACAAGACTGCCCAGAGAGCTGGTTTAAGGTTTTTGTAGGCTGAGCCATCTTTGAGAGTAGGCCTTGAGTTTTGGTCGGTGAGCAAGGAGAAAAGAAACAGAGAGAGCTGAGCATTTTGAGAAATGGGCAGAGCCACTTTCGTTCAAGCTAAAGAGAGAAGTCCTTTTGGTTCCTAAGCTCCTAAGCTGCGGGAACAGAAAGATCATCTGAAAATACCCATGCTTAGCGCTTGATCGTATACCACTTTGAGTCGACATAGCTAAATCTTTAAGCTACAAAATATGCATAGAATTCGACATTAGCAACGTTGAGTTTCAGCTGTAACTCAATTTTGTTAAAACCGAGTTCCAAAAATAAGGGCATTTTGCTACAAAGTTTTAAAATTAACGATATTTACTCATTTTGCCCAATTTCACATGTGATCAAAGTCAATACGCTTGAGAATCTTTCACAATTTTTTTTTTTAATAAGGAGAAAGTGTGCAGACACAAAAAATTTGACATTTGTTAATATGGCAGATTGTTAGTAATAGGAAAAAACTGATGTTAATAGAGAGCTCAAATGAAAACTAGTGAAAACTTGCCAACATCCTCATGAAAAAGTTGACAAAATATTTTATGCATATAGCATTACTCTTTAATATTTTCCTATTTTGTTCAAATTCAAATTTCGAATTAAGTATTTGACTTTTTCTCTTTAAAGAATGGGTAATTTATTATACATTACCTCTCTTGATACTCAAATATTACCAAATTAATAATCTAAATACAAATTCAAATTCAAAGACATATTTTGACCTTGAAGACTTAGACTACCTAGTTATTTTGTGTGGAAAGAATCAATTTACAATTAATGACTAATTTAAGACCCCTCAAGTCAAAATGTCAAATTGAATTTAAATTCAATGCATTCGGAAGTCTTATTATCAATCATCCCATTAATACCCCCACTTTCTCCAAATTTACTTTCAAAATTCAAGTTTCAAACTTTTTTTTGTTTTTTTGAGAATTAGTTTCAAACTTAAATACAAACTATTTTGTAACCTATACTTACCCACATGAATGGTCAATTATAGTAATCCTATTGATGTTAAGCTTGGGTTTTTAAACATCTAGGAAATTAGTTTAACCAAGAGTTATGTTATATCTCCCATTAAAAAAAAAAAAAAAAAAAAAAGGAGTTTTGTGTTATAGGGTAATTATGTTCTATAATATATTGTCAAATAAATAATGAGAAATTTTTGTTTGTGAAAACATAATAATTTTTTGACTTTGTTATCCTAAATATTCATAATAATAACAAATTAACCATATTGATAATAAGACATTTAAAGGTACTTGTAGGGTCACAATTTGAGTCCTAAGCCCAAAAGTTAAAAGGATCTAAGCCCAAAGAGCCGAATACAATGAATTTGTAGAGAGTGAGTTAAAAAACTGTGCTATAATGAGTTGGGTAGCAATTGTAGTAGATCCAAATGACAATGAAGTAAAAATAGACCAGTCGTATCTAATAAAAATTGTCCTCGACACAGTCTGAGGAGATCAGTTCTTGTATATATTTCTTAAAGTTGGTTACAACTACAGTTCTTATTGCTACAGTAATTCTCTCTTAATTCATCGATCCCTTTCTCTCAGGGCCTCCCTTCTATTTTATATTGTCTTCCTCCCTTCATCTCTGCCCTCCACGTGTGGATTAGATTGATAGTTTTAATCCTTATCTCATCAGCACATTCCTAAAGTCTCTGAGAGTAGTTGTAAGGCTGAGAACTACTGTTCAGATATCACTTCTACATTAATGCAGCCAGAGAGTTAGCTGCAGAGCATTTAATGCGGTGGTGGCAGCTTTCCCTTTAGATATTTCATAGCCTCCCTTTGTCCTGTTCCTTCTTGATACTTATCCTTATCAGTGGAATCGTCTGAAACATTGCTCTTGATGTCAAACTGCACCTTCTGACCTCGGCCTTGCTCGGCAAGCATTCTTCCTCGAATCGCCTCCCTGGAACATTATGCCTAGATCGCTTCCTTTATTTATTAGCGCTGACCTCTATAACACGTTTACCCGTCCTTGGACTATTAGGTGTCCTCAGACTAGGCCCCCGGCCCAATATATTCTACCAGGCCTAACATCCCTACAATACTAAAATAGTTTTTCCTTACAACTTTCACAATATTATTTCCGTCAAGTTTCTCATTATCATATATACTAATCTCATTCCAGCGCAATGCGTGAGAATATGTCATTATTTTGTAATAAAATATAATATATAATTTATTTTCAAAAATATTTGTAAAATCATATATTAGGATTAGTCATTTGTAACAAAATATTTTTCTCATTAGAGAATTTCATTTTAGATGTATTAAACTATTAATTAAGAAATGTACTTTTCTTATATAACCCTTTACCAAACCAACAAAAGAGCAAGGATCTTTATTTTTTTTTTATTCTTTATAAAATAAACAATGTCATATTGCTTTCTTTTTTTTATTCTTTATTTTTTACTTTCTTTTTGCAATGGGAAAGTCAGACATAACTGTGTATTTTATAACAGCACTATTTTTATTATGAATTTGAAGGGTAGAGATACCAAAATCATATGAAATAGGAACATCAAATAGATTTCCATCATTGGTTTCACTTTGAAGGGTAGAGATACCAGGACCATATAAAATAGGAACATCAAATTGATTTTTTGCGTCAATTTCACTTCCAGCACACATCTCGACTTGAGTCCCACCAACCCTTTTTTACAGTACTTTTTTGACCTTCTAGCTCGTGCTTCATCCATAAGTATCTCCAGTAATATATTCGAATATGATATCAAATTATTAATGCAATATCACCACTAAATCCTCATCATATTCTTTTTTTTTGAAGCCGGAACCAAATGAATATCATTAATGAATAATACTAGAATCCAAATACAGAGCATCGACTACTGGTGGAGGATCCTCCTCCAACCATATAATTTCATTATCAGATAATCTAGCAAATCTAGCCAACGCATGAGCAACACCATTGGCACTACGCCTAACACAATTAACTGAGAAGGATCTAAAACCTGCAATCAAGCACCAAATATCTTCATAAATAAACCCAAGCCGAGCTAGATCTGGTTGAGCCTGTGCCACTTTCTTCAACACCCTTGCGTTGTCACCTTCCAAAATCACTTCCATAAACCCAGCATCTATGGCAAATTCAAGAGCTTTACGGCAAGAAAAAACAAACTATTGTGAAAAGAAAACAATAAAAGCTCTAATAAAAAAGTTACATAAGGCTGTCTATATCAGCATATCAACAACTAATCATATAATTTACCAATAATAATAAGAACATAAGTAGTTAAAAATAGCTAACCTTCATTAAGAAAATTAGTTTAAAATATCTGACTTTGTTGCCAATAGAGTTTTCCAATTTTATGACAATCCCTTGGTAACAAAAAAATTACACCATAAGCAAACACACATGATTATTTTCTTGTAACTAAACAAACATTAAGCGAAGTCGGAGGAAAGAAAGGAATAAGAAAATCTTAGCAATGCTCGGAACGTGTTACAGAGCATAAGCCGGGACCATTAAAAAGTTGTAGAAAAATAAAATTGGAAGGAAAGGAGAACCTCTTCCTACATAAGATAAAGAAGTAACCCTTTGAATACCCAAAACCATGCATCATAGATCTCGAGAGATCCCTTTCAAATTCCATAGTATTCATGAAAAAAAAAAACTAAGAGTGTTGTATATGATGGAATCCCTAAACCGATGTGGTAATATGTACTGCTAGTTGTGTAAGACTCGAATTTTGGTGTTGATAGAAGTTTCTAATCTGCATAAAAAATAAAAAATAAAAACTATCTGATTTAAGGAAGTGAATCTGGATTTGGTTGGGGTTCTTATCTGCTCTTCCAAAAGGAACGTAGAAGTGATTTGTTGAAAATGGAGACCTTGAATTGGAAGGATAATTATGGTATGATCCTCACATTTGACACTAAAATTAAGAATTTTTTTGGGGAACAAATAGCACAAAATTGGACTCTGATTATATATATATATATATATATAATTTACTTAAAGTGCCATGTTAACAAGTACTCTTAAAGTAATTATTAATAAACTATTTTAGAAATGTTTTAAAACCACTTTTAGGGAAATATGAAAAGGAGTAAAAAATTTAATTTTTATCTTTGCCCACAAATTGTTTTTATAAAATTATAAACTAATGTCCTTAGGACTTCCATTAACTTTTTCCTTTACTTAATACTTTAGTCAATTTTATCTAGCATTTATTAAGTCATTTAAAGTTTGATCTTTCCCTCCAAAGTCTTGAGCTTGATTTTAATTTCTTTGATAATTTGATTTTTTGTTGGAATTTAAATTATCCTAAACTATTTAATTTGAATGGAATCCTATACTATCTTATTAGAATGAAATGAAATTCATGTTTTCATATTTTTCATGATTTATTTTATCAAAATTAATTGAAATCCTGAAGAGCTAAACACCAAAAATAAAGGAAGTTGTACAAAAGAAGAAAGAAAAAAAAATGATAAAACTTTCTTTCCAAAGTGGTATGGATCAACATACATTGCCTCTATTCAAGTACAAATCCAAAATGCAAGAACGCATATGAGCACATAGAAGAAAACTGAATTCTTCATTTGAAGGAATATGGTGTGCGGCACTACATTAGGGTGTACAATTGTTCAAAGTGGAGTACACCTCTTGATCTAGGAATATGGTGTACCCCACTACATTATGGTGTACACTTGTTGAAAGTGGAGTACGGGAAAGTATAGCATGTTTCCGTAATATCAGCTTAGCCTCAAATTTGGTGTTTTATACCCAATAAATTACTGATATCTGTCCAAAAAAGCCACATCAGTTTACTTCACAAGCCCAAATAAAAAGACAATTTTGCAACTGAAAAATTTTCAAACCTCGCCCACTGTTATTCTCTGTCTCTCCTCCTCCTTCTTTCAAATTCAATTCCCAAAATGAAACCCTGATATTTTTTGAACCCCTGCCAGTTTTACTTTCTCACTCTCTCCTTTGTCCCTTTCAAATCTAATTCCAGAAATCAAACCATTACTCTCTTTCATACCCAAGCTCCCTTCCATCCACAATTGCCTCTTCCATTTTCTCGTTGCCACAATGTTCTTCCCCCACCTACGGTGCGAGTTCTCACAGTCACCATCGAGCATCACCAGTTCAACGAGACCAGCCTTTATATCCTCTGAAAATCACCTTTACTCTTTTTCTAGCATCACCGTTGGTTTGGAGAACCTGGGCCATTTTCTCACTCATCGATTCTGACGCCCAACGACCCAAAAGGGTAATTTTTCCATTCTATCTGTTTCTTTGCAGTACATTTTCACATCTTCTTTTTATTTTCTTCTTGTTTTTTCGCAACTACAGATGGGTTTTTCACTTATCACAATTTTGTTTTTTTTTATTTTTTTTAAAAGCAAGGGAACATTTTAGTGTGGAAAAGAGATAGATAGGAATACTAGAACCTGAAACATGTTGTATATTTGATATCTTGAACAAGATATTTATTTATGATATATATCCCTAGCTTTTATGAAACAAAGATTAGGATATTGAAACTGATCTGTATCTCTTTGAATTTGGTACTGTTGCTTTAATTATTCCCAAATTTAGTGGATGAAAAATTGTTCTCTTTCTTTGAATTTGTTTTTGATATCATCAGATTTATTGGAAATTTGTAGCAGCTACGCTTGTTCTCTATATTAGATATGAATGAGCTGCCCTGTTCTTTGCCTAATGAAGCTTGTGTTTTAATTTCATTTGGCAATGTGTAGTCAATGTCATAGGTCCGAAATTGTTTTGATCAAGATATGGCAATCCAATAGTTTGGCAAGTTTGTTCTTTTGCTCTTCCCTAATAGGCTTTATTCATTACAAAATGAAAAACTTGTTTGAAATGGCCAAGTTGTAAGTTTCTAATGTACATTAGTTAGCCATATAGGTTGATTAAGTGTATTAAGTATTGTATGAATTGTTAGTTATCATGCACCCAAATGAGAAGTTTTAGTTTTAAAGGTAGATGACTTACCTTGCAATTGTCATCCTGGATGATATATATATATATTATTATGTTATCTTGTGTGCATGCTAACAATACATTTTTATGTCATAATGTTTTTAGCATTTGTCAAAGGCATGATGATAAAACATCAGCTGCAACATTAGCTGCCACACCAAAGCAGCTCAGGCTGTAACATAGTGCAGCAGCTAGTGCACCAGAGTAGCACACACAAGCACTAGAGCAGGCAAGGCAATCAAACAATGCAATAGCAAGTGCAAGAGCAGATGATATGCAAATTGAAGGATCAGATGAGCATCAAGGGATTGTGTCTTGTGTTACAAAATTGAAGAAGCTCAAGAATAGTATAAATCTGTCTAAACGACAAAGCAAGAGTGTAGCTTAGTTGTAATTGTACAGTAAACGATATGTAGTTTGTATATAATTATAGTCAGCTTAATAAGTCAAGCATGTGTAAGAGTCTATTATGTTTGATTGTCCCTGTTCACACGTGTAGCAATCTATTAAGTTAGTTACAAAGTTGATCTGGTTCTTTTGGTGTATATATGTACAGATTTGATTCAATGAATGAGATGAGCAAATCATTTTCATCAAAACAATTTTTCTCATAGCATTAAAGGTGAATGTTAGTTATGAATGGTGTGGCCAACTTGTTCAGCAACTTTCATTTCCATTTTACCAATGTTATAAGCCTGAACTCATATTAATAAGTTGGACTTGTTCAGCAACTTCCATTCCATTATACCAATGTTAAAAGAGTGGGTTCATATCAATAAGTAAAGAAAAATTCACATACATTTGAGATCATTGTAAACTTCAATGGTTATTATCTATCTAAGAATATTATATATAAAAATGAGAGTTTGAACTTGATGTTTCAAGCAAATAGCATGACTACCTATTTAGAAGTATGCCTTTCACAATAATTGTAATTTTTTTTTTTTTGATAAGCTGCGATAGTTGTATTAAATTAAAACTGGAAAACAAGAGAAGGGCAATCAACCTTACAAGCTGACTGTAAAGCAATCGAAAGATTGCTGTTATTGCAACAAAAAGGTGAGGAAGAAACTAAAGCTAACCTGGCAGCAACATGAGCTGCACCATTGCAACTCTTATTGATCCAACTAAAAGAGAAAGCAACAAACGAATATTGTCAGTTATAGCTAAGATAAACCAATCTACGGATTAGTACTTGCTAGCAATTAAGTCGAAGCAAATTTTAGAGTCACCCTCTGAATTCACATTACTCCAGCTTTCAGAAATAGCTAACTGGGCAACCCACTAGATAGCAGCAACTTCAGCAATGAGAGGAGAGCCAAGATGACATAGCTATTTGTAAATTGTCCAAATGGGAGGACATGTAAAAATATTCATCCACAATTGCCTTATTCAAAGATGAACTTATAGAAATGAACTTTACCATCACATTTAAAAATATTCATCATTTTCATATAGAATTTGTGTTAAACTAGAAGCTACTCAAAATGCAAATATAGAATCTAACAAGTTTTTGTAGCTTCATTAATTACAAAAGGTATTCAAAAGAGTTGTTACAAAATGTATCAACTATCCAAATTGTTAGATATCCCATCTAAAAAGCAGCTGTCTAAGTCAAATATGTTGCCTAAAAATATTGTCCATTAGTTGTGCATATGACTGTGTAGTTTGCTATTCAAAAAATTGTCCAAAAAAGTTCTCCATTATATTCAAAATCTTGTGCATATGACTGTGTAGTTTCCTATTCAAAAAGCTGTCCAAAAGTTCTCCATTATATTCAGAATCTTGTGCATATGACTGTGCAGTTTGCTAATAAAAAAATTGTCCAAAAAAGTTTTCCATTATATTTAGAATCTTGTGGTTGAGTCTTGGAAAAAAAAGAGTACATGTTAAGAGGCATTTTTTTTTTCCTTCCTAATGTAAAAAGTTTAAAAAATAGTACATGTTAAAAGAGTTTTTTTTTCTTCCTAATGTAAAAAGTTTAAATTGACATAATGTACCTGGCTGAAGGATGATATTAATTTATTTTCTTGAAGCATTCTTGAATGACTAAACATGGGATTGAACAACTCTAGGGAAAAGGATGATGATTGAACACCTCCTAAGAAAAAGAGGAAATAGTAGCATATGGTTAAACTTAACAAGCAATGCTAAGAAAAAAAAAAATGATTAAAATAGTTGTTTTAGACATACTATGTATCATAGAACTAACTTGTGGAGCTTGTGAACTAGTTGCATCTTTTCCACTTCTTCTCATCTTTTCCACTTGAATTTCTTGATTCATTCTTGTAGAGCTAAACATGGGATAAACAATAGACATCTCTAAGGGAATGAATGATGATTGAACATCTCCTAAGAAAAAAAGGATATAGTAACAAATGGTTAAACTTAACAAGCAAAGCTAAGAACAAAATGGTTAAAATAGTAGTTTTGAACATATCATTTATCATAGAACTAGCTTGTGGAGCTCGTGAACTAGTTGCATATTTTCCACTTCTCATCTTTTCCACTTGAATTTGTTGATGCATTCTTGTAGAGCTAAACATGGGATAAGCAATAGACATCTCTGGGGGAATGAATGATACTTGAACATCTCCTACGAAAAAGAAAAAATAGCAAATGGTTAAACTTGACAAGCAAAGCAAAGAGAAAAAATTACTAAAATAATAGTTTTGAACATACCATGTGTCATAGAACTAGCTTGTGAAGCTTGGGAACTAGTTGCATCTTTCATGCTTCTTCTCATCTTTTTCACTTGAATTTCTTGAAGCATAGAAGTAGATTGTGGAGCTTGTGAAGTTGAAGCATCTTTCACCTTTTTTCTTTTCTTTTTCTCCAATTAACATTTTATTCTAGCATTGGTTATCCCTTTCTTTCTCACATGTGGTGGATCAAGGATTGGTTTCTCCCCATCTAAGTTTGGTTGCACCTCATCATGTGCAAGATCTTGAGGACATTCTTTACTAACATATTCCACCCCATTTGTAGCCATCATATACTTTTCAAACTCACGTGATAGCTCTCTTAGATTATCCATAATAAATTTTGTCCCACTATCGGTCAATGAAACCTTATCAAACATATTATATCCCAAATGAGTTAACATGCTTATACGCAATGTACGACTTGATTTCTTTTTTGGTTGAGAAAAATCATCATAACAACACAATCTCTTTTTTGCATCTTTTGTCCATCTAATTGATATATATGTATCTGGTATTTTGTTCACATTGTTAACAAGAAACACCCTTAAAGCATGGCAACATAAAAAGCCCTAAGTCTCAAATAACTTGTAATCACAGCAAATGGTTAATTCAGACCGGTTAAAATGCACAGTATATACCCTACTACTGATCTCATTATGTAGTGAATATGTTAAGTTATTCTCATGATGGTTAGTTTCAACATAACTCAATCCCCCACCTAAATTGAACTCTTCTTCAAACATTTTAAACAAAGTAATAGTATAAACTTTAGCAGCATGACTTAAGATACCTCCATACCTCATTACTTTTGAAGGTACACTATTCTTACAACGAAAATCTTCATTTATTTCATTTTGGTGCATTTCTACCACTTTTTCCTCATAAAATTCAACAACTTGGATAAGTGTCGTGGATGTTTTCATGATTTGATAAAATACACTATTTGTACTCTCACTCCGTTGGGTAGACTTCATCTTTGCAAAAAAGAAATCTACATTGAAGGTTGGACACCACTTTTCTTGGATTTGGTATAACCTTTTAAGTCATGCATGATCCTTTAAATTATGCTTCTCAATCATACCATTCCAAGTTAACTCAAACTCCTTTTCAGTTAACATCCATTTAAGCACTTATTAAATCTTTGATGGAAATCTAGATTACCATAGAGTCCTGGGAAGTTTTGTTGGGCATTTTTACTAATATGCCATGAACAAAGTCTATGATGAGATTTAAAGAAAACCGCCTTAATAGCATTTGCCATTGCTTGGTCTTGATCTATAAAAATAGATTTTGGTTGTCGACCTCCCATTACTATCAAAAAAGTCTCAAACAACCAAATAAATGAATTAGTGGTTTCATCTGTTAGAAAGGCACAGCCAAATAAAACATTGTTCCAATGATGATTGATCCCCACAAATAGTGCACATATTAAGTTATACTTATTAGTTCGATAAGTGGTGTAAAAAACAACATCCCCAAAACAGTCATAATCTAATTTTGATATACCATCTCTCCAAAAGAAATTTGCTATTCTATTTTCTTAGTCTACTTGCACTAAATAAGAAAACATTGAATCTTCACTTTGTCTATTTTTAAAATGATTAATAACACTTTGCCCATCCCCAACTTCAATCAATTGTTTTCTTTTAGTGTGCAAGAAGTTATGTCAATATCTTCTAAGGAACCCAACATTATTTGCACCACCAAGCTCCTTTGATAAAAATGAGTAAGACCTTGTTGCTTTTATGCCTGAGCTAACCATTGTCTCAATTATAGTCCCATGAGTACTTAGCACCTTCCTTCTTGATCTCAAATTACACCTCTCTTCTAGACTTGCAAATTCATGATTGTGTTCATCATTGAAGTGTGAAACACTCCAAATACCATTTTTAATATCAAAACGAATCCTTGCTTGACAACCTTTTCTTGTATCTAATTTATTATACTTTTTATAATCATAGGGGCCTTCAAACTCTTTATGACTCTGTTTTGAACACAAAAATTCTCGTTGCCTAAGAATACCATTAGTCTTTCGTGTAACCCCTTTTCGAATGCTAAACCCCTTGTTTAAAGCATACTCATTATAGAGATTATATGCTTCTTCTTCAGAACTCACTTGCATTCCAAGTTTAATTTCATAGTATTCACCCAAAATTACATTCTCATGATTTTCACTTTTATCATTGTCACCAACTGTATCAAGAGCATTTTCTAAAAAATCCATTACTAGTCTAACCTAATCATGAAAAAGAATGTTGAATGGACAAATTGAATAGGCAGAACTCATAATTTTCCATAATAACACAACTATAAACTTAAAGTAAAGAAAGAAAAAGGAAAAGAAAGATTAAATACCTCAACGAAGACTCTTAGAGAGAGACTATTTATTGGAATCAATTCCTTCAGGAAACCCAATAAAACAAAAGCATCACATCCCTGTACTAGTGCCAAATTGAAAGAGATATGAATCAGTTTCAATATCCTATTTCTTCAACTCTTTGTTTCACAAAAGCTAGGATATACATAAAAAATAAACTTCTTATTTAGGCTATCACATATACAGCATGTTTTAGTTTTGTATTCCCATTTATCTCATTTTCACACTCTAATGT
>CM042474.1:82534435-82549435 GCA_023621385.1 Quercus gilva
GCAAGGCATATATTCAGAGTTAATGGTTAGAGATTGAAGCACTATTATGGAGAATAAGTGGAGAGGAACTGTGCATTTATTCCTCGTAGAAATCCTAATTGATGAAGATTGAAAAGTCTGGCTGTAGACTATAAAACAAGCGCTTATGGGAGGTAGCCCATAAAACTTTCTTTTATTCTTTTATTTTTATTATTTTTGTTTTTATTATTTATTTGAATAATTTGGATTTTGATGCTGGTCTATTTTGCAGGAATAAAGAGCTGAAAATTACAAACTAATGTGGATTCACCATAAAACCAGGGAAGTTCCTTTTGAACTGTTTAGACCCCTTAAACAAACAACCAGATTGCGTAGCCTAGATTAATTAGCCAAGTTGTTACTTAGTCAAATTAAACAATTCTAGGTTAAAACAATCAAATAATCATATCATGCATATAAAACATATAAAGCAGCGGAATAATAAAAGAACACAAGATATGATCACCCAAGAAACCACACGAAAAAACCTGGGGAGGATTTTACCCACCGATCCTCAAGGCAAAATAGAATCCACTAAGAAAGAATTGAAGTTCTTACAAAAGGACTTACAAGCTCCCCGCTTGACTTCCTAATGCTACCCACCAGTAAAACTTCCTGACACGACCACGCGCAGGCTCCGAATCCACGGACTACTTCTTTCTTTGAATCCTTCAATCAGCTACAAGCTCCCCGCTTGTTTATCTTTAAGCTTCAATGGCAGCAACCAAGTTGATCATCAAGATATTGAAGTAATCTCAATCTTGAAAACCCTAAGCTTTGTGTAAAGGAAAGCTCCTCTAGATTTCACAAGAGATTTACACAAAACTGCAATGTATGAGCAACAATACAACTTGTGCAACTCTGAAAACGTGGCTAGGGTTTTGCCTTATATACCTAGGGCAAAAACATAAACCCTAAACGTTTTAAAAGAGTTAGGACTGAGCTGGAATTTCTGCAGAAAACGCATCTGGGCCGATTTTCGATCGATCGAGCCAGGCCGAGAAGCCCTAATGCATCTGCAGTCACTCGATTCCAACTTTACAATATTTTACCAACTTTGAGCAAGCCTAAACTAGACTAAATACACTGTTTTGATCATGGTTTGCCAACATTACAAATTAGAGTTCTAAATACATAAAATCCTAAGACCTTAGAACCTAACACCTTTCATTTCTTCAATTTGTCTCACTTTTGAATTACAATGAGGACATTGTTTGGTTTAGGTTTGGGGGTGTAAACTCCTACAGTCTTGAGTTGTTGGATTGTCTTATCAAGCATGTATTTGAGTATGATTAAATTCGCTATGACTCTGAAATTTGTGATTGAGGATGGTTTTGAGAAAAATTTTCAAAATTTGCTATTATGTTAGGCAGAGTTTTGTGGGTACTTTGATTTAAATCTTTGTCCTTGAAAATAATTGAGCACATAGTCAATTTTTCTTTACTCCATTTTGCCTATGAAGAGAAGGAGTTGAATTAACTGGGTCAGGAAAGTTCAATCTTGCTTTGCTCTAGAATCCGTTGATGGATCCTTGAGGCGAAATCCTAGTTGATACCTGTTGAGGTTCAAAAAAGAATTAAATAGCCACAAATAGGCCCAAAGAGATAGAATAGACATTGGGCCCATTTCACACAAAAAAAAAAAGAGAAAAAAATAATAAAGGGTAGGCTCTCACAATAAAGAAAAGAGAGAAGAAAGAAAGAAAAGGCCCAGAGGGCTGGGATCCAGAGGAAAGGCCCAACCAGCGAACCAGAGAAAGCCCAGGAGGAAGAACTGGGTCGGAATCCCAGAAGCCTCCCAGAGGTAGGGGATCCTTGGATGCGCGAAGTAGGATCATGGCAGAAAAATTAAAGAAAGATAAGAGACAAAGGGCACGTAGACCTTATGACCCAGACACGCAGTGGAAGTACAGAGCAAAAACGCAGGAGCCTGGTTCCAACCATTTAGAGAAAGAGACAAGGAAGAGTACAACTGGAAAAAGCTAGAGCGCTGAGAAGAAAAGCCAAAATGCCTCAGGCCAGCCAACGGAAAATTTGGAAATAGAAAGGAGCTGAGGGACTTTCATCTGGTCGCAACAAAAAGCAAGAAACTATGAAGAAAAGGAAATGACATGATCCTGAAGCAACCAGGCACGGCACAGACTTTAAGGGGCAAAAGGGAGAAATCGTTAGTACCCTGGAGCCCGAAGCTGTGCTATAAAAAGGGGAAGAAAAAGATTAAAAAGGGGGAATTCATCTTACGATTAGACCATTTTTTTTAGGCATTCACAATTGCTTTCTAAAGTCCCATAAAATTACAGAAGAGACTCTGTAAACTTAAGGGGAAAACAGAGGAACCATCCTCGGTATCCTAGGACAGCCACTACAGTACATGCTCGGATTCAACAAGCTTAAATTTTGCAAGTCTTTGAAGCTTGAATAGCTATCAAAGTCTGTAACTTATGAGCTCAGTTGAACCTTGCACCACGTCTTAGTAAGCATTGTAATCACAACTAAGTGAAATTAATAAAATACACCTCACTAATTAGAGGATCCCTAACTTGTTCTTACGTTATATTTCCACTTGTCATGCATCTCCTTTACTGTTAAAATGTCATTCAATACAAATATTCTTGTTTTGTTAGCTATTTGTATTGTAGGAAGTATGTTTTGCGCACCAGTCGATTCTTAAAACAGCCCTTTAGCTGCGGAGAATCGATCCCAGTCCACCAAGAACATCTTACACGGCCCAGGATTCTTGGGCCATAGTGCTGAAGAAAAAAGGCACTCTCACATTTTGGTGACTCCACTAGGGACTGGGTAAAGAAAAGGGAAGAAGCAATCCCTTCGCAGAACATGCCTCCAAGACAGAGGAACAGTAAAGGTGCAAATGTGCCACCCACGGCTGCTGAGCCCGTGGGAGAAAATGAAGTGGCCTCCAGATAAAGAGGCAAGGTGCCCTTAGCAGAGCACGAAGCCGTATCAGAACAGAGGAATGCAAGGCAGGAGCTAGACCCTATGGCTCAAATGACTGCGATGTGGAAAGACTTGCAACAAGAAGTTCGCCTTCTCAAAGAAGGTAAGACACAGGAAGTCAGAGACAATGCCCCCCATGTGGGCAACCAAGATAGAACCCAGCCAGAAGGAGGGTCAGCAGTGGGAGGAGGAACTAACCTCCAATACCTAACACTGGCAGATGTCAGTGCCCTCCTGGACCAAGAAAGGGAAAAACTTTTCGGGACCCCTAAGCAATTTTCTCGGGATCTCCCATTCCAACCAGAACTCCTTGGCAAGCCATACCCCAAGGGATATGAGCCACCAAAGTTCCATCCTTTTGATGGAAGGAATGGAAGTGCAGTAAAACACATGAGTAGGTTTGTCCATACTATGGGCCCCTACGCAGGAGACCGGGAGCTGTGTCTAAAAGAGTTTGCTAAGTCCCTAGTGGATAGAGCGTACACTTGGTACACCACACTGAGACTTAGGTCCATTAAGACCTGGGATGAAATGATGGAAAGATTTTGTGCAAAATATTACCCTGATGAGGACAAGGTCACTTTCTAAAGCCTTCAGATGGTGCGGCAGAGGCCTGGAAAGGATCCTATCCAGTTCATCAAAAGATTTGAAGATGTGTCCTTAGACTGTTATGGGGACCATGAAGAAAAAGAGCTTGCGAAGACTTGCATCTCTAACATGCTTTTCGATTACAGACTCAACCTCGAAAATTTATGTATCACACAGTTCACTGACCTGTTACAGAGAACAAGAAGGACAGCACAAACTATGAGGGCGAAGAAGGCGCCAGCATCCCAAGCCATGACAACATTGGTGGGAGAAAAAAGGAAGAGGCCTGATGGAAAAATGTTCGAGGAACCACCAGTGATCCCATGTACTGTAGAAGAATTAAACCACGTCCTGGACAAATGGATCGGGGATGGAGTGGTTAGGCCATTCACTGTGTCCAGGCCACCAACCGAGGAAGAAAGGAAAAATCCTTTGTTTTGCAGGATTCATAATTATGTTAAGCATTCCACCAAGGATTTCTGGACCATCCGCAGGCTTTTTCATAGGAAGCTAAGAGAAGGAACCCTAGAGCTCACCCAAAAGAAACCAGAAGTACAAAGAAACCCCCTGCCTAACCACGAAGGAAAGGGGGTGGTAGCTGTGGTAATCCATGGGAACCTGGCAGAAGCAAAAGAGCCAGGAGGATCCTTCCACCCAAACACAGTCAGGACCCTCCAGAAGAATCCTAAGTTCAGATCACTATTCAATCAGCTGGGGTTTGGACCAGAAGCAATGAGGGTGGCCACGGAATCTCTCATGACTATAGCAGCAGATTCAGGAATGGAATGTTTCAAGGCAGAATCACATGCCAATCGAGCTTTCTTGGAGACAACCAATGCCATAACCTTCACTGATGAAGACATGGAGGTTGAGCATCCAGACCACCGTAGACCTCTTTACCTAATGGCCACCATAAATGGTGTCCAAATCAGAAAAGCACTGGTGGACACGGGGGCATCACTCAACCTCATAGCCCTGAGTACCTTGGAAGCCGTGGGCCTAGCTGGAAGGAGGATCCTGGGGGCTCCCATGGAGATAACTGGATTTGGAGGATTAGCAGAATCAATCGAAGGATATATACAGCTAGCCCTAAGGGTGGGGCCAATAGTAGCCTTAACCAGATTTCACGTAATCAATTCAAAAGTATCCTACTGTACTCCTGGGACGGCCATGGCTCCATAAGCACCGCCTTATACCATCCACGTACCATCAGTGCGTTAAGGGGAGATTGAATGGGAGGCCTGTAAGGATCCCTGCCAACCATAACCCTTTCAGCCAAGGAGAAGTAAACTTTGTAGAAACAATGTTTTATGATGAGTTAGAACCTGATGATGAAAGTCCCATGCCAGGGACCCCAAGAACGTCTATCTTGGAAAAAGAAGAAGGAGGAGGTACCCATGACTTGAGAGACCTCCTGAAGAGAAAAAGGCAAAAGAAGGAGCCCAGCACCTCAGGATCCCGGGAGTGTGTAGTAGTACAGGAGCCCGGGGGAAGATTAATATATTGTTTGTAAAGGTGCGCGGGACCTGAGTGCATCATGCAGGAAGGCCCCGGACCACCAGAATGTATGATAGACCAAGAGGAAGTCCTAGAGGAACCAGTCAAAGAGACACAAATCCAGCCTGAGGAAGAATTACAGGAAGTAAACTTGGGGGCTGAGCTGGGATCCCAGAAGCCTATTTTCATCAGTAGTCAATTGGCAACACAAGAAAGGGGGCCACTGGTGGCTTTGCTCAAAGAATACACAAATGTGTTTGCATGGACCTATGATGAGATGCCTGGTCTGGATCCTGGGCTAGTGGTCCATGCCCTCAATGTGGACCCAGGAGTTAAACCAGTAGTCCAACCAGCCAGGGTCTTTCACACTGATGTAGAAGCCTAGATAACTCAAGAGATCAAGAAGCTGCTAGCAGCTGGTTTTATTAAGCCCATTCAGCACCCCAGATGGCTTTCTAACATAGTACTTGTGAAGAAAAAGAACGGCCAGATCCGTTGTTGTGTGAACTTCCGCAACCTGAATAAAGCGTGTCCTAAAGATGAGTTCCCTCTGCCTAATATTGACCTCCTTGTGGATTCAGCTGCGGGAAGTTCCATGTTCTCATTCATGGACGGGTATAGTGGGTACAACTAGATTCGTATGGCTGCCAAGGATGCCGAGAAGACAGTATTCAAGACACCAATCGGGAATTTTTATTACACTGTAATGCCCTTTGGCCTCAAAAATGTAGGAGCGACATGCCAGCGAACCATGACAGCCATCTTCCATGACATGATGCATGAGGAAATGGAAGACTATGTGGATGATATTGTGGTCAAGTCAAAAACTAGGACAGGACACCTTCAGGTACTTAAATGAGTTTTCAAAAGATGCAGAGAATACAAGCTACGCATGAACCCTATGAAATGTGCCTTTGGAGTATCTACAGGAAAGTTCCTTGGGTTCCTGGTACATCATAGAGGCATAAGTGTAGATCCAGCCAAAGCTGCAGCCATTGTTATTATGAAAAGACCAACAACAGTGAGGGAGCTCAAAAAGCTTCCTAGGAAGGGTCTCCTACATCAGGAGATTCGTGCCAGGACTGGCTTCAGTCACAGGGGGCTTATCCAAGCTATTAAAGAAAGGAACTGAGTTCACCTAGGGAGCAGAACAGCAGGAAGCCTTCCAAAGGGTCCAACAGATCATGAATCATTTGCCCACTCTCCAGGCACCAGTACGTGGGTGACCCTTGCTATTATATTTGGCATCAAATGCCCAAGCAATAAGAGCCCTGCTGGCGCAAGAGGATGATGGTGGGAACGAGCAACCTGTTTACTATGAGCAGAACACTCAAGGATGCCGAAACCAGGTATCCCAAGATAAAAAAAAGGCTTGCCTAGTGGTTATTTACGCATCCCAGAGGCTGAAGAGGTATTTCTCAGCCCACCAAATCCTTTTAGTGACTAAGTCACATCCCATAAAAGCACTCCTGCATCAGCCCCTCCTAACAGGGAGAATAGCACAGTGGCTGAACCTGCTTTCTCAATATGACATAGGTCTCAGGACCCCCAAGGCCGTTAAAAGTCAAGCCATAGCTGACCTCCTGGCACAGTTCTCAGGGAAGGAGAAAAGCTCACTAAGCGAAGAGATCCTAGGTGAGGTGGCAGTAGCAAAAATCCTGGGAAAGAAATGGACAATGAGATTCGATGGGTCAGCTACAGCAACCTCAAATGGTGTAGGAATTGTACTGAGCTGTGAAAATGGGGACACCATACCTCTATCTTTCAAGCTTGGTTTCTCCTGCTCCAATAATGCAGCTGAGTACGAGGCGTACTTAACCGGGCTAACTATAGCACTCAGTATTGGGGTGAAACACATGAGAGTACTGGGAGATTCCAATCTTGTGGTCTATCGAGTAAAATGTGACTTTGCACTAAGGGAACAAAGTTTGGCAGCCTACAGGACATGGGCACAGAGGCTGGAGCAGGAATTTCTAACCTTTAGCATAGAATATACGTAGAGAAGTGAAAACAGATTTGCAGATGCATTTGCCACCCTGGGATCCCAGGTACCATTCAAGGGAAAAGACACTCTGATCAGAATAGGAAGGCAGGAGCATTCCATCTTAAAAATCCTCCAACAGATATCCCCCGAAGAGTCCAAGCAATGGGACTAGAGGAGCGAAGTGAAAGAAAAAATGAAAGAAACAGGATCCGGAGGGAATGTCAAAGAGCTGAGGGACTACGCTCTAATAGAAGGAGAACTATACAGGAGACTGCTCGGAGGGATCCTATCCAGATGTATCAATGAGAAAAAGGGGAAGCTAAGGTTGGAAGAGCTACATACCCAAGTCTGCGGGACCTCAGAAAAGATCAGTCTATACAGGAGGATGCAGCGCATGGGGTACTACTGGCCAAATATGAGCAAAGAGGCATCAATTATACAGGAAAAATGTCAAGAATGCCAACCCTCAGTGGACAAGGAAGAAAGCTATGCTGTGTTTGTTACAGAAGATTGGAGGACCCCTTTCATAGAATACTTGGCTCAAGGGATCCTACCAACTGACAGGACACTGGCCTACTAGCTCAAGAAGCTCACAGTCAGATATTTCTTGCAGAACGGGATCCTATTCAAAAAGGGATACAGTGGAGATCCCCTAAGATGCCTGGGACCAAGGGAAGCCAGGGAAGTCCATTCTAGTGATTGTGGAAGTCACCCAAGAAAGAGGAGGCTCTATAAACAGTTACTACTATTGGGGTATTACTGGCCAACAATGAAAAAGGACTCCGAAGAGATAGTCAAAACCTGCCACGCATGCCAAGTCCTTGGAGATGCAATCCATACTCACCCAAACACATTACAGGATATGACAACCCATGGCCTTTCCACACTTGGGGGCTTGATCTCATAGGACCTATAAATCCTCCATCCAGTGGTTATATATGGATCTTGGCAGCCACTGAATACTTTACAAAATGGGTAGAGGCCATTCCCTTGAAGAAAGCCACTGGAGCAGTTATAGCAAACTTCATTCGAGGCCATATCATTACAAGGTTTGGGATCCCCAGGAGGTTGATTAGTGACAATGGGACCCCATTCATAAATAAAGACATGAAGGGGTTAACTGAGGCTTACTATATCAAGCATGGAAGGTCTACACCGTACTATCCAGAAGGAAATGGCCAGGCAGAGGCCACTAATAGGGTGATATTGAAGATCCTTAAAAAAATGAAGCAAGAGTATGGAGGAAAATGGAGTGACCACCTGGCAGATGTACTTTGGGCATGCAGGAGCTCTGTGAAAACAGCCACGGGATTTTCACCATTCTCCTTGGTCTATGGGACAGAAGCCATCAGCCTAGTAGAATTAATTGTTCCCACACCAAGAGTAGTACTTGAGGAAAGTCAGGAGGACACCGAGGATGCGAACAATGAAAGGAGGTTAGCAGACTTGGAAGGGATAAAGGAAGAAAGAGAGCTAGCCAAGAGAAGAAGCCAGAGGTACCAGCAGAGGATGATAAGAGCATATGCATAAGCAGTATGCCCGAGGACTTTCACTAAAAGGCAGTTGGTACTAAGGACAGCAAAGCATGTGAGAAGAAACCTACCGGGACCCTCCAAATTTTCCCCAAAGTGAGAAGGACCCTACATCATTAGGGAGGCCCATGATAGTGGGTACTACTACCTTACAAAGGAAGATGGGACAATCCTGATAGAGCCCATAAATGGGAAATGGCTGAAACAATACTACGCATGAGAAGGGAGAGGTTTTAGTACACTGGAATCCTTTTGCCAAACTCTCCAACCTGCTAAGTGTTTTTCCTTCTTTCATATATTATTATTTAAGTAATTTTGTTCAAAACTTGAGGTAGAAGGACATTCTATGATCCTTACTATCTTTGTTAGATTTGCTGTGTTCCTTGAATGACATTTATGTTTTAAAATTCAATGAAATTTCTTCTTTTTCTTAGTTATTAAATCCTAAGTATCACAAAAGTCCTAACACGGACGAAATCAGGGGAGGATACCTGAGGAAATCTTCTTGCATAACCTAGGATCACCCCACAGATAACTACAAACAGTTGAATTTAAATACATGGTCTAGGACCTCAGGCATATATTGAGGATATCTAGCCCAGTACTAAAAAAAAAGCTTGCCAAGATTCATGAGCTGGGACAAGTAAAAATACATTGCCCAACGTACCCAGTTCAGTACTTGCGCAACTAGGAAAAAAAAGGGAGAATACTTGGAGAAATCTTTTGATGCATAACCTAGGATCACCCTACAGATAGCTGCAAAGCAGCTAAGTTTCAAATACATGGTCTAGGATCCTAAGCATATACTGAGGATACCTAGCCCAGTACTTGATAAAGGAAAAAGCCTGCCAAGTTCATGAGCTGGGACAAAAAAATAAATAATAATATACTGCCAAATGTACCCAGTTCAGTACTTGCGCAATCAAGAAGAAAAGGAGTAGGTACCTAGCTGGAACTTGCAACAAAACTTGTGGGAATCACAGGCCAGGACTCAGTAAAAAGAAAAAGAGAGAAGACAAGAAAAGAAGATCCACATGCCATTAAAAGGGATTAGAAGCAACACTTAGAAGCCATACTAAAGCACAAGTACATGGAAGCAGTCTCAAAGCACAAGTGCAGATCTAAAAAAAAGGAGAGCCAGAAGTATTGTCCAATCAAAGAAATAGAAAATTCATACAACCCCAAATTGTTTATACATATCTAAACAGCTAAAAAAAAAAAAGAAAGCTAAGAAAGGAGGCCAGCCAACAAGGAGCCATTCGAGGGAAGAGCAAGGACAACTGAAGAAGAAAGAACCCTCTGCCTTTCGACCTTCAGATCTTGCAAAGTCTTGTGAGCACGAGCTAAAGCTTCCTCAGCAGTAGCAATCTCAGCATCAATACTTTTAGAAGCTTGCCTCTAGAAAAGCGCTTGGGCTAATGATCGTAGATACTCCAGCAAAAAGGACAGGTTGAACTTGGCTTCCAAGAGATCCTGAACAACTCCCCTCCATTCCAAGAGCTTTTCCTCAGAAAGAGAGTCCAGCAAAGAATCTCTCAAAGAAATCAACACGGCGCACAGTAGCTCCATCAGAATGTTCCCCAAAAATACTCCTCCTCTGAAACCAAGGGTAAAGTCCCCATGACTTTTAAACAGCCCTTCTAACAATGGTAGACCTTCCACAGGCACAGAGAACCGCAAGAAACTGCCATAGGAGGACCCGAAATGGCAGAAGTGACTGGCAGGGAGGCTATTGAACTCCAGAAGATCAAAGCGAGCCAAAAAGGTGAGAAGCCTTGAAGCAGGATTTGAAACAACCACCTCTGGAGCCTTCCCCTTTGCTGCATCATCGCCCGGGGTCCCAAAGGAACCTTTAACCCCCTGAACAGCATGAGGGTCAGCAACCTGAGCAGATCCTACACCCCCCTCAGGAACCACGAGTTCAGGATTTTTGATATCAACTCCTGCAAAAAAAAAAAAGAGGAAAGAGAAAAGGAGGGGGGGGGGGCAGACTTAGCTTCTGCTAAAAAAAAAAAGAAAAAAAAAAGGGGGAACAAAAAGGGGTAGAGGAGAAACCAATATCAGCCTCTTGGGGCGGAGTTCCCTCCTCTTGCTCCTCTGACTTCTTGAAGGACTCTGGGAAAGAACACATGACGAGTTGAAGAAAATGTGAGGAAGCCCCAGCAAAATGGCTAAAAGAAGGTAGGGACACAAGGGGCTTCGCCATAACAAAAAAAAAAAAAACAAGAAAAGAGCAGAAAGAAAGAAAGAATGCAGTAAAGACAATCAACACCCCACCTTCAGAATCCTCTGATTCCAAAGAAATAGCAGCACCAGAGGCAGATCTCGCAACGGCTTGGCCTGGAAAGAGGAAGAACTCAAAAAATAAAAGAAGGGGTGCAAAGAGATAAAGCTAAAAAGCTATATAAAAGAAAAGAAAGGCTCATCTGTTTGTCCGGATGATGATGCGCCTCCCAAAGTCCTTGTACTAAACCCAGTTTGAGGTAACCCGATCTTGACAGGACTGGGAATCTGTTCAAACTGAGAACCTGGGGACGTAGGAAGCTCGGGAGCCTCAGGATCCTAGGTAGCCTGGACATCCTGCATTGGTTGCCCAGTCTCCTCAGCTATGCCACCACTGGGAGCTTCCTCCTCCCTACTCTGGGATGCAGCTTCAGCCATCTCCTCTTCCAAAGTCTCACCAACCACAGGGGGAGAAACCTCAACCTAAAAAAAAGGGAGGGGAAGAACAACAAAAAAAAAAGAAGAAAAAGAAAGAGAGGACATGAGCAACAGGGCAGCACGGGTATATAACACTTATGAAATGAATATGAGGAAGCAGCAAAAGACACAGATAAGGAAAACCATACCACATCTTCACCAGAAGATTGGCTTCTACCCTTCCTGGGATCTAGCTTACGCTTGGACTGCAAGAAAAAACAATCACTCATTAGTTAAAAAAAAAAGAAAAGAAAAGGGAATAAACAACAAAACTGCAACTTAAAAGAGCAAAGGAGGAAAGAGGCCTGCCCTTCTCTTTCTTTCAACAGGGTCTCCAGGTCTCTGTTGTTTACTACGGGTACGTCTAAAGGGTCCCGAGGAACCATGAACTGAAGGACTCACAGGAGCCTGGGGAAAAGAAGACTCTACCTTAGTCTTCACCTAGCCCTTTATGGCCAAAGGTTGCTCCACTTCCTTCTCCTCAGCAAGTATCAACTGTTTCTAGGATTTCCCAGTCTTTTTCTTCTTCTTTGACTTAGGATCAACATCCTCTACACTCTCTTCTGCCGTGGCCTCCTTCAACTTTTCCTGTTTAATTGTTTTCCCTTTATTCATGCCAACCGGAGTACTGGCACTTATGGCCTCTACTGCTCTTTTATTAATTGGTACCCCAGCAGAAGCACCAACAACAAGGTCACACCCCAACCAGTTCTCTGGGAAATCCTGCGCATAAGTCACCCAGCCTTCCCTGGAAGTATGCCATTCTGCAAAACCAGTTTTATTGCTCACAGCAGTAGAAACAATACCAGCAGTAGGCAGGGACAGACGCCTGTTGGATGTTGGGGCAGAAGAAATGCCAAGGTTGGGTACTCTCCCAATCGTCTCAGAACCAGCATAATCAGCAAAGGACTTCTGAACCCTCCTCCAATAACCAGCATAGCCACTGGAGGCAAAAACTCCTCTCTGAGAGTTAGGCACTACAAACTGAGGACTCCGTCGTGACCAATAAGAGAAGGCCTGAAGTCTCATGAAGGGATCCAAGGAAGGAAGAAAAGGAGCTACGTCATTAAACACTAGGGGAATATCCTGATCAAAGCCGAACTGCCGAAGTACTCGATGCGCCGAGTAATAGGTGTACCGTGGGCCAGTCGAGGAAAGCACAGGAAGCTAGGAAGGATTAATGTAAGCCAAGTAGGCTAAGCTACCTTCATCACCGCGAGGTAAATCAAAAGTATTCCCTGTAGAAGTCAGAAAGGGAGATAACACAGAATCGCAAACAAAACCGGGGCCAAACTCTGGGGGGGAGCGCCAATTCAAATGGCCTGCTTGATCAAATAACTCAACCAAGTTAAGATTGCCACCTTTTAGACTCAGCCAACGGAAAATAATAGGGTGGCTGTCAGTAGAGCTGCCACAAAGCCCCTTTATCACATCAGGCGATCCTTGAAACTTATCTTTCACAAACTTTAAATTCCTACATTTTGCTAAAGTAACTGAAGAACAATCCCACATAAATACCTGGAGAATGGCGCAATGAAGCGAAGAAGTGATAACATAACAAGAATCACCCTCAGCTTCATCTCCATGAAGTTGATCCAATTGAGAATAAACATGGCCTAAAAACATGGGGGCTAGAGGATATTGAGCGCCCTGAGCCAACTTAATCGCCAAAGGAAAAAGAGTGGACTTGATTCCATACCCGGGGAACTCGCTGAACAAGAACTTGCTAAGCCAGAATGCAAGGAACCCGGCACGCCTGACTTCCTTATCCTTCTCACGCAAAAGAGTCATAACCCACCTGCCCATCCTAGCCGGTTTCTCACCAGAAGAAGCAGTACGTCCACCAAAGTGAGCAAATAATTTTTCTTCCACTTCGAGATCCTCATCAGAAAGCTTAATATCAAAGGGGTTTTCATCCCCAAGCACCGGAAGGAGAAAATTGTTGACCACATCCTCCAAGGTAACAGTCAGTTCACCAACAAAAAAGGAGAAAGTGTGCAGAGCAAGACACCAACGGCGCACCAAATGCCTAAGGCCTTTGGCATCTCTAAAACCCTCAAGATTCCTGGAAATAGCCACTGCCTTCAAGACGCCGGCACGCTCCAAGTGGCCCACAAACTCCTTGTCAGAAAGCTCATTATCTACCCAAATGGGCCAGCCTTGAATCTTTCCAGCGATAAAATCAAAGAAGATAAGGACCGCTTCCCGAAGTCCTCGCTTGATTTGGAGATCAAAAATCTCCCTAGGGTCTGGAACTTGTGCAAAACCAACAAAACCCGCTTGACCAAAGAAAACTCAGGTGTGAGGGGATGGAGGGATCTCGCCATGAGACACCCGAGGAAAGAATAAGCTAGGAGTATACCAAGGGTCTCGCAAAGGAAAAGCAGGGCGCATAACAACAGACTCATCTTGCGCAAAACTAGTGGAGCCCTCACCTTCAAAGGGACTAGGAGTACGCTCCTTTCTTTTTCGAGAAGAGGAAGAAGCCATTGAAGTAATGGGTATCTGGAAAGAAGAAAGAAGATGGCGATGAGACTGATCGAAAGAAAAGAAAAGGGCTGGTAACAGAAGACTCAAGTAGACAAGGAAAAAGAGTAATGAGAAAATGCTAGAATGAAGGAATAAGAACAGTTAGAGAAGACAATGTGTGGAAAGACGTGCTAGTTGCCAGGAATTAAATTTAAAAGGAAAGAAGTTATCAGCAGTTATTAATGAGTGTTATGGGAAATGTAAAAGTAGGTGGTGGGAGTTTTATTTCAACTCAACAACCACGTACCACGAAAAGGGGAGGAGTTACAAAAAGAGAAGCAAAGGAGCCAGGATACCGAAGAAATGGAAGATTAGGATCCCCGTGGAAAGATCAAAACAAGAGAGAATCTTGCAGAAAACTCACGCATGGGCTGCAGGCAACCCATGAGCTCGGGGGACTAAATGTTGAGGTTTAAAAAGAATTAAATAGCCACAAATAGGCCTAAAGAGATAGAAAAGATATTGGGCCCATTTCACACAAAAAAAAAAAGAGAAAAAAAATAATAAAGGGTGGGCTCTCACAATAAAGAAAAGAGAGAAGAAAGAAAGAAAAGGCCCAGAGGGCTGGGATCCAGAGGAAAGGCCCAACCAGCGAACCAAAGAAAGCCTAGGAGGAAGAACTAGGTCGGAATCCCGGAAGCCTCCCAGAGGTAAGGGATCCTTGGACGCGCGAAGTAGGATCATGGCAGAAAAATTAAAGAAAGATAAGAGATAAAGGGCACGCGGACCTTGTGACCCAGACACGCAGTGGAAGTACAGAGAAAAAACGCAGGAGCCTGGTTCCAACCATTTGGAGAAAGAGACAAGGAAGAGTACAACTGGAAAAAGCTAGAGCGTTGAGAAGAAAAGCCAAAATGCCTCAGGCCAGCCAACGGAAAATCTGGAAATAGAAAGGAGCTGAGGGACTTTCATCTGGTCGCAACAAAAAGCAAGAAACTATAAAGAAAAGGAAACGACATGATCCTGAAGCAACCAGGCATAGCACAGACTTTAAGGGGCAAAAGGGAGAAATCGTTAGTACCCCAGAGCCCGAAGCTGTGCTATAAAAAGGGGAAGAAAAAGATTAAAAAGGGGGAATTCATTTTACGATTAGACCATTTTTTTTAGGCATTCACAATTGTTTTCTAAAGTCCCATAAAATTACAGAAGAGACTCTGTAAACTTAAGGGGAAAACAGAGGAACCATCTCCAGTATCCC